>VZTE01005128.1:34271-157397 GCA_013397775.1 Eulacestoma nigropectus | reverse complement strand
CAACAACAGCAACAAAACCACACAAAACCCAAAAAAACCCTTAAACCCCACAAAATATAACCTATGAATGGAAAGTTTTTGCAACACTCAGAAATAATACACAGATCTGAGGAAATTCATTATTCCAAAATATTTCAGTAAGGAAAAAGCATATGTTATAGGACTCAAACACATATTCCTCCAAAGTGAGGAATAAACAAAGGTGATGCCTGTCATGTTTTCTAGATGTGTTTTACTATTTAACTTTTGGGTTTGTAGCTGAGCACCCTCTTCCAGTGTAGAGGGCCATTACTGCAGGTGGGTGCCCAGCACAGAGCATATTCTTTCAGACGCACAGGTATTTCCTGCAGCCTTGTTCATGAGGGAGAAATTAAAGAAATGTCCTTTTCTCTTTTTTTTTTTTTTTTTCACTCATAAAGATGGAACAGTGTTGAAAGTAGCAAGGACTTACACAGGTGCTTCCAGTCAGGCGAACACACACTTCCCTTTCACACAAGAGGCCAGAGTAATATCTTTCTGCAGGAAGAAAGAGCCACAGCTGAATCGCCCAGCACAGGCTGCAGCCAGGGACCATGTCCTGCCCTGCACTGGCTTTCCTGGTCCACACCCCAATGCAGAATGGAGAGGGTCCTCCACGAGTGCTCATGCTCATTTGTTGCCAGGAGCTGTGCCTGCCAAAAGCCAGCCTGGTCTCAAAGGACATTTTGCATTGCTTGCCAAGGTAGGATGACAGCCTGAAACCGTACGAGTTTTCAAAGAGCTATTCCTACAATAAAGCCTTGAGAACACCCTCAATCACAGGTGCTGCAGAAGGTTTGAGCAGTGAATTTGTGCAGGTAAAATCAGGCATGGGTGACACACAGGTTTCCCAAATCAGCTGAAGGCACACATTGCCTTCCATAGTCACAGCCACCTAAATAGTACAAGATAAAAACTCAAAGGATCCCCAAACTCTAAGAAGTTGATTTCACTTCAGCATTTCAGGTCACTGGCTTTGAGAAGAAAAGCTGCAGAAGCAGCTGGAAGTACCTTGTCTTGCCAGTCTGTTGGCCTTGTTCCTTTCACATAAGCTGCTGTCCCTGTCTTTGTTTCTATGTGTGGCAAGTATTTCAGTTGTCTGAATGAACTGGCTGGGAAGGGGGCAACACAGAAATTGACAGGGTTTCTAAAGCAACATTCAGGTCCAGGTACACTGCATTCTGCATAAACATTTAATAAGTAGGGAAATAGGCAGGGCACATTTCAGGCTGAGAAAGACTTAGGGGCTAAAAGGCTAACGTGAAGTGGGATTAAGCAAAGGCTGCAGGAGCTGACTCACACCATGCTTAGCATTACAAGATAGGCATCTTAATCAGAATAGCTAGGGCATTTTTACGACACAGTATCAATTCACTCTGGTTTTTTTCCTGGAAACCATTTTTATTCGGTCATGCTGCATGTGAACAAATCACTCCCTAGCAACTTCTCAGCCTATTTCAATCAGATTTCAAAAACGAATGGAAGCTTTAGAGATAACATTTTTCTGATTATTTCCTTAAATGGGCCATAGGAAGAAGTGAGAAATCCTACAAATGCCTCTACTAAGGGAAAGGTTGGAGAGTGCCCTCATATCTGATTAAACATAACAGGACCACATGAGAGTAAGACTATATAAATCTTCAAGAGGGGGAAAAAGCTTTCATCACATCTCATACTGTCATCATTGTGAAAATCAGCATAGCATAAGGCATGTCTTACAGAAACTGCTAAGTTTCCTTGGTTCTGGTACTCAGCGAGTACCATGCTTGAAGGTGACTTTGGCTTGTCACACCAAGGTTAAAGTGTGGTTTGAATTCCCGGTAATAAAAGCTTACCATGAACCATAGTGCCAACCTCCCCAGTTCTGTTTTTTTCTATTGGTCTCTTAGTCTAAATGTCTCAGGAGAAGCCACATGGAAAGGCTTTGATACAGCCTTACAACCAGAAATCACTGCAACTGAAAAGTCCTTGTAGCATTTCACTAAAGTTACAATTCTTCACAAAATAAAAGGTGCAAACTAAAAGAGGAAAGGAGCACCAATGAATGTTTGGCCGTATCTGTCACACACTTAATATTTGGTTTGTTGAAGCCTTGATATCCAAACTGTGCCGTAGAGAATCCTTTACCCATCACTTTTCATCTGAAACAGAGGATTTTTACAGCTCTAAAATATTTTCTGTCTTTTTATAGCTCCAAATAAAAACAAGGATGGCTCTTCTGACTCTTTCTGAATGGCAAAGACTGCACTTGTGGTTTTTGCGGCATTTTTGCATTTCCTAGAAGTGAGGAAGGCACACTGAAGAGAAAGTAAGCTGGAGGATGGTGTGATAGCCTTCATAAAGGAAAGGAGAGCATTTTTTAGTACTGTTTCCTCTTGTGAGGTTGTTGGATATGGTGGAGATCTGAGGTGTGGGGAGGAGGCCTCAGGAGTAGTACAACTACATGAGCTGAAGTGAACTGAGACCAGATCTATTAGTGTGAAAAGGTAAAATCTTTTCCCCATCTCCCATCTTTCCCTTGACCTCCTAATGCTCTATATCCCATGCCTGTGCTGTGCCGCTCATTTCCTCTAAGCAGTCACTGAACTAGCTTGTCAGGGGCAGGGACTCCAGCTCCTGCTAACTGTTGATTCACAACAAAAAATGTATCATATGTGAAACAAACTACTCTCATCCAGTGCCTGGGACTGCTCTGCCACAGTCTCACAGCAGGTGTGGAAGCACCCTGCAGATGCCTGCCTGCTTCACATGCAGGGTAGTACAGTGCTCTTTGTGCTGTGAAAAACATCAGTGTCAACTCCTATTTCTTGGGCACATGCTTTTACTCCTATGCTAAAATGCAGAGGTGTGGCAACACAGTGGCCTTTGGTTCCCCAAATGGAATCAAGTTTCAGAACATGATAATTTACCAGTATTTCACCATTGCACATGTGTTAGGTGTGCTCTGAGCATGTCTGCTAAAGACTCTTGGACATATACCTATCTCTTAGTATATGGTTTCCTGAATCCAAGTACATTTAGTCTTAAGCTAGTCATCTGCCCAAGCAATGACAATTCTATATCCAGAAAAAACTAAAACAGCAGATATGTAGTAAGCCACAAACAGGACAAATCACACATACACTTAGTCATGGAAGCTAGCCTAACTTTGGTGGGACAAATGACCTTCAGGAGATGCCTTCTGTCCTTCAGTTTCAGGGAAGGTTTGAGTTTACCTTTTTGACACATGAGGACAGATGAACTGAATTTTACTCTCCCAGCCTTCAATCAATCATACATTTTAAATATATTATTACTATATATAACATGGCCCTAAAAGCCATAGGGCAAGAACTTCAGCAGTTAGTTACAAAGAACTCTAATTTTAAACAGACACATTTTTGAGGAACTCAACATAGCAAAGCAATTAAGGATGAGCCTAAATACTTTTAAATGGCATTATGTGTTCTCTGCTAGGTCATAGCCACAGTGGTGCAAATATATCATATATTCTTGTCTCAAGGTGTAGGGGTTTACAGAAAGTAAGACAGTTGCAATTCTCATGAATTAGAATTCACAAAGCCAAACAGAACCTGACTAGAAGCAGTGTAGAGATCAAGCTCCTGTTTAAAATAGCATCCAAACTACATCCTCCATCTCCCAAGTTTTCCACTGCTAACACACATTTATAATGTCAAAAAAAGAAGTTGATCTCATCTACTTTATGCTTTTACAACTTAAAATCATTTTGCTATACCATCAGTCAGCCTTAATGTGTAACTTTTCTTACATTTTTTAATGTCTTGAAAACTTACCCATATAGGGTTTTGTGCCAGCCATAGAAGAAGCTTTTTCTGAGCCTTTCACTATGGTTGCTATGTTAAAGTCTGTGATATGAACATGTCCTGCAATTACAAAAAGTAAAAACAGAAGTTAAAATAGCACATCATACAAATAATCCTCTCTTTATCGAACATTTAAGTGATAATGGAAAGAAATACAATTTGAAAGATATGTAACATTAATAGAAACTTAATATTAAATGTTACTCTTAACTAGAGAAATCAAATTGGAAGCAAAGTGGTGGAACACTCTTCTTATGTGGTTGCACCCACTACCACAAACTGTGGTTTGCAGAGCTGAACTGTTTTTGCTGATCACTCCTGAATCTTGCTCTGCCATAAACAAAGTGGGCCCACAAGAACCTCATGAAGTTCAGCAAGTCCAAGTGTAAGCTACTGCGCCTGGGTGGGGGCAATCTCAGACATGAGCACAGACTGGGAGATAACTCATTGAGAGCAGCCCTGCGGGGAAGAACTTGGGGGTTCTTGTGGATGAAAAGCTGGACAGGCCACAGCAGTGTGCGATTGCAGCCAAGCCTGTCCCTGGCTGCATCAAAAGAGGCACAGCCAGCAGGCTGAGGGAGGTGATCCTCCCCCTCTCTACTCTGCCCTCGTGAGACCCCGCCTGGAGGGCAGTGAGACACTGGAACAGGTTGTCCAGGGAGGTTGTGGCAGTGTTCAAGGCCAGGTTGGACGGGGCTCTGACCAACCTGGTCTAATGGAAGATGTCCCTGCCCACAGCAGGGAGGTTAGAACTAGATGATCTTGAAGGTCCCTTCCAACCTTAACCATTCTGTTATTCTATGATTCTCTCTGTCTTCTCAGAACAGGAGGTAACATGCAGAAGCAGAATGTGAAGGTGTGTGAAATCTGCCTTTCCTTATCTCCAGCTACAGTCACCCCTCACATCTCAGGTACTTGTGACACTGTCTACAATTGCATCCACTACAGGTTACCATCAGACTGACTTTTTCTGAGTCTTCTCAGGGCAAAGAGGGAGGTGAGAAGAAAACTGCTATTTTTATCACACAATAACTATAAAATCAGATCCATAGTAGCAGAAGATGTGTATGTAACAGGAGCAGGTCCCAAATGATCATTCATTTGACAGCAGGTGACAAGATGGACAAAAAGTGGCAAAGTCAGCCTGAGAATGTGCTGCCTGACCAGCCAGCCAGATGAATTAAACTGAACTAATCAGGCTGAATGGCCCAAACCTTCTATTACTTTTTTCCTGAGATAGTTTATGATAAGCATAGGTTCAATTGCTCCACCACAGTGAAGTAATAGTTGTTAATCCTGGTTTGTCATAGGCAGGTAAACTGAATAGAAATCTAGCTTGAAAATCTGCAGAGTTTTAATTTGGCAAGTCTTCTGTTAGGTTTTGCATTTCTGCTCAAAGACTAGTGTTGTGGAGTGATGCAGATACTACCCTCTCTGTGATTACATCTGGCAATGCCATGGAGGACAGGGGTAGGCACTCCCTTCCTCAGCTTAGCTCTGCACTTAGATCGTGATTAATATATCATGTGTTGAACTAGACTCCTGAGCGACAAATTTGTGTGGGTTTTTTTAATCAAGGTCTCAGTCTCGTTCAGTCCACAGAATGGATCAGGGTGTGGGCATGATGCAGTTGTTAAGCGAGGGAGTTTTTTATCATGTTTGCTGCCAAAGATGAAAACAGTGTAACAAATGACTGATGGATGTTACCCTGGTGCCTGATGGAGGAAGAGCAATCTCAACAAAATGTCATGCTGCTCCACCAATCTAACCTAGATCCTGCTCAAAGTCCACAGGAACTCTATCTGCCAACCTCTAACTATGCAGCTATGCATGTGTGAACTGAAATTCTCAGAGGACCCTGATTTGGCCAGATCTGAGCTGATTTTGAAGGGGAAAAGGAAGAAGGCACTTCCCACTGCTAAACTTAAAGCTGTTTCCCCAAATGGGAGACACAGTGGAAGTATTCAATGAAACGGTTTGCATGCTTTTCCACAATTTTTTCAAAAAACCTGCTTGCATTTTATTGACACTTTTTTCCTAAGATGCCCAGACCAGGAAGCCCTCTACACATGGCAGAGAAAAACTGTGAGCCAGTGAAAGCCATCCCTTTACAAGAGGTGGGAAGGGTTAGGCTGCCATAACAAGAATTAGTGTTCACAGCCCAGCTTGACATAACAATTTGAAGGTGGTATTCCCTCTTCCTGGTGGTTGAAGTGTAGCATATTTGCAGTTTATCTCCACCATCATAAAACACTGTGGCAGAATGTTTCTTGACAATGATAACTGAAAAACATAAATCCACCTCATGGCAGTAGTTTAAAGCAATTCTATGTACACTGTAGAATGAAACGTTGTAAGGCTCTTGGTAGACTAATAGTTTCTCTTTTTTGACAGATAATATAAATATAAATATAAATATAAATATAAATATAAATATAAATATAAATATAAAGTTCTGTCACTTAAATGACAGCATTGTAAGTGACACTCCCTATTATTAGATTGTTGGAGCAGCATGATATTTTGTTGAGACTGCCCTTCCTCCATCAGCCAGCATGACTGCCCATTGCAAAACATCTATTGCATCATATCTGTTCAGACTGATCCAAATAGCTGATTTGCAATGAAAATTGCCTCTCCTGCAGTGCATTGTTTTCTCTCCCTTTTATTAGATTTCTTTTCATTTAACAAAACCAAAATAGCACATATGAAATGTTGTATACCGTGTGGGGTTTTTTGCTAAAAATGCCTTTCTGGCAGGTAAGGGATGGATTGGGAGGGTAGGTTCTGCACAGTTCCTCTGCATCCTGCTGCCCATACAGCAACAAGCAGCTCCTGTACATGAGGTAGGGCACAGTTTACTGCTGGAAAAGCTGCCCCTTTGCTTTTCTCCATCACAGGGCCACTCCACAACCCTCAGGCTGTCTGCAGGCTGCCTTTGCCTGGTGCTTGAGGCGCTGCTAATTGGTGCTGGAGGGAAAGGAAGGTGCTCTGCAGGCAGGGGAGGCGCCTGGTGGGAGCTGGTGGCATGGAGAGGGGCTGTGTGTGGGACAGGGGCAGAGCAGGGGTGAACCCCCTGTGCCTGTGGGCAGTGGAGGAGGGTTGGAGGATGTCGAGGTGGAGCTCTGCCTGCCTGTGCACACCACTGAATGATTGTAAGCCTAAGGACTTGGAGGTTTTGGTGGTTTTTGGTTTGGTTTGGTTATTTAAAGGTTTTCATTCTTGGTGTGAATATTTCAAGAGACAGTTAGACCCCAGTTCTCCACAGGAGTCTTTCTAATCAACCTCTAAGTTTTTACTGCAACTCTTGCACATAGGAAAAGGGAAGGTTGCTATTGCTGCAGTGAATATGCTGGGATTCCACCTACTTCATACTGTTTGCAAAATTTCTGTTTGTGGGGAGTTTTTCCCATCTGAGCTTCACACCTTGTAGTTGATGTCCCTTTCTGGATATGGTTGTGAACAACTAAATGTCAAAACCAAGTCTGTACCTTGGTATAATATTGAACTAAGCAGAATGTCAGTGTCACTTGAATTTAGCTCTTACGAACAGTGAAGCAGAGCAGTGCACAACAGATTCGGCAGACCTAACTAAATTCAAGTGTTCCAGGGAAAGAGCTCATTGCTTAATTCTTGGAGCTGCATGACCCCATATAGAATAAGATGATGGTAGAAAAAGCAAATGACCACATTGCTTTGACTCTCTGCAGAGTGGCTTTTTCAAATAATCTCAGACTGCAAATTTCACATACACCAACACATACATTTGAAGAAGAAAGTATCTCAGTGGAAATTGTTTCAAAATCACATTGCCTCAGTCAGCTTCCATTTAAGGCTTTAACTACCCACAGAACAGTTTATAACGATGGAAAGCTTTATGAGATGTGACTTTTATGTCTCACTTTTCAGCATGGCCTGAAATTACAGTTTGTAAGGTAAACAGCAAATTATCTGTGTTTGCATTTAATTTTTGAGCAAATCACAATGACAATTAGAACAAGTCCTGAGAGTTGGCTGGGGCTAGCTGGCTAACATTCAGCAGAGGAAAATGTACATGACTTCAAACCTCATTGAATTTCTCAGAGTCTGAAAGCAAAGGGGTGAATGTGTTGTCAGAGAGAAGAAATATTACACTGGAGTTAATGCCATCAACTCAGCATGCACTGGAGCTGATTGTAAATCTCAGAACAGTAGCATTTTGAAGTACAGTCAAATCAGATTTGCTCTCAGAAAGTCAAACCCTATGAAGAATTTTAAAAGCCTCTCTGGATTCATCTGTACTATGTATGAAAGCCCAAGCTTGTACCCACCTAAACTTGGCATGACTTGGCAGTCTGACACTTATCATTAAGGAGATTGGTAGAAATTGCATGGCTGTAGATGGGTTCAGGAAAGCTGTGCATTTCAAACAGTTAGGCTATTGAACAGCCATGTAGGCATGTAAAAGTTTCAGATACACTTTCAAAGTCTAGACAGCTTCAGTTGGATGAACTATGCTGGAACCTTTTGTCTTCTTAATCAGCACTAGAGGGTTAAACAAGATATAGTCCCTGCAATTTATCTCACGGAGATCAGCATACATCAATAATACTGTCAGTTCTGGTATTCAGAAGTCAATATTAGGATTCCAATTATTTATTTGTGGGTAGGTTTTTTCATCCCATTTTTGGTTTTAATGCCAAGATTGCTTATTGGCTACATCTTTCAATTTTGCTGAGAGTTTTCAAATGAGAGCTAAAATGTATTCAAGGAAATAGAGTTTTAAGGAAAACTTTGATGATCGCAAACCAATATAATAATACATAATAGGGCACAAATGAATGCCAGTTTCAATTACTTTTGCTCACTCATAAGTGAAATGATTTTACTGAGTAAAATTGTCACAATCAGATGCAAAAATCTAAGAAACTCCCAAAACCTAATAATATGTAAATAGCCCTGTTAAGTCTAAGAGTGAAATATTAGATCTGTGATTTCAGTATGGAGAGCCATCAGGAGACAATTTCAAGACTACAAATAGTAATAATTCGGTGAAATTAGCAGGTAGCACCTTCAAAAATTAACAGCATGGTAATGAGTTTTCACATAATCTATATTTAAACTAAAGACCCTAACATAAGATGTTGAGGATGTTAAAAGTTCCCTTCACTCAAGGAAGCACCAGAAAAGATCTTGAAAAAGGTCACCGGAAGCTGTTAAATGTGTGGAAACCGTGAACCAGGAAATGCCTCAGTCACAAAAGCTGGAGGTTGGGTGAGTACATGGGGAAAGTACCACAAAAACTAGTCTCTTTTTATATCCTGCTCTGTCATTCACTTTTTGGAGACTCCTGGAGATAAGAAACTCAATTAGATGGGTCTTTGATCTACTGTGGTTGCTCTTCTGCATATCTGTAACTCTATCTATGGCAAGAGAGAGAGGGGCAAAACACCTCCCTAATAGGGAGACATTAAAAATGCTGAGGGTCTTCTGCTGACAGGAGGGTGCTGAAGGAGTTTTTTAATATCTTGAATGTTGTGATTGGAAATTAGTATTCATCAAATCCTGGAATTCTAAATGTTTGGTCTGGGTTTTTTTTTTTGAAAGAAGAATGTTTTAAAACATATTAAAGAAAACACTTTTCTTTCATGAAGGATGGTGAACTTCTACAATTTGTTGCTCCAGGAGGTTGTAGAGGCCAATATCAGCCACAGCTTCAAAGAGGCAGCAAACAAACTCATTAACAAGAATTCCTTCCTATTCTAAATGGAATATGAAAAGATGCTGTAATATCCCACCACAAAAAAATCATGGGTGATAGGCAGCACTGAAGCATTTGGTGGCCAGGTGGCAAAAGGCATGTTCCACAAATAATGTTTCCTCTTCCCACCACTTGCAAAATGCTTGCCAAGGCCTTCGATCTGACCTAGCAGGGAGTCCTTCCTCAGTAAACCAAGCAAGGATCTTGCTGCATCTCATGAAACGCTGTTGTGGAAAACTTACCTGAGAGGAATTCCAACCCTTGCAGATTTTTTGTAAATATATTTTAATGATGGTGTGGTCACTTAGTACAAGGCTAAGCCTGGATGCAAAAGTAGATCTTGTAATTTCTGCAGAACCACCAGAAATGTCAATTTCAATGGTGCTACCAAATAGCTACAGAAATAATGTTATCATCCCTTAAAAAAGTCAATTTACTAATCTGTTTGCCACTGCTACTTTTTCTGCATTTAAGAAATTTTATGTCCCTTTAGACATCATAGTTAATAGATCATGCAACCTTTTAAAGATATCTTTAATTTCTTTGATATTTCAGAAAAAAATACAACATGGACCAGACTTAGCAGACTCCAGATCTATATGCTGTCACTTCAGTTATATTGTTCTCAACCATTAAAGTGAAAGGAATAGAAGAGGAAGCAGAATTCTGTCATTAAGACAATTCTATAATGGTTTTCTCTGTACAATATAACAATAATAATTCTCCTGGAACACTAGGTAGTCCCTTCAGCTGTCACTGGAATAATTCTGTTTCAGGTATATGTAAGTAGAATAGAGTACTACTACTAAATTTAGAGATTAGTGGTAGTCATAAGAGGAAGAGCTTTCTGGGAAAGCTGAAAAGGAAACATTAAAAAAAAGAGCTTTATTGATTGAATTAATTTCCTTAGAGGATCTGATTCTGGTTCAGAGAATGAACCCTGAAACAGTCCCTACTTTCTCTCCTCAGAGATGGGATATGGAATCTCTCCAGGAGACCATGCAATCATCCTCTGGTAGGGGCTGAACACTATTTTTAACTGCAGGTTCTCCAATTCTCATGTACCACTATGCTTTTCATGACCATCGAACATATATTTCCACTAATGCATCAGAACCTCTGCTCAGCAGTGCTGAGATGTGGCTTTGATGAAAAGTATATGGAAAAATTCAAACTTCCTCTGCCAGAGTGATTTTGAATATGTTGTATATGTTTTTGTGGTTTTTTTTTTTATTATTTGTAAATTATATTGATCACTTTAAAGAAAAATCTTCTGTTTTCATTACTTCTGTATTCCTGAGGTATGTTCCCTAAGCCATATAGATAAATTATAGTGAAACTAGTTTTAATGAGCACAAGTATCTATAACATATATTCTTGGTATATGTTCTGAAAGTCAGTCAATTTAACTGCTTGAAGATGTAAGGCGATATGAATGGCGTAACTAAATTTTGACTTCAATCAGGATAGGTTTCTTCAGTGAGGCCAAAGAAATCAAAGTCAGTGAGACAAAGTCTCAGTCAGAAATGCTGTGCATATCCAATTACATGATTTTTTGTGTAAGCATAATTTGTTTCATGAACCGCAAGAAAGACCTAGGGGTAAAGTCAAGCATATAGGAAACTGTTGTGCCATCTTAAAGGCCACAGGCTAAGATAAAGTTCCTTCCTGTGCACCTGGTTAAGCTCATATTAGGTGAATTTGTTATGCTTACTCTGCAGCCAACCATATTTGTGGTGCATATATTCAGCGCATTTTCCCATTAACTGAAATCTGATGATTTCGTTAAAATGATGTTACTATGTTGCAGCTTAATCAGAGCTGTTAGGGGCTTTAAGAATAGCTTTCTTCTTGCAAAAGAACTTCACTTCTGTAAGGTAAGCCTGAGGTAATTAGCATGGTACAGACACTTGTCCTACTGATATCACCACATTTAGTGAGTTGAAGTGTATAGACCCTCTCCCAGCTCCAGGGAATTCCTTCTCCAAACCACGTGACAGGTCTTTGAACCTGTTTGAACCCATGAATTGATTACTTCTGCTGACCAAGATTTGTGTGCATGTCTGGAGAGGTCTGTTGTTTCACCACTTGACTGCAGAGCAGTGCTCTGCTGCTTTGCAGAAAAGAGGTCATCCATCCCGAAATTTCCAAGCTGTTATTCCAACAGATAACTTTGTTGCTGAATAGTTTATAATCACAAAAACCCCCCTTCATTTTGCATTGTAGTGCTCATTCTGACGTAGGCTCTTCTCTGTGCTGCTTGAGTCTCCATAGGAAAGCCCCCACAAGAGGCCGGTTTTGTGCACTAATTGACCTTGATGAGGGGCAGGGAGAGATAAAGGTGACTGTGCTTCAAAGGTTGTCAATCAGAGATTTAACATACTCATATCCATTTTGTGTTGCTGTTGACATGACATCTTTAATTCATCAGGACCTAAAGACCAGATATTTCTATTTCATGCTTGTTTACTGATGCTAAACTCTTGGGAACATTAACACTTATGGGTCTGAAACTTTAAATTGCTGAAGTTCTAAATGGTTTAAAACTCTAGATGGTTTAATATTACTTAGCTTTATTAGCTTTCATGTTCCCAGGAACAAACTTCAGCTATGCAGAATGTTGCCTCTTTAATCAACTTTAAATTGTATATCCAGCAGCTCTGCAATGGAATTTGAAACATAATGCCATCATTGGCGTAATTTCAATATTATAGTTTCTCAGAGATTATCTGCTTTTAACCAGTTTCTGAAGTAAACAAAGCACGAGACTTTCCTACAGTAGCAAACACACATCTCCATTTTTCCATTTAGTCTTTTTCCTCTATGTATTTCTGCTCTGACTGATACAAGGCCCTCTTTACCTATATTTCTCATGTTTTCCCTATGAACAATTGCAAGAAGATACATGACATTTTAGCTAAATACTTCTTAGAGAGAGTATATGCTTAAAATTTAAGTTTAAAGGAATTAGCTGCCTTTTTTTTTTTCACACCATGTCTTTTATATTTGAGAATGTGGAATTGGAAGTAAAAGTTCAAAGTTGTTTATTGTTGTCTACTCTTTTTTTGTGCTATTTGAGCCAGAACTACATGTAGAGGCACACAAATTTTGCAGTCAAATTTCCAAAATCCCTATCTTGACTTAGGAAAGTAATTTTAGATATCTAAATGAGAAATAATTTGTTATGTGAAATTTCTTAGCCCTTCAGAAGTTCTAAAAGAGAAAATAAAGTGCTCGGTACTGTTCTGCTGGTAGGCACCTGAAAAGGGGTTATGGTGATTCACAGAATCCCATTAATAAAATACTAAGATCTTTTTATCAAGTGTCCCTGCTGGTCTCAATTCATATTAAATTCCTTTGTTTTCAGACCTTGAAAGTTTCTGATCCACACATTTCTTTGGCAATAGGAGGGAAAACTACAAAATCCACAAGGTGTTTTGAGGGAGCTTTCTGAGAAAGTCCAGGTTTAGGTAGGAGTTCAGCATCTGAGGTTGATTTACAAAGTATGTCATGAGCATGCCACTGAGATCTCAGGAATGAGAGATTCTGAGAGAAAGCAGTGAACACTCACTTACCATGTTCGTCCAGTAGTATGTTGTCAGGTTTGATGTCCCTGGAAAATAAGGAAAGGAAAGCATTACATTTTGTACCCAAAGGAAATCTGCAATTTTAAAGTTTTTTCCCATTTGGGCATGAGGATTAAGTCACTTAAATCATTACAAAACCAATGAAAACCATATAATCCATAAAGGCAAATGATTTTTGTCTACATCTTTTTGCTGCCCTGAGAAAACATGTATACTAAAGAGGCTCTCTGGGTTTCCATTTATTGTGCTTTTTTTATCATATGGTTAGCATTGACATGGGTCTGGTTTTCAAGATTATGTGCTTTATTCTTCATAGCAGCAGTAAAAATGAGAAGGAAGATTTGCATCTAGAAGGTGCCTGATTGCTTCAGGGACTCCACATTTGACAGAAATAATTTAACTGGAAACATAGGTGGTTCACCCTGTCTGCCAGACCCCACTACTCTGCCATGCTCACATGCGTGGTCACTCACGTACTGCAGAGTTCCATGAGCTCTCTTGTGCTAATTGAGCATGTTCAGCAGCTCTGCTTTTGCCCCCAAATCACCACTTGGCTGTCTGTAACCAAGCACCATGCTGGGGAAAGGAGCAGGGATAAGGGAAGATGGAGATTATGACAGGCTGAAGCATCAACTCAGCGCTGTCATTCTTGGCACAAGAGAACAATATTGCCCTAGAGAGTTGCACTTTCAGGATTATTTTCCTTTGACCTAAGTTCATGCTGCTGTGAGGAGGGATGGAAACAACTTTTCCCCACCACTGCCAGGCATTCCCACCCTCTTTCTTCGTCCAGCATTGTTGCCATTGGTGTGGAGCTGTTCAGGGAAAATTAATCTCTTCACTTTGCCGGCTGGATCGGTCCCTGGTTTGGCTCACCCTGCGGCTTGGTGAGTGTGCTGTGGCAGTGTTGTGTGGCACTGCCTTGTCACTGGCAGTCTGCACTTCATGCAGTATTGAAACTCTGTTTTTTCTTGGTGGGGCATTGCCAGAGTGGCAGAGGCATCTGTCCACCCTGAGCAAAAATTTTGCCCCTTGGGCAGAATTTTTCACTTATCTCAAAAGACAAGGAACCATAAACTGGCAAAATAAGCTCTTGAATGCCTGCAAATGAGCTCCAAACACTTTCACCTCTATAATCTCTTTTAGATAAGGAATGGCTTGATTATTCCAATTTAAACATTTCGTAGGAAATTTTTTTCACAACATGCCCACAAATGGAATAATCAAAAAAGTGAAATGTTGCAAAAGGAAAACATGTTACACCAGAATATTTTTTTTCCAAATTTAAAGTAGAGAAGGACTTCTAAAGTAAACATTACACAGAAATAAGATAGCAATAGCAATTATAATACATATATGGCTTGCATGATATGAGCTCAGTCATCACCTAAATTTCACATCTTTATTGACAGAAGAAGGAAGCCCACACTTTCCTTAGCATTCTGGATTCCACAATTTCTAGCCCTTCCTGAGAATCATAGGAAATTGTGAAGTATTGACAAGGTTATTTTTATAATTTGTGTAGTGGCAGCTGGGGAAACATAGGATAAATAAGAAATTAGTTTGAATAATTCTCTGCACATTTGGAAATAATGTAGAATGCATATATGTGTAAGGAAAAGGATCTCATTATGAATTACCATCTGGAATGGAAATTTAAAATTATACCAATATTTCAGTGTGAAATACTGTCTTTCTTCTGCACAACCTACAGGCTACCTACAACTGTCTGACTCAGCAGCAGTTCTAGCTATATGTGTAAAATAAAGAAACATCTGTCCTAGAGCTTATTTCATCCAAAATCTTCCAGACTCTGAGTTCTGTCTTTCCTGTCCCCTGTAATCACCTGGCATATAATTTATCGTATCATAATCTTTCCTTCCCTGATTTCATATGGGTGAAATTGGGAGACAAACTGTAGGAATAAATAACTTTGTTTATATTATAAAACATGATCGTGTTTTGTTTGAAATTGGAATTTTGTGTTTTGTTGAATTTAGTTGAAGTATCATAGGCGATTCTATGCAATTCTAAATGTAACGTTATATCTAATCTCTCAACTGATGAGACAGTTTTTGAAAGAGCTACTGCTCAGATGGTATCTATATTTGCTAGCGACAAAATGATCTTTGGTTTCTGATAACTGTTTTGCGATAAGAGTTGGAATTGTGATTTCCTGTCAAATAGTCCTTGTGGTTGATCCATAACTTGAAAATACAGCAATAACTTTCCATGGAAGTAAGTAAGTCATAGTTTTAACAGCTGAGTTAAATATTTTAAACTTTGTCTTCACAAATTTTAACAAGCACAAACTTCTCACATGGGTAAAAATATTGGGGATCATATATAAGTACATTTGGGTCTTTTTGTGGCTTCCTAAAATCAGTGATACATTCAACATCACTCCAAACTCTTTTCCTCAGTTTAAAAAAATTAAGAATTAGAATTATACAGTCATTAAAACTTCACCAAGAATAAAAGTGATCAAAAGGAGAAATTCATCTTATGAGCTACTGCCATGTGTATAACAATACAGCACCCAGGGATTGCTCATTACAAGACAGTGCCTTTTCTGTCTTTTTTTTTTTACGATCATTTCAAACAATTTGAATATCTGCTATGGTATTGCATCATTAAACAGACTATACATTTTTATAGCCACCAGAAAACACATTGACAAATTCGCTTGACAACTGTATGTATCATCAAATATATTCTTCATGCAGTTTGTGTCTGTAATGTTCAGAACGTTGAGTGGTAAAATTAGATCTATGCCTATTTTTCCATGACTAATTCAGGCAGTGGCTGATACTTGATACAGACGTGCATAAACCATAAAGCCTTTCCCACCTAAGGGATGTTCCCCACTGTCGGCTTTGCTCATTTTGCTCAGAGGCAGGATGTAGCTGGGGGCAGGCACCACAGGGTGTATGGCCTTGCACATGGCAGCACAACCCCTCAGTCCCTGAGGCAACCTGATAGACTCATAACCCTTCCTCAGACCTCAGACAGGCTATTTTAAATTGCTTTTACAGCAAGTAAAAGTCATGGGCTAACTTAAGCCAGAAGGCAAATAAGTTTCTTAAGTAAGACACTGCTGTTTTGCGATCAATGCCTGGAGAGGCGCGAGATGCACAGATTCACATGGCAGGTGAGAAAGACAAGCACAGGGTCACTGTGCAGAGCATGCCTTCCAGCAGCTCTCTGCTCTGTGCTTGTCCTCAGTTCACAGCGTGCACTCAAAGCTCTGCTCTCCAGAGGCAGCTTGTTGAAAGCTCCAAAGACTGCAGAGGAGCAAGGGCACTGCTCTGCCCTTGCACTGACCGCTGCCAGCCAGGTGCAAGGCAGAGAGGGCTCAACAAGGTCAAGTGGAAGACTTGGCAGGTCCAGGTGCATTGCAAGTTACTGGATATATTCAGAACTGAGGGCTTCTGGAATCTTATATTTAGTTCCTCTAGATAAATACTCTAAATTCACTAAAACACTGTTTTAGTGAATTTAAAAGATAAAGCCTCTTTAGTTAAGCAGTTTAAATTCAAACATATTATGTAAGTGAAATTCTGTTTTGATTACACATCAATTTTTCCAAAAAAAATTTTCCCATTAGCAAGCATGTTCAAACAGCAGGGTGCTGTTCAGCAGCACCTTAACTTCAGGGTTTTCCTGTTACACTTACCCCTAGCTAAGAGAATTAATTGAAACACTCATTTCATAATCCAAGTACTTTGAACCCGCTCATAGGAGAAATTGAAGGACTTTTGCAAGGAGCACACTCACCACGGTTTGGATTCAGATGTGCCCTGGGCCTCTCTCTGACCGTTCATCAAGCAACGACCAGCAGAGCTATGGAAGCATCCTTGACACTGATTTCATAAAAACAACTTCCTCAGTCTGTACCCGTGCTTCTCCAACTCTTTTTATGTGCAGAAAATTCAGAGCAACATAGAAACAAGGGTAGAGAAACCTTCAAAGTCTTCTGGTCATTGACAGGACAAGGCATAAAAGCTGGCTCAAGAAACTCAAACGTGCAGACAATTAAGGAAAAAATGGAAAATCCCACAATTTAATTGCCACTTGTTGATATTGCCTGTGAAATCATTTCTAGATTTCTTCAGTTGCTTTAGCTACAAATGTCAAAATAAAGCTGCCTGAAGGATGAAAGTTGAGTAAGAAGCTTCTATTATAAAAATAATTTCCAAGTATGAAAGAATGATTAATAATCTACTTATATCTTCTATAGTATCTAGGCTGTGTGTGCATCCCATGTCCCTGAGGATTTTCTCTCTGCATGGAGTAAAACTATGCACGTGGCTCAGCTCGCGTTCACTGCATATGCCAGTCAGAGTGTCCTCCCTGGAAATGCTCACAATGGTTATAAAGGACTTAGATTCAAGAATCTGCAGTTTTAATTACCTCTTCCATCAGTTTCTTTCTGATGTTACTAAGTGAAGTAGAAGCAGGTTTCTAAATCAAGAGGTGGAGAAGCCATGCAGTCTTCATCCTTGTTGGTTTTCAAGACCTAAATGGATAAATCCCAAATAACCTGTTCTGATCTGAAGGCTGACCCTGCTTTGGGAAGATCATTATACTGGAGGCCTCTGGAGGTCCCTTCCACCCTGAATCAGTCTGAGTCTATGAAAAATAATGTATCCAAGTTCAAAGAGTGTCATACTTAATCCCCCTCCTTTTGACTGCAAGGAAGTTCATGAAAGATTGAAGAAACCTGTGAGAGAATTCTCTATGTGGAATTTAGTGAGTCTTTGATATAGTCCATAGCAGTTGGCAGCTAGTGAGAGCTTTCACCTCTTAAATTCTGTCATGGGGCTTGAATGCTCATGAAGAAAATAGTAGGAATAAATAGCCTATCTTTATCTTGAAATGAGGTTAAAATTGAAATGCCCTGCAGTTCAGCACTGGAGAGGTGTAACACAATATTTATTAGCTATGTAAGCAGTAAAAGAATGAAGATTGTATCACCTGAAGGGGTCTCTGAGAAATCTTAGTAGGAATGACCAAATCTAGATGACTCTATTGCCAGTGTCAGATAAAATGACAGGAATTCTATACATACATCAAAAGGGGAGAATCTGAATAGCTCACCTGGGTTAATGAGCATAAATAACCTTCCAGAGGTCACACTTCTGTGTCCCTTATGTAGATTAAATAATTATAGAAAAGAAAACTGAAAAAAATATGATGATGCCATTTACTCTAAAGCTTGAAATTCAGTACAATCTCAAAAAAAAGTTTCATGCGATATGATCAATCAGGACTTCATAACTTTTTGTCTCTGTTTTTATTGACTGGACTTGAAACATCCATCCACATAAGAAAGGAGTATCTCTGGTGAATTCAACCATGAATTGCTCAGTTTTCTCAAGAAAAAAATGATGGCTGGTTCATTGGCTACCACTTCACACTGGTAAACAACTAATTCTAAGCAGGTTACAGAAAATTATTGAAGAAAGGTGGTGTGCTGTAATTTAAAACAAAGTAGATCCTTCGGGTTATATAATTTCTTAGGATCTGTAAGAAAGCAGTCAAAAAAGAAAAGATCTAAGGCTAAACAAAAAAATTCCTTGTGAGTAAAGAACAAATAGATTAGATTGCTTAGTTAACAGCAGAGACCTGTAAGATGTGATGTGACAAATAATAGTATCTACATGATCAGCAAACCTTTTCTATTTGCTTTTGGAACATGAATGTGAATTCATATTCCATAAACCAAAGTGAACTAAACAAACAGCGTTCTATTTATACAACCGAGAATTAAACTCAAGTTGATTACTACAAGACATAATTTTGTAAAAATGCTTCAGAGGCTTAAGCAAAGATTTAGCCATTGATGTGAATAACAGAACTACCAGCTAGACTTCCTCCAGCTAAGATTAATCTAATTTATTTAGGAAAGCACTTCTACAGCAAATACAGACACTCTCTACCCTTCACCTTTTTGAAATACACCCATAACAATACCAAACACAAGATCTATGCTTTTCCTTAAACCGGTGAGAACTGAAAAACTATCACTGTCCGTCTGTTTTACTCTGCTTTCAAATTTTGCAGCAAGCTTATACACAACACAGACTTGGTTTCTGCCATGTTTAATTTCGTGATTTTTTGCTTTTATCTACATTTTCTCATTTTATCAAAAGATTTCAAGTGTTTCCAACACAGGGACAGCTGTTCTTTGCCCATCCAAAGAGTTTTTTAGTATTATCAATATATGAAATATTTCCACTTATAAAAGCTCCGTATAAGTCTGAATTCACAGGTGTAATAACCTCTAACCCTTAATTTGGTATCAGCAAAAACTCAAAGTACATTATTTCAGATTTATATCTTATATATTTCACTCTTTGCCTTGCTGGCTCAGAAAAGGATCTAATATATTATCACATTTCCATTCTCTTGAGTTTCTAAACTGTGACAGTACCATATATGAGCATTCCAGTTGATAGAAGTTTTGCCAGCGTGACTTATAATGGAGTATCTCCACTTTTTAATGATGAATGGTTTCCCCAAAATGAGGACCACTGAGGCTTCAACTGTTCATTAACCAGAGGCAAGTTAAAGAGAAAATGCAATTCTGTTCAAACTTTTGAAATGAAGCCTTAGGTTTTTAATAGTAGCTCCTGCCTGCTTTTATTTAACTAGACAGAAGACACATACTAGACAGAAGACACATACTCACTTTCATTCAAAGGACAGAATCTAGCATATGAAAAACGGGTGGGAGTTGCAACAAGGGAGTTCAGACTGGATATAAAGGAAAACTTCCACTGTGACAATAGAGAGAGGAACAGGATTCCCAGAGTGGCTGTACAGTCATCATCCCTGGAGTTTTTCAAGACATGACTACATAAATCCCTGGGTGGACTGGTCTGGTGTATCTGATCATGCTTTAATCAGAAGGTTGGACTGAAGACCTCCTGAGATACCTTCATACCTGAATTTTGCCTATGATGATTTATGTTTAGACAAGTTCTGTAGGGAGAAAAGAAGCCTTTCTCCACCCTTCTGCTCTCAGATCAGAGCAGAAGTTGAGTAACTTCCTATAAATGACACCCAGCATTGCATGGCCAGCCTCCTCCAGGGCAGTGGTGATGCCTAGGGCCCATGGACGACAAAACTCCATGGGTCACAAGATATGTTTATCTCAGTCTGGATGAAGTGACCCCAAATTTACATGTGAATCACTGAAAATTCATTGGCTGACAATGAAGGCAACCCATGTCCTTGCAGAACACTACAGGTTTTTTTCTCAAAGTTAATTTCAACACATCCACAGAGAAATTAAATTAAATGGATTTTGCATCCTCATAAGGATGTAAAAGAAGCAGGATTTAAAGGCCCTTGAGGTCAGCGAAAGAATTACACTGGCTTCAGGAGGCATTGTTTCAACTCTCATAAAGGTTTCTAGTATATTTTCTCTTTAGTGCTAATGATCCAACTGTCATGTAGGACAAACCTTGAAATATTGAGTTAAAGGTTTTTTCTTAATTATGCAGTTCATGTCTAATGATAATTTTTTTTTCCTTACGTAGAAGTAGGCATTAAGATTAATACTAGTTGCATAGCAGTTCTCAACAGCCATAAAAAGGGCAAAGAGTTGGGAAATATAAGCTTCAGCTATGGATTATTTGCGTTCACATGAGACATCACTGTATCACAGCACTGAAGTGACCCATATAATATATGATGAAGGGTTTTCTCCTGGTCATGGAAAGAAACATGAACAAATTCTGATTTTCACAGATAGGGACCATATTTCCTTCCTATTTGTTACTACACTCGCAAATAATACAAATATCCAAGGCATGAAGTTCATAAAAGAAGTGACTGCATACATAATGAGGTTTTCTTTAGGTGAATTTATTGATGCTTTGGATAAAGGAAAAGTCAATATATATTAACTACAGTATAATCCAGAGATTAATTTGTCAAAGGTGTTTTGCTTCTGTAAGGGTGGCATAGAAATGAGGTATCTTCCAGAGCTGAACTGTGCTGGGCACCTACCAGGAGGACCTGCTCAAGAAATAGCCTTAATGAAGTGTGATGCATCTTTCCTTCCTTTCATCAACACCTCATCACTAACTTATCTTTTTATTTTTCTGTTCCTGACCAGCATCCTTCCTAGTTTCAAGAACTGTTCAATGGTATTAAAAAAAGACGATAGTAAGAATCTCAGAGTTCTTTACTGTTATTTACTATTAGATGAATGGGAATGAAAGACTTTGACAAATCCAGAGCTCTGATTGCCTATTCACATACCACTCACTTAGATCTCAGCAGTAATTGCTGCCACTTACTGTCCTTTCATAAAAAGATCTTCAGAGCCTTTTGTTTCTGCTCAAATGAATGTTGTGACATTACATGACCCTGTGCATCACTGTAATTTTGAAATTTAAACAATTCAGTGAAACTGAAAATAAGCTAAGACGAGGTATTAGATTCTCTTGTTTTTCTCTGCAATTCCCGCTCCTGGGGCTTTAATGCAGAAACAAAAAATGCGTAACTACTTCCAACTATTTATCTGGTAGCAAGCATTCATACGCTCCTAATCGGGCTCCCATCATCCAGTCTATTATCACATTTTGGAGTCTTTTCTTTCTATGGGACAACCTGTGTGGTTACAAGACCATTTTCTAGTCTGTATGAAGGATATAACTGCTGTAATAATTTTGACAAGTGAGAAGGCTCTCACTCATGAAGGCCTCTGAAGGCCCCACCTCTCCCTATGTACCTTTAAGGAGTGTCTGGACACCTGGCTCAAGGCTTGGGATTGCAGTGCCTAGTTATATAGAAAAAAATTACTGTGATGCTGAGTAGCGCGGCACCTGGGGTTCCTTTCTAGTTTAGTACTATTTTTTACCAGATGTCCATGACAATGCTGGATTTTCTTAGCACTTGTACTAGCCAATCTTATATAGCTCTGAAAATAAGCTGCCAAAGAAGACATCAAAACATGTTTATTTACAAATGCTTTAACTGGAACAAACTCATTATTTTCCAATTTTATCCCCATGTAGAAATATACAAATATGAAAATATCTTCAATTCTTTCCTTGTAGCAATAGGTGGCAGTAATGATATCTACATTTCTCTGGATGGCCAGTGGGCTTTGGAAACACTGTATTTGCCAGTTTTAGCTTAGATAAATGGTTGTAGTAGATATTGTTATCCCAGGTTGAAGAAAATTACCTTTATAAACTAAAGAAATCCTTTATCTAATCCTTCACATATCTGGGTATATATAGCCAGATAATAGTCTTTGGCTACATTCAGCTTCTGAATTTGCACAGATGCCAAATGAAAATAAAAATATTAAACACAGAATATTTCATTGTATTGTTCTTATTGAATATCCAAAATTGCTTTACCACAGGGGTAATTATATACTGCAATAGCAAGAAAAATAGGCAAAGATTCTTAAATGTTATACAAGCTAGAAAGATTTGTCCAAAGGACACTGTGAATCTGTACTTTGTCTCTCTGTTGCATTGTATGATGTCTCAGAGAATGGGATTAGAAAGTACCACTGCAGCCTTATAAACTGAGCTTTTACATTAAAAAGCCCAGGCTATATTCTCCAGGATTTGTCTTCCAGACATAATGGTTCTTTTTCAACTAAACATTTACAAGCACAAGCAACTTGCAGGCAATCTAATGGTTAGTTTTCATTTTGCCTGAAGGACTTAAAGTAATGACAAATGTGATATCCCTTTGCTAGAACAGTTTTCTAGAATTTCTAGAGTTAATGTTACACAGGTACAGGCCTTGGACTTTCACACATATCTGAAGGGAACAACTGGCAACACTGTGATGATGCCAAACATCACCACATTTCAAATAAAAAGCTTCTTCAGCCAAATGCTTCTTTGCATCACGTGAAGGAGCCATGCAGAATCACCACAGAGCAGTAATTTTTGATAATCTCACAGGCAATGACTCCAATCTTTTATGTGTTGTAGAGTCAAGTATTACTGAGACCTTCTGTGTGTACAAGTACAAGGCTCAAACCACTATGCATGAATCAGCTTTCCAGAACAGGTGACACCTCTGATAACCATGGGAAGGGCACGACTCATTAGGCATTAACTGGAGTGTGGCATTTGGAAAGAAGTATCTGGTACAGCAGGAAAGCGTATGTATTGCAATGGTGATGCTTCCTTCCATGACCCTGTGCAGAGAGCTTTTGACTAGGAATAAGGGAGCACGTAATTGGTGTGTACTCTGCCAGCAACTGCAAGACTGTAAGTCTCCTTCCAGTAGAAGGCATAGGCCCTCTTCCAGTTTTCACAGGCAGAAATCCATGTGTGAAACTAAATAAGAGAAGAAATTTGATGACATTTGCCCTCTGCCTAAAGACAAATCTAGAGAGTATTGTTACTGATAAGCACATTTGGCTTTATCTGTTGAAAAAAGCCAGCATCGGAAGTGTGGTGTTTTGTAATGTCTGAAATTCATATAGCTGCTCCTTTGTTTTTCTCTGCATGAAATATGGAATAGATCCATTCAGATGCATTGCATCCCCAAGAGTTTTCTCAGCTTATCAGACAAATTCAAAAAGAAAATATACAGAATTCCAAGCACACAGGTGTGCTTGTCAGCCACTGTTCGTAGTGTGTAATTACTATATAATATCCCTAATATTTACCTTAAACCCTCTAACCAACTTCTATACCTAAAAGTTCATGTGCCACCTGCTAGAACAACAGTATTTACAGTAATATTATCACATTATTTAACAGCTGTTTCCTTCATCCATACTATAGTGCAACCAATTACGGTCAACATGGCTGGCAACTAAAGCGTGGTTCAGCACAGTGCTCTTCAGGTGCAGGGCAAGGAAATAAAAAGCAGCTTTTGAAGATTTCAGGATTTCAGCAAGTGCCCAGGCTTAGTGCAGCAGCGAAACTTCCCAATAAGCATGTTTTCTGCTGATCCAAGTTTCCACAGCACAGTGCAGCAGGGAGGAGGGCTGCAGACCAGTAATCAGGAAACAACCACGTGAGGCTGTGTTGTTCACTCTGATCTGAAGCCCCAAATCACCCTCACCACTGCCAGTGTCTCCTGCTGGCTTGTGCCTATGACATGGGTACAAGTATTTGGACCTTTATTCCTCAAACTGACCACCTCACATCCCGTAATATACACAACCAGGACATATCACCAAGAGGATGTTGAATATGTTCCACAGATAAGTGAATTTTGATGTCCCACATATGCTTCCCCTTTTGGGTCATTTTACAGATTTACGCAAAATGCATAAATTTGCTGTGGTAGACCAGGATGGGAGGTACAGTCTATGCTAGAAAAGAAAATTACATTTCATAAATGATTAAAAAACTGACCTGCTACTACCTGAAATGTCAGTAGCATGTCCCATGATACTTTTCTATGTTGAGCTTCACTATCTTGGGAAGTACTGTAATAAGTTACTTGTAATAACTTTGTATGCCTTTAAGAAGGAACATTTGCAAACAAATTCACGGAGCAATAAATGTGTGTATTACTGCATGTTGCTGTTTAGGATAGATGAGACATGACAGGCAACATTTGACCCAAATCCAACTCCCATTTCAGTATACCACCCTTCTAAGAAGTTTTCCTGTTCTAGGAGATGTCAACAACATATTTCTTGTTGCATGAAACCAAACAGCCAAGTATTCTAACTCCTCTTGAAGAATCTGTATAAGGAATTAAATACTGGCAGTATTGTTTGAGCCCACAGACTGTAGTGCCAACATCCTGGTTAACTGGATTACTGGGCAAGAATATAGTAGGGTTGAAGGTGAGTTTAAACTAGACTCTGTGCAGAGAAACTGCTGTTACAGTAACTACTTGCACTGAAATGATTATAAGAATTTTTCTTGCTATTTATTCAAGTGAAAATAGCTATGGGATTCTGATCTCAGGTTAAGACACTTGGATTAGGTTCTATTGTGAATTAGGCATCTATGTACCCATTTATAGTTAACAGATGTGTAAACATCACAGTCATTGGAGCACAGAAGCCATTCAAATGACTGTCTATTTTTAGATGAACTGAAAGCTTTATAGATTCTGTTAGCTTTATAGATTTGTTGGCTAGGTTGGCTTGTTTGGACAGACAACTGAAAAAGCATAGCCTCCCTCATTTAAATCTTGGTGAACTGTGGACTAAGTTTTTAAAAACATAAGAAAAATCTTGCATGCTGTGTGGAATTCTGAAAACAACTGGGGATGTTCTCAAGTCAAATTATTGTAAGGTGTTATCACAGAAGTGCAGGCAGGTGTTTAAGCCTCTTGCAGGAGTCACACTTCGGGTGCTCATTGTCTTGTTTGACGTCATCTCACACCACGAACAGCGCAATCCTTCATACGTGATTAATTGTGCTGTATTTAAAACACCTTGCACACTTAAGAATTCTTTTAGCTGCTGCCATCAAATAAAATATCCTCCTCATTTGCAGCACGAACCCTCTGAGGCTCTGTATTGTCTTCTATCTGTGTGAGGCTTAGAGGGAGATGCCTGTGGAAGGAGCCCAGGAGTACCTTGCTTCCCTCCAAGGCAGGTGGACTTCACAAGCTCAGCTGTTTGTGGCATGCAAGGAACCTGGCACTGCCACACAGAGCTGCTTTTGTACAACTGGAGCTACATTTCAGCTTGGGGAGTTAACATCTTGTCTCATGTAAGGAAACTGGTGACCAAGTGTTTCATAGGAGGGAACAACAGGCAATGACTGTTGTCATTGCAATGACAGGCAATGAAGAGTTACAGTGGTCTGATGTATAGGTTCAAAAATCTAGACAACTAAGGCTTAATAATTCCATTTCTCAGCTGTAGATCTCATATGCTACTCCTTTTTGACATTGTCTCTTCGAAAAGCAAATATTAAACAATAACGATAGGATAAAAGACTGTTTGCTGGAAATGTACTTCCTTAAGTACATGCTCATAATTCTTAGTTTCAGCAGTGGAGGTACTCTGGGACTCAGGGAAATAAGCTGGTACTTTAATTAGTGTTAACTCTCTTTACATATGTAAGTGCATGTGTTCACATTAGGGTGCATCTGTAAAGCATGTCTGTGGCTGAGGAGATTTGCAGAAGACAGTTGAAGGAGCATCACCAGGGGAAAATTCTGCAGCATCTCAAATTAAGAGGCAAGCTGTGACTCTCTGTGGGTTTTAAAGGCAGAACTCTAGATAACTAATATGTTTAATTAGCATAAAAGCTGAAAAATGCAACATCCTGGCAGTAGGTTTTCCTCTCAGCAAGTCTTGTTAAGTGGCTATATTAGTAATTGTTACTGATTATTGACAGTACATCAATTATTTTTTATTGGATTGCATTCAGAATAGACCTCTGACACTCATTGAGTAGTCCTGTTGATCTGATATTTTTAATGAATAATTATTGTAGCAACATGAGAGAGAAACGTATGAAATATAAAACTGCACTTCCCCACATCATCACCTTTTCTAGAAATACACAGAGAGATTAATCCTTATGTCCGTGTATTAATTTTTATCTGCAGAGCTCCGAGCAGACGTTTTCACAGCTGGTAAATAAAGCTGTTTGACTCCTACAATGACAAAGAAAAACATACTCAAAACCATTCTGCCTTCAGTAAATCTTATCCCACTGACTGGGAATTCACATACTGCCACCAAGCCCCTATTTCCTCTGTTACTGCACTCCTATGTTCACTCTCTTTGGCCGCTCGTAACTTTGGCTTTTAGGGTCTGACTCTTTCCATAGCAGTTTTCTCTTGCCCAGATCCTACACCACAATCTGCACTCCCTGGTCATTTCCTCAGCCATCCTGGTCCCCCTCTGGACATCTCTGCCCTACCTGATGCAGATAGATGATGTCCTTTTTTTGGTGCCCTCAAATCCATCTATCTTACCATCCATTTCTCTTTTATTGCTCCTGTCTCTCCAAAGAGTAGCTGTCCAGAATATTTGCATTCTAAACTCAGCCTGAAAGCAAAGACAGTATATGAGTATAGAAAGAGGGCCCACAGCTTTATCATAAAACCCTCACATTTATCTTCTAATGCATCTGTGTCCATAATTAAAACCCCTAACCTAAAAAAAAAAGTGACATGTACACTAAGAGTATCACTGAAATAAACTTTGAGACTGTAACACAATTAGACAGAGTAGTCACTCACTCTGAAAGGCAAAAAAAAAGGAGATGCTCCAGTTTTGTATTGTTTTTTCTTAGGCTAGAAAGGAACTCCTCTGCATTCAGAACACTACCAAAGTTTCACGTTTATAACAAAATGAAGAGATAAATGTCTGAAAAAAAATGGTAGCCAGTGGATAGAGGCTATTTCTCATTCTTCTTAGTCAGACTGTAGACATGATTTTGATCACTGTAAGAATAACCCAATTAATCTGAAATCAATTTAATAAATTTTGGGTTATTGAATGTGCACTGCCTACCAAGTGCTGTTCCCACCTTGCAAGGTCCCAGTTTGGCATCGTATTTTAAGGTCTTTCCCTGCTGACAGCATTTCTTCGTGTGCAAGAGTACTGCAGCTGCTGAACTGCAGGTTTGCCTTGTCTCCTCTGCTGCAGGAAAGCACGATTATCCACACTGCATTATCCCAGGAAATTCCCCCGGAGGATGAATGTAAGCTGTGTATGCACATGTTGGGAGAAGCAGAGGCTCATCAGTAGCACTGTCTGTCATAAAATATCAAAGTTTTGGGCTTCTGTGCTTTCTCCTCTTGAAAACCTATCCAGGGGAGTTGGGACAGGATTTTACAGAGAATATAGGCACGTTTGAAAATAACCTTAAGGGAGTGTCCTGAGGAGCATCCAAGGAGGGAGAAGAAATGCAAGAGAAAAAAAGTTGAAAAGGCAAATTCAGCGTAACAAATATGATGGCAATTTTTATCTTAATTGCAGTCCCTGCTCACAAGATGATTTATTTTGAAAGAAGAAACTGTCAGATGATCACAATTACAACTCTCACTCTTTCTCATCTCTCAGTATATCAGTGAAGTCAAAAGTAGTACAAAGGAGACCACATCTCACCTGAAATATTAAAGCTGTACTGAAAGCTGCTGAATGCATTTCCAAGGCATGAAGGAAGCTCAAATTGCAATATCCATTAATGAAATGTCTTCTGCCACACCATGAACAGTTCACTCAGCTCCTGAGATACAGAAGACTACTGCAGGCATGAAGAAATCAAGTAAAAGTGCACTTTTTTCCTAAGTCTTTTTTATTTTGCCATGTTAGAAAAACTTACATTGTAAGGAAATATCCAAGGGAATGATAGAATACTTAATGTATGTGTTGCTCCTTCAAGCGGAAAAAATGTTGCCACCACTGAAGCAGAAACAGGAGAAAGAAACAATCGTCCATATGCTGCTCTTGGTTCATACTTTGCTTAGCACGAAATTTACAGTCTTTTTCCATATTCCCTTTCCCATCTACATACTTTAATCAAAGATTTTAAATTTCTTCACTGACTGCAAACAAAAAAGACTCAAGTACACTGCATGCAAATCTGCCATTTCAGTGAAGAGAATATGCTGCTCGGAGTCATGATGTGAAATTTCCAAGATACAAAGATATCAGAATATTTATAACATTAACACTAAAGCTTTGGGGAAAAAGGGATTAATTTTGTATCACATATGGTTAGCTCTTGTTCTCTCCTCTGTTAGTTTGGACTTCACATAATTTCTCATTTGATTTCTCTGGATCAGCCTTTCCTCCACTTTCAGATGCATAGAGGGGTTGGGGTAGGAGGTGTAAGGTCACAAAACCAGGGTAAGCCAGGCAGTACCATATGAGACAGTGGATACAGTTATGCCTCTGTAGAAGGAGTGCCTAATAATTTTAATTACTTAGTAAAAATTATTTGCGTGTATTTATTAATACTCTTGATTATTATATTTAGCATAACAGCATAAACATGTTATTAATATGGTGGTCTTTGCTAGCATAGGTCTGTTGGGAGCAGACACTCATACTAAAATCACTTGAAGCTTTAAAGCAAAACCAAGAAATTTTTAAGAGATTTCTGTAAAAGAAAGATATCTCTGATAACTGGCCACAAAGAAACTAGCAATATGCTAAAGCAGAAAACTGGCATTAACCAGATCAGATTTGTGGATGGAGACCTGAGATAATCTTGAATATAAAGCTCTGCTTTAGTTCTTTCAGGATCTTCTGCTTCAGTGTCTGAATGTCTAAAAATGATTCATGATCAAAATTTTAATACTGAGGAGTGGGGGAAGAAGGAAACAAAGCATTTAATTTTATCATCTATCAATAGGATGCTAAATTGTGGAGATGAGGGATATGTAGCATTTTAATACATACTGTGTGCCCTTAAGACTTTTTTTCCTAAAAGGGTAGGTTAATGGTAAGGGATTATTAAAGAAAACCAGGAAGGGAAAAGCAGGAACATAGACAGGTGATGGCAGCTGATTTAAGTGAAGGTGCAACCAACGTGTGTGTTTGTGGTGTACACAGCACAATAGTTGGTTTTCTTATGGATTGCTTCTCTGTTTAAAAACAGACACCCTGACAAGTGTAGATATGATCTAGACATAAAGGAGTGTATGCCATGCATTTAGAAGAATGAGTTACTAATTCTTCTAGAAAGTATTTCAAACAATGTTATCTAAATCATATTTTTTACACACTGATTTAAAGGTTTCCCTGAATCCTCCCCCACTTCATCAACATTTAGCTACAACCAAGAAAATAAACATGAGAAATCTCTAAAATCACGGTGCCATCACTAGGGCATGGTGGACTTATACATGTCTAGATCATATCTACACTTCTCTGGGTGTCTGATTTTAAACAGAGAAGTAATCAATAAGAAAACCAACTATTGTACTGTGTAAACCACAAACACACATCTAAGATGGCCTTGATTTAGGTTATCTTTGGCCACGAGGGCTGTTACCTAATGCAAGATGGTTGGCCAAGCTCAGTCTATAGGTCATATGTTCCATCTCCTACCAGTGACCAGACACGTAAATTTTAAATGATCTAGGGCTTGTGAGATGAGTTTTCCTTGGCTAAACAATAATTTCATATAAACACATTCCTACAATGTTACAATAATGAGAGAAGGAAGATGAAAGAAAGGGCCAAGATGTGACTTCATCAACTCACTTGAAAACTGCAAGAAAACAAGCAATCCCCTGCTGGCTTCAGTGAGGGTCTCTCAGCTACGAGGTATTGAAGGAGTGAGGGTGTCATGGGTGTCTTCTGGTATTTCACTTCAGTGAGGAAGGGAGAGCACATCTGGCCCACAATAAAAGATTGTATCTATGCCAATGGCAGGAACTGGAACACCTGATGGGGCGTCATGCACCTCAGAGAGTTCCCTGTGTCTCTTTCCCAATACAGCCTGTTTTACTTCATTAGTACTTTAGTCTCTGTATATGGAAATCTCAGTATATTTCAAAACCAGCTTCATTTATTAGCAGTATCTCATCTGGTATATCAAATAACTTTTTCTGTAGCTAAACAGAAGTATAATTAATTTGTTCTTGTAGGGAGCAAACTCCATTCAGAAGTTGAAAGGCTTGTTCTCTGCATATTTGTATGTTGTGGTATCTAATTCTTTGTTAAGTGCATGACTGAAATTTAAATACCCTTTGTGCCTAGAATATGTGAATCACTTTCTTTTTTCATCAGTGCTGGCTCATAAGCATTCAGTAGGTTTTCAGGGCTTTATAGTTGGCATGGTGCTTCTTTTTTGACTGGTTTGATATGTTGTCTGATTTACTTCTCTTACGTAGCTCATTGCTCCGTTCCTGTAATTTTTCCTTGGAATAATCTGGGCTAGCATTTGTTTAAAGAACAAAATAAAATGCCATGGAAGGGACATGGGAATACGAACTAAGAAAATTCCATGGACAAGACTCTTGATCTGTTATGATCTTTGATAATGCTTATGAATGGTAGTCGTATTATGGTTATTTTTTTCCCTAGTTCATCCACTTCAGACCCTATTACATTTTTTCTTCATCTACACACACTTGTCAGAAAGTAAAAGACTATTAGTATGAGCAGAAATCTGTAAGGAACTGTGTTTTATTATGTCCAGCTAAATCTCAGGTTGGCACTATTCTGCCTGTGACAACTGTGGAAAACTAGGGGCAAATTTTTCACTTCCAAGTAATTTTCAAACCTATTTACTGCTTACATACTAAATGGAAAATGTTATGAAGGGAAAACTTTTAAGTAGAGTTTGTTCTTTTGCTGTATGTTGTTACAAGTGAGACAGGGAAGGCCCATTTTAAAGAAGTGCCTAATCATTTAGATACAGTATCTTATTTCACCACTGTTGGACACCTTGCAAAGCTCAACGATAATGAAGAAACAGGTCCAGTTCTGAACAAAGAGTACCCTAGGTCTAGCTGCTAGCAGCAAGACACCCTGACCCTGCAGTGGGTCATCTGGCAGAGAAAAATGCAATGCTCAATTTGCCACCATTTTCCATTAGCTTTTGCCCTGCACTGCTATTGAGTTACTCGGAGATGGAATAACTCCTGGTGCTACTCTCCATTGGAAGCAGAACTTGGAGGAATGGAAAACAGACTGGTGATCACAGCAGCCACACAGCACAGACCTGCCAAGCCAGGCTGAATCCATTCATATTGTGCTCAACAAAAATTGTTACATTGCTTATATATATACACATACACACACAAATAGTTTTGCATTAAATAAACTCTACTAAAATAAAAGTGTCCTGGGCACACAGATCAAACAGCTAGTCCAGTATCCTAAAATTGTGCCGGAAGGTTACTGCAATTTCCATTCCAGACATCTGCCACATCCAGCCTCCTCTCTAAGCAGATGAAAACCAATGGAGCCAGAAGATGATGAAAAGTTGTGAGGGCAATGCAGTTAACAGTCAGAAAGAGAAAATGTCATTTTTCCAGTATGAGGACGTTAGCAGGGCAGCAGCCACAGCGTTGCAGGGCCAGCACTGCTCTGAGCCAAGGCTGTAGCAGCAAGAGCATCTTGGAAGGGACAGCACTGGAGCTAGTGCTGGAAGAACTTGCTGAATGGAAATGGGCAGCCTACTTTGGTGAGGAGGCAGGTGGTTTTATTGAAATGTATAAACAGCAACATTTGTGAAAGGAGGAGGTTGAGTTACTCATGGCTGAAATGTTTATTTAGCCTTTGATGGGAAAATTTTGTCCAATACATTATTCACTGGCATTATACAACCAGTTCTGGAAAGAATGTGTTTAGTCATACCATCTTGAAACGGCAGAATGCCAGATTTGATCTAAGATTTGAGAATGTTTGAGAAGATGTATACTGTAAGAAGCCTTTCTGTGTGTACTGGGATCCAAGGGTCTATAAGAAACAGCACTCATCCAGCTTTAAAACAATTATTTTTTCATGTAAGAAATGTGGATAAAATATAATTACAGCAGGGCTGTGAGAAAATAAGATTTTTTGGTGTAACGCTTACCTGTGACCAACAATCTCAGTATCAAGTTAGCTGTTGTAAAAGTTAAGTGAAAAATTTACCCAGAATAGTCTTCAAATAATAGCTTGAAACTTAGATCTTTTCTTTTTAAATTTTTTATAATTCTGGGTGAATATCCATGTAAATGCAAACATTTACAATAGAGCTGCGAGACACAGTACAGCATTCATTATTGTGCCATAATAAATAAATCCACTATTGCAGAATTCTGCATGACAAATTCAGATTTTATACACAGGGATGTGATTAATAAAAATTGCAAGTTTCATAAATACACCAGAACAGTAGTGGGTTTTTACTCTATTTATGGCTAAATTTGTCCCTGCAGTAACAATAGTCCTATTGCTGAAATGATTGCCACATTCAAAGTACACACCACAAACCACATCAACAAACACAGAGACATTGCAAGGCATCTCCAAGGGGAACTGGCATAGTACTGATCTGTACACTTCTGCATCCATTTATACGTGCCTGGCAATTCCTGTCTCCTTCAGTACCATCTCCTTTTGTAGCAAACTCCTGGGGCGACGGGTTAGCCTAGAAAAACCCATTCTGTCATGTTGCTGGAAACAACAGTAATGGAGACCTGAACACATTTCATACACAACTGTATATTAGGAGTTAAGCTCCTGATTCACATCCCATATATTCAGTTCTTTATGATACTGCAGTTCGAAAATTCACCTACCCCATCTGATAAATCGTTGACTATTCTTTCTTTGTAGCCAAGATGAAATTTAGTAGCAGGCTCTCTCAATGACTCACTTACTAACATTCTTTTTCCTTTTTGCTGCCAACACATTCATTTTAAAATGAAAGATCTAATATAGTTTTGTAAGTTAGCATGTGAATTCTGACTGAAACCACTGGGTAACAATGATATTGCTGAGGTCTGCTACCACAAACTATACACACCAAGCAGATAATTGATTTCATCTCCAAATGAGATGGCGTGTTTGCAATGATAAAGGAATGACTAGGTGTCTCCTCACTGTGCATCACTGTTGGCTCTGCTCCTGAATGAATTTAAGTCAGTGCTGTGCCTTTGATGCCAGAAATGCTACAGAGATTTAAGGCAGCTGAAGACCCGTCCCACAGAGTGCTGTTCCAGGTGGTGGTGAGATAGAAGGCAGAATGTTCTGGGGCTCACCTGGCTAAATAACATGTGCACTGGTGTGTGGATCATTTGTGATTTTGCGGTAAGTGGTGAGAAGATGAGAGGCAAAAGACTTCCCGTGCCACAGTTGGGTGATTTGGGCAGTAAGCCGTGAAGAGGGACAGACACATTCAGATCTCAGGTCTGCCAGCTTCAAAATAAACATCTCTTCTATAACACAACAGAGCCCTGAACCAGATCCCTAGACAACAATCCCAGCTAACCAGTCAGCGAGACTCACCGCAGGCTGAGAGTGCTATTTTGTTTCCTCTCTTTCTGTCAAAACTTTTGGTGCAGAGTGAAAGCAAAAACCAAACCCCAGAACTTGCCCCCAAATGGAGCCAATAACCAGCTCTGGATGGCTACGCCTTCCTCTACCTCAGTGCAAATCAGCAAATGTTGAACCACTACGAATCAAAGAAAAAATAAGTCAACTGTTTACTTGTCATGATTAAGTAATACAAAAGAGATCGAAGTGTCAAGCCCAGTTTCATGGTGGGACCATGACAAGGCAGACACTGTCACAAAAAACTATGAACAGTCCTTCATTCTTTCAAGACATCCATCACCTTTCACAGACTTTTCTGTGATATGTTTTTAAGCTACAGAGATTTAGCAAAATACAAGTTTTGATTACAAACTGGATTGTCTCATGAATATTTTGCCACCCTATTTGCATAAAAGATCTCATCAATTTTTTTTCACCAAGAACATTCCTTAAGGCATTAGAAACAAAGGTCAGCTGTAATTCTGAGCTCTACTTTTAAAATATTCACTGAGAAAGGAAAATTTATGCAAAATACATGGAAATGTACTAAAATAGTAACAGTGTACAAAGAATTTTCTTGTGATAGTTGCAAGTTTTATTATAATTTGATTTTAATCGCAAGCAAAACAAGTGTTGCAATGTTTACTGGAATTTTGTCTTGCACAGTTTCAGTAAGACAGAATACCCACATACCATTGCATCTCTGCTCAGATAGATTTCACGCTGACCAATCCTCCTCTGAAAGTTAGACCATACTTTGTATTGTATCTATTGCAAAATCATGAGGCACTTCTGGCAAGTGGATGGGATGAACACTCTCAATTAATATATTTGAAGGAATTTTTTATACTGGACTTTGGAAGATCTATGGCACAGCTTAGTTTAGTTTGGTCTCTGAATGTCACATCTAGATTTTGGACACACAAAACTATTTTTGTACACATACCACTCTAAATCAGAAAAGATAACCATTAATTTAGCCTAAAAAAGAGTAAAATAAATGTTTGAGCCCATAATTTTAAAATTTCACAATTCCTGTGCTAACATAAAAATAGAAGTTTTCCCTTCTGCTGCAGTTAAATGCCAAAATGTTTAAGGAAAACAAACAGACCCTGATTGCTGACACCTTTTTTGAAATTAATACTATCTTTGCTTCTGTATGGCAGAAAACCTAACAGACTGCTGTAATATAAAAAGTGCAAAAAGGATGCAGCATCTATCATTGTTCCCATTGATTTGTACTATTATTCCTACTTCCCCACCTCTCTTCCTCCTGGCCTTCATGCAGATGCTGTAAGAAAACAAATTATTCTCAGCTTTAGGTTCTATAACCATTCCCTGATGTTGTGGGAAGCTTTTGTACTGGATTATGATTACAACATTTTTGTGTTCAGTAACATTGGGGCATTGGAGAATTGAAAATAAATTAAAAGCAGTCAGGATGCTATTAGGGGTTGTATTTAGTGTTTAAAGACCATAATGAAAATTTTACGTCATGGTATGAGATCAGAAGAAGAAAAGGGCAGTATGAGACGGATACTGAATGGCCACTGAATGGCTGTGAACAGAAAGAAAATACTTTTAAAAAATCCTTTCAGAGCCAAATTCCACCCTTGAATAGCAATGTGAACTTTTCAGAGGTTTTAAATAAACAGAACCATAAAATCAGATATATGATCAAATTCCTCTGCTTTGCCAAAAGCAAGCAGCCCATTCCTCAAATGAAATTCACTCACCTGTGAATGATGTGGTATCTCTGCAAATAATCCAAGGAAAGCGCCAGCTCACAAATGTACAGTTTAACAGTTCCTTCATTAAAGTGGACATTCTGCTGCAAATGGTAACGCAGGTCACCTCCGAGTAAGAGATCAACCACCATGAACATGTCTTCTTCATCTTGAAAGGAATACCTGGAACAAAGAGTTACAGCTGAGATCTCAGGGCTGATGATGTAGTCACAGTCTTGGGGTGCCTTGGGGTGGCTCTCATTAAGGAGATCCTGGTAAGTCCCTGATTCGCTCAAAAGGCATGCACAGAAAGGAATTCTCACTGCTGTGGTCCGGTCCTGCAAACAGGCTTCAAAGGTGGTGGGACTCTGCATATTTAAGCATTGTGATTTACCCCAGCGACAACTAAGTACCATGCAGATGCTTGCTCACTCCTCTTTGCCCCAGTGGCTTGGGGGGGAGAATCAGAAAAAAGTAAAAACTTGTGGGTTGAGATAAGAACAGTTTAGTAATTGAAAAAAGTAAAGTATAATAATAGTACTAATGATAAAAACAGTAATAATTGCAATGAAAAGGAGAGAAAGAAAGAAAACCTGAGAAGAACAAATGATGCATAACAACAGTGCTCACCACCCCCTGACTGATGTCAAGCCTGTCCTCCAGTGGCGATCAGCCCTTCCCATCCAAATCCCCCAGTTCATATGACCATGGTACTTTATGGTGTGGAATATCCCTTCTGACAGTTTGGATCAGCTGCCCCAGCTGTGCTCCCTCCTGGCTCCTTGTGCAGCTCCTCACTGGCAGAGCATGAGCCACTGAAAAGTCCTTTACTTAGGGTGAGCACTACTGAGCAACAGCCAAAACATCAGCGTGTTATCAACATTATTCTCATACTGAATTCAAAACACAGCACTGTTCTAGTAAGAAGAAAATTAATATTATACCAGCTGAAATCAGAACATGAAGGCAAGCAGAGCTGCCATACTACTGTCTTATTTTAAATATGGATTAACACCAGAATGTTGATAAAACAGTCTTTTGAATACCTTTAAGGTTTTTACATTTTTACATGTACATATATTTTTACGTTTTACAAAACGGCTTACAAAATAGTAACAATAAAAGGGAAGACCTTGAAACACACTTGGTATTTACACACATAAAACTCTAGTTCAGTGCTTATGGAAAATATCCTGGCAGCATTGAGAGCTGCTGTCTCAGGGGTATTGTTCAGATTCAATAAATATACACAATGTTCTATTAGCTGAGTATTTTTTACAGCTTTCAGCGTAGGTCCAAATTCAATAAGGAATAAAACTGCAATTTTATGGCCTAACAATACATATTGTTTTTCAGTCAGCAACTTATAAAATGACAGAGTCTTCATGGTTACTGACTGAATTCTTCTGGACCCTTTCCCAGAACTGCCTGCTGAACACTCTGAGGACCATATTTTGATGTGATTTAAATCCTGTAAATCCAAAGGTGTAGCCAGTCAATGTACAGTATATACACATATATAGTGCTTGGGCAAGCAGGAATTTCCATATGTTTCTACTTACCTTGGCTATGCTGCCATTGCTCTGCTTTTTGCTGTCTGAGTGAACCGACAGAAACTCTCTGAATTTCTTTCCTAAATGCAACTCTGTAAGATATAGTTTTTTAGTTTTCCCAAATGGGGATTGGTAAATACCTTATTTCTGATGTGAAATCACTCTTTTCTTAGAAATTGTTTTAGAATTAATTTTGATGTGAAGTTATATTATTTTATACCAGATATATATGGACTACTGAGAGGTGATCCACAATGATAGTCTCTTCCACCACCTTTACTCCCATGAGGTGTGTAATATATGTTGGCTACAGATGTGATTCAGTTCTCCTGAACTGTAAAATTTATGCCAAGGAAATGAAAAAGAGTGGGCTTCCAGAAAATCTGTGCACACCCTCCCCCCAGAGGCAGAAAAGTCTATATTAGATTATTTTAATTCACAGTTACGTACAGTTTCACATTCATTCCCAGGCTTGCATTTACTAAAATGAGGCACTGCTTAGAGGTTGTCACAGATGGTTCATTTTGAATTTAATGCATGCTATTCTTTCTGAACACAGTTCTGAGAAGCAACTTTCTCTCATATTCTGCTCTTCTGTTGCATTTCTGTGTGATTGCCAAATGCCAGGAGGGGAAAGTCATTTTATTTGCATTAAGTTTACTTCTCAATAAGTCAAACCTCTGAAGCAAAATGGTAAAGTAGGTGGCACACGGTGTCTGCTTACCTCTAGAGAGGCAGAATTTTGTAACACACAAACACATACACAGGTTAAAAACCCAGAAGGCTTCAAATATATTCAAATTCCTCCAAGTATCGTGCGTTACTGAACCTGGTGCAATTGCAGAAGCAAAGCTTAAATGTGTAGTTACATTTAAGATTTTTTTTCTTTTTTGACACTGCTATTATTTTAAGTGAAGAAATTGTAGCATTGAGCAGAGGTAAAATCATCACTATAGAATGGCTTTGGTTGGAAGGGGTCTTAAAAATCATCTGTTTCCAGCCCCCTGCCATAGGCAGGGACACCTTGCACTAGACTGGGTTGCTCAAAGCCCTATCCAATATGGCCTTGAACAGTTCCAAGGATGGGGCAGCCACAGTTGCTCTGGGTACCAGTTCCAGTACCTCACCACCCTCTGAAAAATGTTAATTTTTCCCTTCAGTTACCACTTGAGTAAGGTATAGATTTTGTTTGTTTCCTTTTTATATTAAAAAAGAAAAAGAAAAGAAATTGCAGATTGAAAACTCTACTTAAATTATAAGTGAAGTTCTGTGTCTTGTCTGGGACTAAAGAGCACTCCTGGTGCCTAAAATCACATGATTACATGTCAGTAGAAATGGTTCTGATACAACCCTAGTCTTGAGACATAGATGTTCTTAGTCATTTTTTTGGGCAGAGCGTGAAAGCAGGGTAAAGAGTGACTGCTGTGAACTTGCTTTTAAATCCAATGATTATTCCCTTTTCTTGGAAAATTATGAGTATGTTTCAAGGTGAATGTTCAGTCTAGACAAAAGACTCATCAGAACCATCCAGAAATAAATGTGAAATCTTGTTCACGTCCAGATGAATGCTAACACTTGGTGGAACATGGTTTTCACTCCAAGCATGTTTTTCAGCTGATGTACTCCGGTTTTCTGTGCTTGTGAGGGGGGAATGGTGGTCCTTTGTCACCTCCCAGGCAAGCTGTGATGCATCTGTATCTGTTAATGATTTAAAAGAGAGATCAAACAAAAGCTTTCCTACAGGGCTCAACCAACACTTACCCATTCACTGCCTTGGAACTCACAGGGCCTCAGGCATCTCTGGGAATCCAGGCTGGGATGACAGGCTGGGTGGGTTTTGTCCAGGCGCTGTCAGATTTGCTAGTGAATCATTGGTCTCCTGCTACTATGCCTTGCCTCTCAGGTAAACGCATGAAGTGCAATTCCTACAGACAGAGCTACAAGGCTTCCAGAAGTGACTGTACCTCTAGAACTAGGTATTCTGTTTGGGTATTTTGAACCCAAACAGAAAAACCAAAACAAAAGCCTAAATAAACAAAACCCTCAACAAAACCAAAATAAACCCCAACAACACCAAAACTAAACTGAGAGGTGTTCGGAAATACGGCTAATGTTTGCACTAGGCAGCCTTCCCACACAGGACACTTTTCAGATTTGTCTGGGTAATCTTGTCTAGATCATGATTTGCTAAGAAAGGTTAGAGCAGATGATCCTTGAGATCCTTCCACCTTGGTATTCTATGATTCTGTGATCTTTCATGACCTGTAGATGGAGCACAGGTCAGTTTTATTTAGATGTTGAAGGCAGAATGATGCACACCAAGTCCTAGGTTACAATGTAAGATGTGCCCAAAAGTATATATATTCTATCACCATCTTCATAAGCTGTTAAAAAACCGGTGGGGCAGTGTTCCCCACCTCCTGCATGACTCATCCCTGATAAACTCTGGGGATATCTCCTGTTAACAGGCCAGCTGTTGAAACCAGGTGGGGCAGTGTTTCTCATCTCTCCCATGACCCATCCTCCCTCCAGGGGGATATCTTCTGTTAAGGGGCCCATCAATGCCTTGCCTCATGACTCACCATCCCATTGTGAGATGCTCCGCCCAGGAGGAGGAACTAAGCGTTCCCATCTGTATATACTTGGAGATTTGGAAGACTAGAGTCAGCCCTTACCTCCTGGATTTCCAGAGGACAAGAGCTACACAGCCACCACTGGACCTTCTGAGGAAGACCAGACCCTTTGACAGGACCACTGCTTCAACAGAACCATCACTCCAGCAGACTGCAGGCACCGTTGAATTGGACTGCTACCAACACCCTGACTGACAGGGTGTCAGGTTGTATTCTGACTCTGTCATTGGTTTTTCTTTCTGTACTATTGCATTTATTTTTCCTATTATATTGTATTTCTGACTTGGAGTCTCTCTGGTTTGCTTTCAAACCAGAACACCAAGACACTGCGGTTGCAAAGCTCAGTATAGCCTCTCTGATGTTCTACTCTTTCACTCAGAGCCAGAGTTGGTTTTTTTCATTTGTACTGATATATGTCTGTGGTAACTCTGCTGACCCTGCCAGAAGTGTTGTGCATACTGGTGTAGTTAAGACACAAGCTATATAGACACAGTTCGAAAGAATATGTGCATGGACATGTTTAGTATATCAGCAGATTTTTGCACCCTCTCTAAATTCTATCACACCTGACACACATCATTATGCTAATTTTATGCCTGTTCTCATGGATAATGGTGTCTACCCCACACAGCTGATCCAGTTGGGTCAAACCTTCACGGGTGATGTTTCTCTGACTGTCAGACTATGGTGCGATTAAGACCATTCCAAGATATTTTCTGGAGGGTAAAGAAGTTCATCCCCCTGAAAATATGTGCCTACGACCTAGAGGAGAGCTTGGGCATGGCAAACAGGAGAAGGTCTCTGGAGCTGATAGACACTCCACTAAGCAGGTCCTGCAGCTACCAATTTCTAAACTACTGAATGCAGAGCTGGATTTTCTCCAGATCCTGCTGTGCAGCTGGTTAAGAAATGGTATATTTTCCTCCTACCCTGTCTTAAAGACTAACAGGACTTCATGTACCAGCTCAGACAATCTGGTTTGTCATGGTCACATGCAATCTAGTCCTATGTCTCTCTCCCTCACACAAATCCATTATTCTTTCTTTATATAAGAAATGAAATATTACCTTTATCTTTTTTTCTATTTCAATATTTCAAGAAATAAGAGCTTTTGATTTATCGGTCTAAGAATTGAAATAGACAAGTGAAATATTGGCTGTGGGAGAAAGGAATCTTTGAAAATGTTGCTGCAGGTTGGGCAGGGGTTGGTGGCAAATCAGACCAGTGGAGATTAGTTTTTGAGCAAACACTGTAATTTTACTTTTGTAAGCTTCTTACCTGCTCAAAGGTAAATGGCATAGAAAACGGTTGATTGGGTTTTGAAGCAAACTCAGATGGGAGTTGTTGTTTGGGATCTTTATGTTAACCAGGCAGCTAAGAAATGCCTGCTGAATGAACTGTAATATTGTGACTTACATGGAATATTAATCAATTGATATTGAATACTAATAATACATTACTAGCTTACCCTAAAGACAAAATTTTAATCCTCCTTGAAATGAAAGAGTAAATGACTTGAAGTAATAGCTCTTGTTTGTTTCTTAAGTAGTGTCATTATCCAGTTATAGGAAAACTGTTCTAATTACAGACCCAGCCTCTGCTTTCTCTTTGTTGAAGAAAAGTTTTAATGCATGAGAATCATCTTTCTCCAAATTAAGATAAAATAATAAAGCCCATAGCAAACAGGGAATTGAATTTTTGATTATCTTCAGACTGGAAGATAAACTATTATTGAACATAGTCCTCGATGGAAACACATTTAAAAAAAATCACTTTTTGAATAAGTTATATCTGTTTCCACATTTATATCTGTGTATTTGTTTTAATAATATTCAATTTTTGTATTTATATCATATTTGTATTTATTATTTGTAACTCTGTCTTCATGAAAGCAGTTACAAATGAATTATTAGGATAATTTTCCCCCCTTTCATTCCTTCTTTTTAGTTAACCAGGGTAATTTTTCATTGAAATCCTTCCAGTTGAGGCACCCAGTATTCATATATCTTGTTTCATATGAATTACCTGGGGAGAAGGATATCATGATGGATATTTTATATATGACTTAAATTAAAGATTAAGAACACATTAGAAAAATTTCATCATTAAGCCCAGACCTAACTTCATAATCTTGAGGTAATCATTTAAAGCAAGATATGCACAGTTCATATATTCAGAAAACAATTCTGCTTTCCATTGAATATGACAAATGATTGATCCTTGGTGTCTCCTAACTACAAAATTAAAGAAGGATCCTTATTCAGTTTCCACTGGTAATATTAGGGGACATGGTAATTTTTTCAATGACATAAACCCCCCACTAGTAACTGTAGATTTTCCCAGTGTAGATGTAGATGCCATTTCTTGATATGGTTGCCTTGCTTTTTTCTCTTACCAGTCCAATTTGTGTAACTATGTTATAGAATACTCCTCAGCCACTGTAAAGCAGCAACAGGTTCACCCAAGACTTGCTGCACTGGAAAAGAACAGGTCACCTAAAGGCTTGAATAATTTGGCATTCACCAAAGAACAGTTAGTCAGAGTAGAAAAATAACAGTCCAGAGCTCTCTTGTATGGGTATGGTGGAATAAAATATAGACATAAGTTATTATAAGTATAGGTTATAATATAGGTGCCAAAAATAGCAACTTTGATCAGTCAAACATCAAAGCATTACAAACATGTCCGTGCTGAGAAGGCGTGCTGAAAACTATTACACCCACTGTGACTGGGAATAGCAAATACTTACCTTTGAATTACATGTTTCATAAAATGAGGTGTCCGAGCCAACCAAATTAATGTTTTTCTTTAAGTTTGTGTGTTCTGCCAGCCAAGGACAAGCCTCAAGAGATAAAGCCTTAAGATTTATTAACTTTGTAAATACAAATATGCAAGTATACTGAAGGAATGTTGGAAATGTTCCTTCATAATGTCTGGTTTTGCTTACATTTCTATAGATTTCTTTTTTCTTTTGGGAAATGGATAAACATTAGCTATTGGAATTTGAGATTTACGCTTGCAAAGTATTTAATATAAGTCTTATGTTGGAAAGAAATGGAAATATGCATATTTGAAACTCAGACGAGTCATTTCTATAAATGTTGTTAAGGACAAAGGACAATTACTTCCTTTATTCTTCCTATATTTCTTTATAAAGATATGAAAATAACTTTCAATTGTCTCTATTGAAAACTTTTGAGAACAGGGAATTTATTCTATAAAGACTTAAGTTGTCTATGCTTATACCTTCTCAAATTCTATTCAGCGCTGAAGTGACCAAATAAAATAGGTAAGAAAAATGCCTAAACAAAAAATAGCCTGAAATTAAGTTGAAAGATGACTAGAATTTGTTTAAACAAAGATGGTAAGAGACATGTCATGGACTAATTAGCATAGTAAATATTCACAATTAGCTCCCATCCAGGCAAGGATTATTAATTAGAGACAGTTCAGTATTCATCCTCACATGGAAGAAAATTTTCTTCCTCCAGGAGGTTGAGAAGACCACAAATCCTCTCTGATCGGAGAAAGAACTGTTCATCATCTGGACATGAGCTGTCCATGTGCACTCACAGCTCAGAAAGCCAAAGCTGTCCTGGGCTGCATCCAAAGCAGTGTGGCCAGCAGGGTGAGGTAGGGAATTCTGCCCCTCTGCTCTTCTCTCCTGAGACCCCACCTCCAGTGCTGCATCCAGCTCTGGGGCCCCATCACAGGAAGGACATGGACCTGCTGGTGCAAGTCCAGAGGAGGCCGCCAAGATGATCAGAGGGATGAAGCATGTCTTTCAGGAGGAAGTGCTGAGAATTGGTATTGTTCAGCCTGGAAAAGAGAAAGCTTTGGGGTGACCTAACCAGGGTCTTCCAGTACCTGAGGGGAGCCTACAAGAAAGACAGCATGTAGAGACAGGACAAGGAGGAATGGCTTTAAACTGAAAACAAGTTTAGATTACATATTAGGAAGAAATTCTTTACTGTGAGGGTGCTGAGGCACTGGAACAGGTTTCCCAGAAAAGTTGTGGATGCCCCTACCCTGAAAGTGTTCAAGGCCAGGTCTGGTGAGGTTCTGAGCAACCCTCAGGGAAAGGCATCCCTGTCTACGGCAGAGGAGTTGGAACTAGATGAACTTTGAGGTAGGTCCCTTCCAACCCAGGCCACTCTGTGATTTTATGATCATTCCCATATGCACTGTCACAGCATTTGACCCAGTTCATCACAAGACACACAACCATGCCATGAGCAGGCAGCAAACAGTAATGAACTAAACATGCAAAAGCAAAATGCAAAATAACTGGTTTTTTCTCTTTTACTATGCACTTTGCTTTCAGCTAATGAAATAAAACTCATTACTATATTTTTGCACGTGCAAACTAAAGTTACTGATCAATGCTGTTTTTAAGTGTTTAAGCTCCTGATCATTTGAGATGGTTTGTTTTAGAGCACCTTTTCTTTCACTCCTTCACCTGGTTCTAATCAACCAATGTTTTGTTCCACCTCAAAGAATTTTCTTTATTTCTGCCTCTGATTTTGCAAATGCTAGGGGAAGAAGAGGTAATTTGTGATGTGGTAATAACTGTAGATAGCAAAAAAGGGCAGGTTTAGATTTGATATTAGGAAGAAATTCTTTACTCAGAGGCACTGGAACAGGTTGCCCAGAGAAGCTGAGGATGGCCCATTCATGGAAGTGTTCAATGCCAGGTTGGATGGGGCTTTGAGCAGCCTGGTCTAGTGGAAGGTGTCCCTGCCCATTGAAAATAGATAGATGATCATTAAGGTCCCTCTCAACCCTAACCCTTCTATGAAAATATGGTATTTTGCTTGTCTTTCATCATGGTGATATTGTAGAGAAACCATGTGATTAAATGTAGATGGTCATCTACTAAACGAGAGAGTTTTTACTGTTTTCTGTTCCTTTTAGGCTGAGACCAAAGAGCTTAGATCCAGGGTTTTCTCATGGCCTACAGTCATGTGAGATCTTTTACACTGTGATTAAGTTGTGTTCACTGAACATTAAAACAGACCCACAGAACAGTACTGGATGGAAAAGCTCTTCATAAGTCAGCGAGTCCAACCTCCTGCTCAAAGCAGGGCTAATTTCAAACTAGGTCAGGTTGCCTGGGGCCTTATCCAGGGCAGTTTTGAAACTCTTCAAGGACAAGAATTCCACAGCCTCTCAGGGAAGCATGTTCTAGCCATTCATTTAGTTTTGAAGAGACATTTTGCTTATATCCAGTTAGGATTTCTCTTGCTGAACTGTGTCACTTAAGTCACTCATCCTTTCAGTGTACAGGAGTTTTCCTCCATCTCTAGGTATTGCCATCTTCATGTCATCACCACCACACCTTTGGGTAGTGGAAGACTCTAATTAGTTCCCTCCCTCAGCTCAGCAGTGTCACGTCCCACCTCCGCTCTCTAACCCAGGAGCAATGATACTTCCTCAGATCTTGTAGAAAAGGGCTGGATGACCTTATTCCAAGGAAGACCACTGCAGCAGGTAACTTTTGAGATGATAAATGACATTAGTTGAAACTTTCATGAACACTTGTTTAAGGCCTAGAAAATTTCAGACAAATAGGATTAATTTTTGGTACACTATGAAAAATCAAATGGAGGGAAAAAGCCACACTGCTATCAATTACTGTGACTCTGGAAACATTTTTATTTCCACTTATTAAGAGCTCTGTTTTTGCAAATGGCTGGTCTCTGAAAGTGTTTTCTCATAATTTGTTTTTCAGGAGAAAATTAATTACTTTTCTGGCTCATTTGCTCATATACTTGTAGACTTAATGGCACAGTCTCATGATGAAGTCTGTGTTTTCTCAAATATTATTAGACCAATGATAAAGCAAGACTTGCAAATGAATGCAAAATAGGCTCATTTCTCAGTCTATTTGTTTAGGATTTTTAGCAGACTTGGATGCAATATCCTCAAAGTTCATTTTAATTGTTCTGCTATCATGAAAAGCACATCAGCTTTCACCAGCTTCACTCAGTTTTACTCTCTGAGCCCAAAGTCAGCTTCGTTCTTCATCAATTTTTTCCAAGTGTTTTATCTTTCATATATCTTGTTGAGTGGAATAAAGAAAAGTCTCCACTATCGTCTGTTCTGTTTATAGTCTTTAAAATAGGTACATCACAATTACAGATGAGACCTCTATTCTGGTTGAGTGAATTAGAACATATATAGAAGGCACTTAGGATTTGTTGATACTCTCATCTGAATGCAGCCTCTAAAATCCATTCAGCTGTGTTGGAGATATGCTCTGACTTGGCGAATGTTCACCAAGTTCTTCATTATCACTTTGTGTTGTTATTGCTGCCAATTTATAGCACTTCATATGCACGTGGCACTACAGCAGCAGCAATTATGTGTATAGTCCCAACCAGCCTCTCTTGTCCCCTGCTTGTCTCAAACACTTCCAATTAAAGCAGGCAACAGACAGCTTATGTGATGAACTCAGGGAAATTACTCACACAAACAACTGCCCCACTACCAATACAGGAAACTGCTCACCTAGAAAAATAGGTACTTGGGAAAGTTGTGGGCAAGGAAAAAGCTCATGGGGAATAATGGACTGAAAACTTAGACCCCATTTGAGATGCAGGGCAAGAGCTCAGTCTGTAACTTGCAAAGTTTAATATATTCATAAATTACGGAATCATAGAATACTTTAGATTGGAAAAGATCTGCGAGATCAGTTCCCACCATTAAGCCAGGACTGCCAAGTCTACCACTAAACCATGTCCTTAAGAGCCATATTTCACGTCTTTTAAACACCTCCAGGGATGGCTACTCTATCACTTCCTTGGACAGTGTGTTCCAATGCTTGACATGGTCCATCCTGATAAGTAGAAAATCAAGCATAAGAAGAAGGAAGCCAGCATGGATGAGCAAGGACATCCTAATTGAACTCAGAGAGTAAAAGTAAGTGTACAAGAGGTGGAAGTAGGGGTGGGTGATCCAGAAAGAACACAGAGTTATCTGATCTTGCAGAGACAGTGTTAGAGAAGCCAAGGATGACCTGGAGTACTGCATCCCATTCTTGGCTTCCCAGTCCATGAAGAGTAAAGCACAGGGCCACAAAGATGAATAAAAGACTGAAGCATTTTTCATATCAGAAAAGGTTGGGAGAGCTGGGACTGTTCATCCTGAAGAAGGTTTAGGTGGGGTATACAAATACCTGATGGGCAGAATTGAAGAAGAAGGAGACACACTCTTCCCAGCAGTGCTCCATGACAGGACAAGAGGAAATGAGCACCAATTAAAACACATTAATCCCATGTGAACACAAGAAAATACTTCTTCTGGGAGGATTGTCAAACACCGGTTTGACAGGTTGCTCAGAGAGGCTGTAGAGTCTTCCTTTGAGGAGATACTAAAATCCCAGCTGGGCAACCTGTCTTAAGTGACTGCTCGAGCTGGGGGTTTGCATTAGGTGAACTCAAGATGTCACTTCCACTCAAAACAATTCTGTGATTCTGCAGCGTTTTCATTGCAGCAGCTAACCAGCTCTCTAAACTACATACAATTAAAGGAGTGTTGAAGAACAGAATTTGAGCAGATGTTTGTCTCATGGAGAATTTCCTGTTTCTCTTCCCTCTTTCTCACAACCACATTATTTGAGGTTCACAGATCTTCATTTGGTAGAAGATTTTTAAAAAACCAATACTAATAGAGATTAACAATAACTACTAAACAAGGATTTCAACCCGATCAAATAACCCAAAGTTTTAGAGCACAGAGCAATAAGATTGTGCTGGGACAACAGAAGCTAATGAAAGAAAACTGTTGCAGATCTGGACTTATACTAGGTTGAAACCCAAAGTTCAGCAGTCGAACTTGTGACAGATTACAACAAATGATTCCAAACTCCGTCTATGTTTAACTTCAAACACTGTTATATTTTAGAGACAATCTTGTGTCTTTTTTTCATTTTTATGAAGCAAACAAACATCAAAGTTGCTGCACTTATCATTAAGCTTCAACCATAACAAAATTTAATCTTCAGCACATGATTCATTGAATGAACAACAAATCACATACTGGAGTTAAGAATAGGTATAAATCTTTGCTGTGTATAACCTTAGACACTGCACTGATTGTGTATGTGTATCTCTGTATGTTTGGCACTCTGCATGAGTTGAGTGGCTTAAAATAATGCTTTTCTTTTTCCTTTATTTAGGCATGAATGAGATTTTCCTCTGAGCTAAACAAACCTCTTCATTCTCCTGGTATGAAACCTAGAAAAGGCAGATCCATCTTTCCTTGCATGCATACACCTTCTGTAGCTAGTTTATTCACTGGAATTGGACAGATTTCCTATCATCCCTTTTCCTGACTTCACTGTAAACTAAAATTTCTCACTGCTACTGACATGAACAGTTCGGTTTTGTTAGAAATATACAAACACTCTTCAACCGGCTCCCAGAAAATCTCCACCACTCTAGTATAGTCCTGGTGAATAAAGCCAGCTACTCAAAAGGTTTCACTCAAGCCGCTTATCTTACTTTCTGTCAATAAAATAGTTAATTTAAAACTGTGGTGCTGAAGTATAATGCTTTCAATCACATGTAGATGCCTACTTATATTTTCAGACATTCTTCTTAGTATGATGTACCTCATTTCTTAATTGTGGGCATTTCTAAAATGTTAAATTAAACAAGGTGGACTAAAACACGTCTCACTCTGTCAAATCTTTACTAGCTCATTTCAGACTTACCTCCTTAATTGGCATGCAAGTTATTTTGCAAGCTTTCCAAACTCAAAAGATGAAGCAAAAATCTGAATAGTAATGTAAACGATGTAGTGCAAAACAAATTAGGCTTATTGTTTCTCTGTCATTTTAAACGAGGACAGAAAGCTGTTTTCAGTTTCAATTCGAAGATAATTTCCTTCATACAAAAATTTCCTTAAAAAATTCAATTTCCATGCAAAAACCAATTCTTCTGGAAGGAATGTAAGATAAAAGTGTGATTTAAGTGATTCTTCAAGCAGCATGAGCATACATGAAATAACCCTTTCTTTTTACTGTCGTTTCTCATCCATACACCAAATCTAGGAGAAATCTTAATACAAGTCGGCACGTGCTGAACAACTTACTAGAATTGAGTTACTTAGATCCAATTTTGTCCAGACTACGTTTGGGTACATTATTAGTGTACTTTGGGTTAGAAAAGTAGTTTCTCTATGGTCACTGTGCAGTAAGCAGGACATCTGTGGTCCTGCTCATAGGTGTGGTAACTACCCTCTAGAATTTCTCTCTTTTTCCCACTGATTACAGAGGCAAACCAAGATGATAAGAATGATGTCTGAAGCGAGCTGGGAAGAAATGGAGTTCTCTGGAGCTTGTCTTTTCTGTTTTGGGATGTCCCTATTATGGTCAGTGCATCACATTCACACGTACATTTTGACTGCTACAGAAGGGTTGATAATTATGACTGTCTGTGAAGGTTTTTTGTTTGATCAGCAGAGAAAAATATAAGACATATTTTATGACTTACGCTGATCTTACAGATTCTGAGTTCCTTCCTTAAGTGTGGTGCATATCTTGCTTCTGATCCTTTAATTGATTTTACATTTAACTCCAGGAAGACAGACCTTCATCTACTTGCATTAAAAAGACAGGAAAGGCAGTAACTTGCAAATACAACATGCTATGATGCATAAACCAGGAAAAAGGGAAATAATGAAAACTTCCCTAATTTCTATCTGTGTTGCTTGACCCCATCTGAAGAAGCTTTTTGTTAATGTTCTATTTCGTGTAAGTGGCACCTTGTTCTTTAATAAGAACAAGACTTAGTGCAAGGAGATAGGGAAGGAGTGAGGAGCCCTTCAGGTTAGGGATCCTGAATTAAGAAGGAGATTCTTTAAGGCAGCTACAGGAATAAGTAAATTAAATAAACATAGGCAATACTCTTGTGCTTTTTAAAATTTTTTTTTATATTGCTGTCTCTACTCTAATCCCAGCAGATCAGTGAAGCTCAAAGGAAGAAAAGCTGCTTAAAATTCTTCTCTGTTTAACACATCTTACTCCCACATAATAATAAGCAATTGAAGTTTCTCCAGATACTGCAGTGATCAGTCACAGACCTGGTCACAAAGTAACCTGCATTGGTTCACAGCAGTGCAAGGAATCAGACTAGGACCTCTTTATGGTTATTTCTCAGCTGGCAGCATTTTATACTCATTAATTTGAATACGAGCAGTCAGACAATTAACACCCATGATTCTTAGCATTGTTTCATGGCAGCTCTTGTGCCATGCTCATGCCATGCTTACTGCCATAGGAGGCAGTGAGGCTTCCATCTGTATTTTGTGTATGTGCCACATGTTCATGTCCCCTCCTTTTCTTAGCACGGGAAGTGGAACATCTTCCCTTGGCAGATCTTCTGGGTCGTTTTGTTTTCTGAAATGCACAGCACTGTGAGTAGTAGGTTAGGAATGTTCTTCCATGCTCTCAGCAGATACAGAAGTTGTTTGATACAATTCTTAGGGCCTGGTTACGACTATAGATCTAAAGAAAAAAATGAAGGAAACCCTTTTACTGATTTACTTTATCCATGAATTAGCCAAATCTCTGAGTACAAATATATTTTTCAGGGAGGATGTGCTGAATGGGAATTTATGATCTCATCATGTGAAAAAAACCCCGAAACCCAAACTCTAGTTCTGCCTGTATTCTCTTTGTTTAAATTTTACTGGGAATGAGTCTCAATGATTCATTGTTCTTTATACATTGTAACTGCTGCCAAAGAGCAATATTTTTGTCATGGCAGAAATTTGTTTCAGAATATGAAAAATCAAACCTTACTGCCACCCTTAGATTCAGCACCTTGTTTTTCCAATTCCAATTATAGTCACAATAAATGTTAATATTTGTTATAAAACTGAGATAACTCTTGCCTTTCTAATTTATAGTTGAGTTTATCAAGTTGATTCAGAGCAATCACACAGAAGCAACTTCAGATGTCAACTACTATCATTCTATCTCACCCCAGACATTTAAATTATTCTGCAAAATTGTCGGTCAAGCCTTCAGTATTTTCTCTTCTTTTTTTTTAAATTTAACATGTCAGAGTCATGTTATTTGTGGTAACATTGCTTAGGTTAATAGAAGTTCAGAGAGGAGGAGCATGTCAAACCATCAGGAACAAGGGAGAGACCCCAATGAGAGCAAACATCATCTTCAAAAGCACCACTGCACTAAGTGAACTAAATCCAGGGCTGTACACTGGGCCTTTGTCATCAGGCATCTTTTTTCCAGATGCAAACAGAAGCAGACACGAAGAGTAGTACTGAAAGCTTCCTCACAGGCACTGTTTCTCAGCTTCCACATATAGAGCTTCTTGAATCCCTATTTCTATACGAAGAATGCAACAAAATGCAGCCGTTATCAATTGAATACAGTAGATATAAACGGACTTACTGGTGTCTATCAGGAAGACTCCCCTGACTGCATGTTCTGCACTACTGCAGGCCACCTGCCAGAGACAGGTTGTGCTATCAGTTAAGAAGAGACAAGGAATAAACTGGATGCAATGGTTGTGGATGGCCATCTACAGCTGAAGAGCTACAGTCCATTCTCTTGAATTGATGAGCAAATGGCTGGGCAGTTGCTTTTTCCAGTGGCTCAGGACAGGATGGAGTGTTGCTTCCTTTCCTGACCTGCCCTGCCTCTGCACAAGTATGTCCTGATCTTACCTTGAATCTCTCTTAAGATGTTTCCTTATAAAGAAAATAGGAGGGGAAAGGAAATTTAAACAACTCTGCTTCAAAAATTGGTTCACTGATGCTTATAAATGAAAATCCCAGATTTTTATTTTTATTTTAATGTGTGCCCAACCAAACACTGCAAAAGCTGGGAGAGGTACTAGCCTGGTGACATGACAGCTTCAGAGTAGGGCAGTCCAGACACTGAGGTGGGTGTAGGTCTTCTGGCTCAGGCAAGCCAACAGCCTGCATATGGAGGAAGAAGGCAGAAATTCAACCTGGGAGCTCTTTCTTCTTCACAACCCACTAGCAAAAGAGTCAAGAGTCTGGCTGTCTAACAGCCCTCCAGGCAAGACAAGAAGGGGGAAGGTTTCCAACAAAATTTTTTCTTAATTGACATGTCTTCAGAACATTTGATTCGCTTTAATTGAGGTTCTTCTCATTTTTCTGTAAAAGTCTCAGCCAGTTTCAAACACAGCAAATTTATTTTACTGCACAAGAAGAGAAAATTATTATAAGCTGTCTCCCCAAGTTGTATTTGTCTTAATTTGAAGTAATAATTGAAGCAGATCTGACTCTCAGTGCTAAGGCTGGCAGCTGTAGCTAAATTGGATGGGACAATGGAAACAATATATTCCTTTAATAAGCTAGTATGAGACTGAAAAACGTTTGCATTTGGGACTGGGACCAAGAAAGAAACATCACTTTGTTGAACACATTAACCAAGCTTCTAACAGAGGCTGATGGCAATTTACACACTATGGCAGAGAGCGGGAAGATACTTTTAGCATGCAAATATGTAGACTGAAGATGTAAATTTATCCTCTGACAGAGGGAGGCAAATAGCTGCAGAAATCATCCTTTGTGTTAACTACAGTCTTGGGTACAGACACAGTAATGCACTAGAAGCAGTCAAGAAAGCTGAAATTCTGAGAATGAAGTTGGGTAACAGCCTAAAAAGAAAACTAGCAAGGACAAAATCTTAACTTCTTTCTTGGTCTCACATTCTTCTTTAATTCTCAGGCCACATCTTTAAATAGGCAGGAAAAAGGCAGGAAATTCTTTGTTTCTGTAAGTTCATCTGTGTGCAAATATGGAATCACCCGTACACACCCCTGAGCACTACACCAAGTAGAGGTGTGATAAATCTGTCATCTCTCCTCTCTTTTCTAATGACTACAATATTCAGCAGCCTCACAAACTTGTAGATGGGAAATGAGGAGTGCAGAGCAGCCTGCACATCCTACTGAGGCTGTTACCCTACCGTTCTGGTTTGTGGTTCTGCCTCAGGAAAGGAAATTATAATGCAAGCTGTAAGAGCGGCTTCTCTGCAAAACAGAAATGAAAAGAAAGAAAAGAATGTTTGTAACCATGGGCAAGGCACACACTGCCTTCTGTCACTGCTCTGCATTTTGTCAAAAGCATCCCATTTTAAAAGGAGCACAGCTCTTCTGTTGTGCCCAGCCAGATCCCCAGGTCAGAGGTTTTTGACTCTGACTTCCCAGTGCAGGAACAATCAGACAGCACTGGTTAGAGATGAAACAGTCTCTTCCAAATGGATACTTACAAGAAAACCAATACGAAATTTCTTTGTCTTTACATGCCAGCTTATTACATAGAAGGGAGAGAACAAATGCCCCATGGACCACTGTCATTAGAAAAGACCTGGTTATTATCCCTGTTTCACTTCTGAGAAAGGATTCCATTTGCCATCAGAGAGGAGGGGAGTCTGGGCTGTGACACTGTCCAGCTGTTCTTACACATCCAGCCTGTGGACTCCAGATCATCTTCTCCCTTTGTTTCCCTGCTGTCCTCAACATGGGTTCCAAGATCTCCAGGTCTCTGCTTGTACAGATTTATATTGTGCTAAAGTATCTCCCTTCCATTTTGGCTCTGCATCAAATCACATCCACCCAAATTGCTTTCCAGTGAAGCATCTCTGACTTAATCACTGAGCAGTGATTAAGTTCACTCATTAAGTGCATATAGCTCACCTAGAAAAGCAGATCCAAAACAGAACCTTTAAGCAAGTCTTACCTGCTGGGAGGTGGGTCATTCAAAAACAAGCCCACTACTTTTTGCATAGAAGTGACTGGCACTTTCTTACTTATGAAATGAGTAAAGAAAATCACTATTTAATCAGAAAAGCTCAAAAGTGATCTCATCTGTTACAAAACATTTATAGAGAGGTGGATGTGATGGTCTGTGCTCAGAAAGATAAGAGCAGAGCATGAGATAAAAACTCACCTCAAATTAATCATCAAGAGAATAATACTAAAAATAAAAAAGGGCTAATACAATTATTTTCCCAAATTCCAGACTGTAAATCACCTTATCTCACAGCCTCAAGTCCTCTGTCTGAGAGGATATGGAGAAAAATAATTAATAGCAAAACATATGCATTCACACCACACAAAACTCCATAGAACTGGATAAAAACAATCAAAGCAATTACTACAGAAGTTTAAAAATGTTCACTTAAAAGACCTATTTAGATATCTATAAGGAAGGATAAACTATTTATTTGTTCCTTTGCTACCATTATAACTTGCTGCTTTTGTTATTGGCACTGCTGATGCAGAGGACTGGTGACAATTCTCAAAACGATGATCTCAAAGGGAATGGGAAAGAGAAGAGAACATCAGCATTTAGGGAAATGTTAATAGGGTGAAAACTGTAAAATCAGCTGATGGCAGAATGAGGCCATCAAGGTACCAGCAGTATTGAAGCTTGGTGTCCGTGACAATGTCATAAATTCTGCATGAAATTAATATTTAAAAGGCAGGAAGGAAGTCCTCTGAAGCACCAGGGTTTCATCAGACAGCACACTAAAAGGCCAGTGAACACCTCGAACTAAATATTTCCAGAAAAACAGTTTGACAGCTGGAAGAGTTATTCAGTATTTTCTCCAAGTCCTCAGTCATTTTCCACATCAGAGGTATAACCAAATTCTCTGGAGCAAAATCTTTGTAGCATTGATGGTCTGCTCATACATTTACCAGATCTGCTGACATGTACATTTGACTTTTTCAAATATTCTGAAATATGCACTTTCTTCCCAGCTAGAGCAAGTCTTATTTTTCTAGCTATCCAGAGTTAAGATTTGGGAGGCAATAAAAAAGTGTTTTAGATGATTAATAATTTCACCTCTAACAAGTGGATTAGCCTTCTTTTTTTTGGCATTTAATTGCTCTGTGAAAAAAAAAAATTACCCAAATGCTTTTAAACAACTGATGAAAATCCAATCATGCTTTTTATAACTTTTCTTTTATATAATTACAGAATACTGGGTATTTATTAATTAGCTTACTAACAGAAATGTGTGTGTATTTGACCAGTAATTCACAAGAAGACACTGATTGGTTTTGTTTCATTTTTGCCCTCTCAGCTCCTGCATTTCAAGATAGTGGGTCAAACTCTGAATTTTTTTAATTTTGGGGAATTCTGAATGATAAAACTTTCTAGAACCTTCAATTTCTTCCTTTTTTCACAGTTGTATCAATTACCATTCTACAAGCACCAAAACAAAGCATAGTAAGAAGCAGAAGAAAGAGAGATAATATTAACTGAGCATTTATTTCCTGACGTCAAATTAGTGAGAAATACCATTTCAAAATGCCATACTAAGTTAACAATAAACTGCTTTTACTGAATCAGTACACTAGTCACTTTTATGTTAGTTCCAAACTTTAAAAGACATGAATTAAAGCAGTTTCAAACCCACTTCATTTTCCAACCATCTCCTGCTCCAAATGAGGACACCCAGTTTCGGGGACCATGCCAGCTCAGATAATCAATCCCTTCGTTAAAAGAACACTGAGGTGTTCACAATTCATTAGCAATAATCTTGTCTATTAAATCATCATAATTGTCACCTCTCCCAGAAAAGACCCATTTCTTGTCAAGAGTGTTCTCCTCCCTTACCAGCTCTTCCCCAAACTTATCTGTACTGTTCCAGAAACTAATTTTTCATCTCAAGTCATATCCTTCTTTTCTCCTGCTCTTCAATTCACCTGTTCAAGGTCAGCTTACCAACAGTATGCCCTTAGGATGAGGCATGGGGGCAGCCTGCTCTATCCACTCTTTCCCCCTGTCCACAGCTCATTCAACCTAGAGAGGCAACCTGTGTCAGTGTATGAACAGTTTATTCACACAATTCCATCAGGGCTGCTGGTTTTTTCAGGGCTGGACTTGTTGCTATCAGCAGAAAAGCTGCTGTGTAAATCCACTGCTAGCATATCCCTCTATTTCTATGTCCAGGGTTTACCTGTTGTACCTCAGCAGCCACGAGATACAGCACAAATAGAGTGACATTTTAAAATAAAATATATGAAGCAAGTCTCCTCCTCCCTCCTCATCTTTATGCAGGAAAGAGGGAAATCTTCAAAGCCTTTAAAGAGAAGGAATACCACATTGATACGAATTAAAGAATTAATAGGCCTCAAGTACAATACTGATTAGTGACTTTTAATGGGATACCCAGCATCCCTGTGAATTATATGGGTAACACTCATGTCTCCATTCTAGTAATACATTTAAAATAATAAGATAACCTAAAGCTGCTGAGAACTGTTCATCTCATTAGTGGAATCCAATATTAAAAGGATTTCTCAATTCCTATCTGTGGGAACACTCTGCCAGAAGAGCTCAGGTCAGCTCTAACATCAAATGCAATGAAATACTGTTCAGTGTCTTGGTGTGTATCATTTGATTATTTTAAATACTCAGTGACTGTAATTATCTTTCTTTCTAATGGCTGGTTTTAATTAGTCAGCAGCTTATTAGTATGTCATAGCTGCAGTTCTTTAAATAATCTGGTAGAAAATTTCTTTATTGATATTTCAGGTGATTCAAAAGAAAAGGAGAGAAATTTCATGACCAAAACTTCAGATTTTGGCATTTATTGCAGAAAGATGATCTGATCCTATGCTGTAATGCCATGATTTTTAATGTTCATATTATAGCAAATTTCTAAAAGACTGATGAGATATAAGAGTCTGGACATTTTTAATTCACTGGTGAAAGAGGTGATATGGCCAACAAATGAGTTTGAAAGTCTAAATAAGATTTGTTAGATTTAATAAGGAAAATAAGGTGCTGCTGTTTTCACAGAGTTACTGGATATTTGAATCAGTGGAATCAATAATTACCAGCTACTGCTTATAGGAATGTGAATGTTTTTCTGACAGAGTGGTTTCTGGGCTATTGCACCTGCACATGTAATTCTCTACAGTTGTTGGGATGTTCATTTTGAATCATGACTGGTTAACCTTGGCACATGCCTTTAGTTGAACAAATGCTTTATACTATTTCTTGCCACTCAACTCACATGTAAGTGATTTTGCAGCATGGGGAACACAATAAGTGTTGTCAAAGGAGAAGTTTACTTAGAAAATTATTCCAAGCCAGTAGGAAAAAGCAATTAAGATGAATACCCATCATGATGATGGCATATATATCATGTTTCACATCATTTACAGAGAGTATCTGAAAGTTCTACAAAACGTAAAAATTTTACAAAATGTAGAACTTTCGGGTGTGTGAGAGTCTGTCAAAGAAACAAAACATCAGTCCACTTGTAGACCATTAACTAAAATATTCAAGTGATATAAATCACCCAATTATACACAAATGCCTAATATTTTCAGGCCACCAAAGACAAAAGTGGGTATTTTGATTGTGAGGAATCAACTAGCTGAGCTTTCCTGCAGTATAAATGGTTGCAAGATCCCATTTTCACATTTGGGAAGGGATAGTTGATGGTGCCACATTCACTCTTTACTCACACTTTTTCTGTCTCAGAACCAACCTGTTCAAAACTGCTCAAAGAATTTAACTATTGGAATAAAACTTAGTAAGAAAAAATTCCAGGGTTCATTTTATTCATTCATCAACAGTATTTTTTCTCTGTTAATCCCACAGTGGATACAGTAGGATTTGGGCTGTGTAATGCTGACAATATTGATAAAACCAGAGACACTCTTGTGCTTCTGTGCCATTATATTTGAATAAAAATATTGCGATTTTAACAATAAAGAAAACTTTTCAGGCTTTTCTTTATTTCCTTTTTTTTTTGGAGCTTTTAATTAATATGTTTGAGCTCTTGACCCCTACATGATAGTCACACATTAAGTGACATGCTTCAGATGTGAGTCAACTTTCCACAGTTCCTCAACTGCAGGAAATTATAAATAAATAAAAACAACACATGGAAAAAATAAATTTCTTTCAGATTTTATCGAATATTTTATTAGGGTTCATTCTTCCTTTTTCCACAATATTTCATTTCCTCTCCTATAAGCACTTGAATCATTCAGAACTGCTTCTGAATGACACGTCACTCAACTACTTGTTCCTCGTGGTGAAAATGTATTTTTTCCAAAACACAGTTTAGCCAATAAATGTCCCTGGGCTCTATTGTTTTACTTAAAGAGCAACAGAAATATTTCTGATCTATATTTGATTGAAGTAGTTGCTGATTTTATAGTTTCAGTTTTTGCAGCCAAGATGTCTTATTTGCCAGTCACTGACTCCTGAAACTTGGTTTCCACTTGACATGGAAAATGTATGATGAAGTACGGCATATTCTGACTTTGATCTGAACATCTAAGTCCTCTATTTGGAGGACATACACACATGAATCAAAGAAAAGTATAAAACAGTGGGGTATATCCTAATTTCAGAGTAGCAGTTGCACTATTAATTCTGAACTTTCTACTTGATTATTCACTTAATGGAATAAAATAAAATTATAGCAGGAGGCAGAATGTGATTCAAGCTCAAGTCTGGCTTTTGAATTACGAATGGCTGTGTTATCTTTGCAAGATGATGCAAAAAGAGAAAGGCAAAGTAGTAGCTAATAATCTGCAACAGAATCAAAGTACACAAGAAAAGAGAAGTTAATTTGCATGCTTTTCAATTTTTATGGAAGACTGGAAAACAAAATCTAGGAAGCAAGATTAATTTATGTGTTAGAAGAGTACCTTCAAGAGAAAAACACATGAAAATACATAAAGGGAGAGCAGTGAGGGAGAAAAATCTCTCAGCAGGAAATTCTTCAGTTATTTGTCAAAACCAGGCAGATAGTGATGCACAAAACAAGTCAACTATTTCCTAACTATTGGAAGATGTTCCCAAACAAAGACCAAAGCATAAGGAGAACATTTTTGGGAGAATAGCACCACAAGCTTTTTAAACCAGTCATTTTGTATGTGTTTAAATGAACTTCAGAATTCTCAGTTTATAAATAAGATAACTGCTTGAGATGCCTCTGGCAGACACAGAACACATGTGAGCTGATCTTCAACAGATCATGCTTACATCCCACATCACAAGCAGTGAAGCCTGGGATGACAGACACTGCAAGTACACATAGTATTTCCTCAACTCAGGAAAATTGCTTCTGTTTTTTTTCTTTTCTTTACTACTTTCAGACATGCTTAATGTGCTAAAACTCATAGATTATCTTGAAGAGGAGAGATGAAGATTCCACTCTTGAAAAAAAATTGTCTTCATAGTAGACTTCTCAGTGCTTAAAAGAGGACAACCCCTCTCCACAAAACACTCAAAGAACAAACAGAAAAACCCTCACAAAATAAAACCCACAAACTAACAAAAAAAAAACCCAAGCCAAACTAGCTCCTCATGCACTGTCTGTTCATGTTGTCACTTTGATATTTGACCTTCTGTGAGATCTGACATACAGAGAAAGGGCAATTTATGAGGTTCTGGTCCATTGAGTAAAAGGAACATTTAATTTCAAAATGCAGGCAGCTGTGTACAGCTGGTAGACAGCATCTGTTTTGCATTAATGGTCAGCAGAGCAGGTGCTAACTCTTCCTGTAGAATAGAAATAAGCCTGCACTATGCTACCACGCCAAAAGACCTTTTCTGTTCTTGTGCCTTATACAGCTGTAAGATTCATCCATATTCCACCCAAGTACTAACGATTTTCCATCAATCCCCCTGGCATGCTGGACAATCCTGGCATACCCTCTATGCCCAGCCATTCTGAATGTAGTCAATACAAAGTGACACCCTTTTAAAGTGATCCTGGGGCTGAAACATCACTGATGGCCCACACTTGAAGCACAATTCAGGCTGTATTTATCTAGATTTGAACTAATATCCAGCAGAAAACCCAAAACAAGTTCATTGAACTAATAAGGAAGCCACAAAATTCTGTGGCCAGAGTCATCTCCACATATATGGGTGCAAAAGAGCCCGGTGGAGAATGGGAGAAGGGACAACTGAACTGTTCCTCCCCTGGCTTCTCCCAGAGCAACATCACAGGAGATACAAGTACTTGATGGACCACTCAAGTCTAAGTCTGGCTTCCAAAGGGATCCACGCTGTGTATATACATATACATGTATATAATTTCCCAGTAACAGATTGTCATCCTGGAAAAGGCCACTGGTGGTGCTTGTCAGTGCTGTGTGTTCTGTCTGTGTTAATCTCTGTGACTGGCACAAGTATGTGTGTGGTGTAGGGTGGGTTTACACATGTGCCTGGTGGGAATACATGCTCAGCCTTACTCCTGGTGAGACCTGAAAGCACAGAGCTCTACTGACTACTACACTTTGCAACCCATGACAGAAACAGTGATATTTCACCTTCAGAGAAGTGAAATTGCCCCAGCAACAGTAAGATTTTGCAACAGACTTCTTTTAAAATGTGAATAATTCTAAATTGCTACTTATCTGCATCTTACAGATCTGATTTTAACAAACCCATTTGCTGATGCTATTTCAGTGGCAAAATCTAGACAAGACAAGACATCCTGTCATTTAGCTGTTACTTTCCAGGCTTTAACATGTATTAATATGCTTATGGGTGTTCTGCTAGCAGGGATTTTGACATTTGAGTAGCCCTTTTAATTAATTTTGACCTTTTGCCACCAATAAATAATTTCCAAATACATTTTGACCTTGTTCATTGCAATTTTTTGCTGTCAATTCGATGGAGTGTTGTGTTTTCAGAGTAATTGGTAAACAATGTTGGTAATCACTAAACAGGATTCTTCCATAGCAGAGCAGTAGATATTGGAACAATAGAACCACGTCAGACTCAGAGACTGAGACCCAGTCAGAGGTACAGGAAATTTAGCAGAAATTCTTAAGTTCCCTGAATTATTTAATGGTGAGAAAACTCCAGGGCTTCCTGCCTGAAAAGCTTTGCTGAGCTAATTCTTCTGTATCAATGGAAGATGTGTACTGCACCTGCAGCCAGTGCTGACTGTACCTGTCACGGTTAACTCCAGATGGTAGCTCAGCCCCATATGGCCGCTCACTCGCTGCCCCCACAGCAGGATGGGGGAGAGAATCAGCAGAGAAAAAGTGAAAAAATTTCTGGGCTGAGATAAAGGCAGTTTAATAGGGAAGGAAAAAGCCACATGCACAAGCAAAGCAAAGCAAGGAATTTATTCACCATGGGTGGGCAAGTGTTCAGCCATCCCCAGGAAAGCAGGGCTCCATCACACAGGTACTTGGGAAGACAAAAGCCATCACTCCAAATGTTATCCCCTCCCTTCTCCTTCCTCCAGCTGTATATGCTGACCACGACTTCATTTTATTCATGACGCCACAGGATGTGGCATACCCCTGTGGTCAGTCGAGGTCAGCTGTCCTGGCTGTGTCCCCTCCCAACTCCTCGTGCGCCCCCTGCCTCCTCACTGGTGAGATGGCGAGGAGCAGAAAAGTGTAAGCACTGCCCAGCAGTAACTACATCCCTGTGTCACCAACTCTGTTTCCAGCACAAATCCCAGACACAGTCCTGTGAGGGCAATTAACTCTACCACAGCCAAAACCAGCACAGTATCTTACACCTGCAACTGCTCGGGGCACAGACAAATTTGCTTCTTTCCTATTGCTATTCCCTTCTGTAACATTTGAGTGTATCAAGAGGCCGAGTCAGCAGTGATTGCTTTCTATTGCTTTGCTTTGATATGCATTTAAAGCAGAATCGAAATCCTAGTTTTTCACATTTGCAGGCCAGATTCAAGTCCTGCTTGCTGAATAATGCTTTTCAGAGTATTTTTAAATTTTGTGAGCAAGACATTAAATTTCAGTTTGTCTCCAAGACAAAGTATTTCCTTACATCCTAAAGTTCCCAGTCAATAAAAATGGATAGACTTTCTATACAAATGCATTATCACAATGTCTTGGGGATTAAATCTCAGAATTCAATTAATTCTGATTTTGATCCATCACTTCCCAATTTCTTTGCAATTTAAAGAGCTGCACAAGAGGAAAATAGAACATCCTAGATGCCCAGCTTCTTACTTTTGCTATTACAGTTGCCATAATTCATTATGTATGTCCAATTTTCTTTTTGGACTGCTCATATATCTTGGATTTAGAAATAACCAGTGGGTTGTTTCCCCTTGCCCACTGCACAACACAAGTCAGAAGCATTTTACTCAAGTTTTCATTTACTGAGAGTAAAAATCAGTATTTGACTATATAAACTAGCTTAAAGGCATTTAAACAAATTGAGTTCACACATTAGCTGGCATTCACAAAAGAATGCAGAAAATTCTCCTGTGTGTACAAATGAGCTTAAAATAATTGAAATTTAAGGTCTCGCAAGTTTATGGTACTTGCCTGATGATTAGAACCATCTTATTTTGTTTTGTTTCTTAAAAATTTCTCTCTTAGAACATCATTGATATTAGATTTTTGTTACAGGATGTGATAACTAAACACAAGGGAGTTTATTCTCCCCTAAAAATGCTCGTACCCTATTTTACAAAAAACACAGACCTATTACAAATAAACATAAAAACTAGTCAAGATAATCAAAAGCAAAAAGGAGCAAACCAATATTTATTCTTGCATTCTGGATGTCATAGAGAAACCAGAAAAGATAATTTTTTAATACATTATTCTATACCTACCTTGGTTTTGTAGATTTGAAGACCTCAAGAAAACCCTGCTACCATAGTTTATATTATGTGACACTTTGAGATCAATATGTACTTTATAAAAAAAAGATAAAAAGCAAAGATCATTTCAGCCAAATTGGTCTTTCCTGAAGTTAGGTATGTATGGCAAAAGCCATCAATAAGGTTTTCTGGCTAAAGTTAAGTTTTCTCTCCGAATCCTACTGAAACTGTTTTGCATCAGAAAATTTAGACCGACCTGACCAAAGCCAAGTACTAAAATCAGGTATCCTAAACTTATAACTGAGTAACTAATACGAAACATTCAGAAAACCACTAACTTTCACAGCAATAAAAAGTGCCCACATTAGGCAATGTAACAGTATACTTTTTGTATGCTAAAGGTCCAAGTTGAGACTATATGATCAAACCCTCAACTTTTGAAGTCTAAACAGACATTGATGGACTTATGTGTAAGGTTTCACTTTACCCTCCTCTTCCTGCTGCTGATCCAAAGGATATAAATCTTGTGAAAAAAAGAAATTAAGTGAAAAGATTGAAATAACAGTAACAATAGGAGTTAGTAACATCCACCTGGTTTTTACACTCAATATCAGAGTGGAATCTCTCCACTCTTACCAAAGTGTTTGCTAAACAAAGGGAATGTCAGCAATAGACAAGGACATCTTTCAAACCACTACCACAGCCACTGGCTTCTCAGGGAGAGTGGTGGTCTGTGGGGCACTCACCTTCCCAGTGTGAATATGACATTCTCAGTTTTCCTAAAAAGAAATTTACTGTAACACCTTTGTACCCTGCATAGCAATAACTTAGTTCCAGACAAACATTGCCTGAGATGTGACAGAACATTAATTAAGGGGCTGCTTAGTTGCAACATCTTCCATTGATGGCCAAATACACACACGTTTTGTGCTGAAGCTTTGACACCAAATATTACATTTGGGAGACTGATAAACATCTGTTTCAACAAGACATTCCATGACTAAACAAGCTTCTCCATTTCTGATTAATTTTGTAAGGAAACATATGCAAAGTGAGTAAACCTATTTAATTTATTCATTATATGGGTCATTAGCTTTTCATTTATAAAAAGCAAACTTGTCACAGTACTGAGCTAGGATTATAACTAAAGCACATATAAAGGGACTTTCGCTTCCTTTTCCTTTATGTTTGTATTTGAATGGCAAACAAACAAATAACAAGCTCCTAGCAGAAGCTCTGATTACATTACCCTTTTAGTTTAGCTTAGGATCATGTCTTGCATCAGAATGGTCTTTGACATAGGCTAGGGGGTTTTTTGGATGAAAGCAAATTTTAAGATCGCTGGTGTCGGGATATAATTTTAAATACAGAAGAAATAAGCATGGTCTGAGGAACAACTGAGCAGTATTACTTTTGAAAAATGGGTTTTCCATTTAATATGCAATCTTAAGATGCTGAAGTTTTTTCTTATTTGGGAATTTGGGATTCTGAATTCTGTGAGATGTTTTGAGAAGAAACTAATATGAATCATTTTGACTGGTAGCACAGTATATTAAAATTATTGAAGTTCTTTACAACCTGTATATATTGTAAACCAGCAAAAATCTGATGAAACATCCATATTTAATTTTCATCATTTCTCATTGATATATTTTCTTTTGACAAAGAAATATATCTATCCTCAAGAAATATATTTAAGTTTTCCAGTAAAAGACTGAAGAACATAAAATTCTGATTCTCTCTGGTAAACAGAAAAAATATTTTTATATGAAGTGGTAACCATGAGCATTGCTAATGCTCTGCTTTCTCTTCTACCACATTTTTTCATTTACATGGTACCCTATGCTTTCTTTTCACAGAAGGGTAGAGGGGGTCGGGGTGTTTGGGAATATTTTATGTTCTACTGTTGGGTTGAGAGGTTTTTTGGATGAAGGTTTAACAAACAGTTTCTAATGGAAGTTTATCCATTTTTCATGATTCAAAATTGCAGGCGAAATAAAATAAGTGGATCCATATCAGTAATTCATTTCACAGTGAGACATAAATACTGTTCTTTTACTGTTACTAAAAAAAGATCTGTTGCACTAGAAAAAAAGCATTTGATTTACAATTTCTTAAGCTAAAATATTTCTACAGAATAGTGACCCTCTCCTGAAAGGAACTGGAAAATGATCTGACTTGAAGAATGACTCCCTCTCTCAGATGAAGGATCCATGCATCACGTGGTCAATACTTGATGACTGAATACCAAAGAGATTCTGGCTCAGAGATAGATCACACAACCAAAATACCATGAATGCAAAGAACTTGACTCCAAAAAAATCTTCTGAGCAGTTACTCATGAACTTGCATTTGGAAAGGATTAACACATTTGGCTGTTGAGACTTTGCCAGCACCATGGATATTTGTCAGCAGCACAAACCCCTTTAGGGCAGACTTTACAAGAACAGCACAAGCAATTATGACACAAACTTTCCTGTGGGATTCCTGAAACAAACACCATACTTGGGCAGTGAAATTAAAGCAGTATTGCCCCATTCCTCTCTTTATTTTCCCTATATATTTACAGAGTCACTCAGAAATTAACTTGACTCACTCAATTCTACTCAGGTATTTACTTTGACATTATATACTAAACAATTTTTCAATATATAAACATTTTCTTCGCTGAATATAAAATATTTCAGAATATTACATGTTATTATAGAGGATTGTGTTATATAGACTGTTACGTGTTGTATTATTATACATTTCATTATATAATAAGAATATCAATGACCATTTATTAAAGTGATACTGTTTTCCATCTTCCAATGGAGTTCAAGAGAGCTACAGAAATATTTACTAAATAAATATCAAAATTACTGAAAAATACAAAAATAATGAAACAGTAGCATGACAAAGTCTTAAAAATCAGGGATTTGAGCAAATGAGAAGAATTGGAAGTGTCCCAAAATCAGTATGGTCTTACTAAAGGAAAATGAAGAGTATCATTGCAGTAGCCCTCAGGAAAAAGAAATTTAATAAGCCATAAGAGAGCACCATTGGCACTTTGGACCTGACTCAGTGTTATTAAGCTGCTCTAATGCAGCACTGTATCCTTTGTGAAGTGTTAATGCAAGGAAAGAATGACATCTCAATGTGCAACATTTAAATTAACTTTGACCTAACACTTTGTTATTGGAAGTGTTGTCAATGCATTCTTCTCGTAAAAAGATTCAGCATCAACTATTCACTGATCTGAAGATTTTAGAGAGCATCTGGCTATAGAATGACATAGACATACTGAAGAAGATGTACCAGTTTTAAAATTCAAGTCTGTGTAGAGTCTGCTAGAAGCAAACCATTTAGACACTTCAATAACTTGCATGCATTTATCATAATCTGTGTTACAGACAGCATAACCCAAAGGACCAAATTTTATTCCCAGAAACATTTCTACAGCCTTAAAGCCTTCATTCATACAGTGGAATATTACTAAATATCAAACCTGAGAAAGTTCATTTGGTCAATTAATTGTTTATTTTACTCAACCAAGTTTTTCAGATGTTGTTTTCCACTTAAGTAGCAGAGAATCCTTGCATGTTCCCCTTACAGGGCACATTTCTCTTACATTCATGAGAAAATAAACTCCTCCTGTTTGTTTCTATTATGATCACTTAAATATTGTTGAGATAGCCACAGCACTAGTCTAAATAAGAAAAATAAAAGTATTCAGAAAATTTTAGCCAAAATAAAACTGACCACATTAAAAAAGAAATATTATCTGTGAAACTTTGCTTCTAGTACTGACCTTTGCTGTAGCTTTGAATATTTCTATGGACAAGCCCTGAGGCTGTAAAGCAGCTGTAAATGGGCAAAGGAAGGCACAGAATTATGCAGCTGTCAGAGGCTACATGCTGACTACGAGGCAAGGACAGTCAGAAACAACAGGCCACGCATGTGCACAGTACCTGCGAGTCAACCATAATAACACCAGGCTGAAACAAACAGTAAGAACAGGGATGGATCCTTAAAAATAGATATAATGATCTCTCAGATACTTAAATCTCTTTCTTGCACCAACATTTGGCAAGTTCCTTGCTAGCAACAGAGCTGATTATTGACCACATACAAAAATTATAGTCACCTAGGTAATAGAAAATATGCATAACAGGATGGTGTATGAGTGGTAAGATATTTGCAGCTTTGGGAAAGGAAGATTATATTCCTTTACTCCAGAAAGTATTACATCAATAATACAAATAGATGTACATTAATAAGGCAGGGAGAGGAAAGAAAATGGATGACAAGGCAGACTGTTGTCAGTCCTAGAGAATGAACCAGTTACACTTGGACGAGCTGAGGCTCCTCTGAAGACTAGTCCAGATACTGGCACGTAAGAGAAATTTGTGCCTTCCACAGCTTTCAACTTTGTAAATTTCCAGCCAAAAAGTCTCAGAACCTATTGAAAATGGAGAAGAGCTGTGTGGTGACAGGAACTGATGTCATTCTGAATCAAACCTCTGCTTGCACAGCAAGAAAATTTAATTGCTTTGTGATCAACATCCAAGAGATGTAAAGGAGGAAAGAAACTATAAGAACAGGCTTTTAAACACATAGAAACACTGTCTCTAAGAGAAGCTATACTTTTAGATTTTCATCTCAAGGAAAGAGAGATTAGAATGAGTATTCTGGGCTAAGAGCAAAATTACAGTGGCCTTATTAACTCAGAAAATTACACTGGTATAAAACTGGTGATACAATTCAGACTTTACGCAAATCTTCTCATCCATATAGCTAGAACCAAACCAAACCCCAAAATATATAATAACTATGTCTGGTAATTTCTTGCCTTTAACCTGCTGTAAGCCTTTCCCTTATGGAGTGATGAATGTTGCTAATTGCAATAAAAATGCTGTCACAACTGAATGAAATAATTTCATACTCATTCTCTATGGGAATTTATATAAAGCTTGAAACAGCAGAGACTTCAGCAAAAAAAGAAAAACTCTGTCATATTTAAATTAATTCTGTGCTGTTCACAACTTTAAGTGCAAGACAAAAATTACAGTTTTTAAACTGTTAGTAGTAAATTCACTGGATCTCAAGAACATCTCCCTGAAGTGGAAGAAATTTTCATCTTTATTCTACATATATGAGTCTTTCAGTGTTACAGAAACTGAGGCAAAATAACCCTTAGGGTATGTTTTCCTTGCAATACTCTTCAGAAGGTTTAGGAGGAGTGTGGTGTTCCCAGCAAAGAGCATACACCTAGAGGAAAGGCAAATGCCAGTGATGCACTGACAGTGCGTGTGACAGCACTCAGCTACAGACTCCTGACACTCAAGAAATTCAAAGGCAGAGGAAGATGAAGGGTAAGTAATGATTTCTCTCTCCACAGCCAGTTCCTGATCTTTTATCTACACCAGGGGTAAACAATTTTGGCATTACAGATGTATCCTTTTTTCTTTTATGGATGAGAACATCATCTGAAAGGAGAGCTTAGGCAGCTTCATCAGAGAGACACACACTTCACTGAAGGATGAACAGGTACCAGCTCCTTCTCAGTTATTTATTCCTCTGAAACAAACTTTGTTCCAATAACCTGGCTGCTTCCTGTTCAAGCAGAAATAGATCTGGCTGCTGAAAATGCCCCACAGATGCATCTTTCATTTCCTCCCTTTCAGCAGCTGTTCATGACTCACCATTAGCAATTTTAATTATAAAGGCCTCCAGTTATCATTTTTGTATTCTACCATGAGTGCTTATTACTATACACCTAAATCTAATTACTATGAGGTAATTACTGCTGTTGAATTATGACAGTCCTCTATCTTTGACTTAAACTAGTAAAATCAATGGTTCTGCCTCTAAAGAAGCCACCACCATAAAATATTGATCAAATAATTTTACACAGTGTTGGAAGCGGTATAATACGGATATTTAAGACTAGCAATTAGCAGGAGACTTTGCTGAACACAATGACATTTAAATCAGTAGCGGATGTCTGAAATGTCAGAGAGTTATCAACAGAATGAAGGAGCTCCTACTGCTTAATGAGGGTTAAAGATTTTCACTGCTCTGAAGCTGGCCCTTGAATACCAACTCCAAAATAATATTTGTTGCATGGTGCCTTAGGTGGTCAAACCATTGCAATACTGAGGAAGGACCTTTCATTTCCAAGCATGTTGCCTGCCCTACTTGCACGCTCCAAAGGCACTGTGGCAGGGCTTTACCCTAAGGAAAACCATCCCATGTGCCTTTGCCTTCACAGAGCTACTTTGCCAGATTCTTCAGTCCACAGAGTTTGGGGATTGGTCTCATAGTTTTAGTCTGTAACTCTTCACATTCCCCTTGAAGGTTCTAACTTTACGTACCATGTTATTTCCAGGGCTGTAATCATTTACATACCCCAAGGTATTAACTAATATTATGGATGTGCAGAGCTTGGCCGGTCAACACACAACAAATGCACCTGAGGTGCAATGGGTGCTCATGCCATTGTAAGCAAAAACAACTGACAGTGAGCTTGGGAGTCCCAGTGTACACCACCATGGTCCCAGCCCACAAATTCAGACTGAAGCAAAGCACCCTGAAATGAGCATAGCATGGGTCTTCACACCTCAGCAACCACTGCTTCACTCCAGAAATCCATTCCTAGAGGGCAAACAATGTGCTCCTTGCTGATACAGACACAGCCTGAAAGAACTAAATAAAACACAGCCAGAAGTTTTAGCCACCTCTCTGCTATTGACTGCTAGTTGCAACAATTTTTCATTTTTCTCCAGGAAGGACTGACACTTAGTCCTGTGCTATGGGTAAATTCCTTTACCTCTTCATGAGCATTTCAACTTTCTGTTATAAGAACAATACATCCCATTTTGGGTTATCTCAGTTCATTCTCCATCAAAATTGATCTAAACTAAAGAGTCCATGGGTTCTAGAAGACCAACTGAGCTGCAGGAACCCAAAACCTTGAGTCTTTTGGGTCTGTACTAAAAATATGGTGTCTCAGTACTTTCCAACACTGGACATTTTTTCACTTCACAGTTTTTTAGGCTTAAGAGTTTAGAGATGTTACCTTCAGTTGAAATCTTAGTTTACAAAAAGCTCATCTGCAAAAGAACTTGCTGCAACTTAGATGCTAAAACAGATACAAAATCAAAAGACAAGAAAGAACTCTAAATACTTTTCTTAAGGCCATGAAAAAAAAATTATGATTGAGTTCGGAAGGATATTCGCATTGCCAATCTGGATAGAAAATTTTGTCTTCCAAAGTGCACAATGTAACACATTTATTAGCCTAAGAAATCAGAAAAGTAGAAGGTAGATTTACAGCATCTTTTGCCTTACAACAATACTATAAAAGACAAACAAGCAAAGAAACAACCTTATCCTTAAAAAAAAAAAAGACCCCACCTAAAAATGGAATCCTCCCTATATTTTACCCAAACTGACCACAACTCCAACTGTCTAAGGTGTTTCTTTTCTGTGAGTTAGTGAGGTGCTGTGATAAGTAGATCTCATGTGGCAAATAAAAGTCAGTACTGCTGACACGCTTTGAAAAACAAAGGAAAAATGTAGATAAAAGCTGCTTAAGAAATAAAATATACTGTTTCATCCTGTAGCCATTTTTGGCACAGAAACCTTAGTTTTCTGACCAGACTAAGACTTCAGCTAGACCCTGCTCCCTCGATTATACAACCAAAGTCAAGAGGCTTCTTTCTTCCTCCAGAAAAGCTCTTCTCTCAGCCCTCCCACCTGCCTGCCCCACCGCAGAGGATGGTGTTACAGAAGCCTCTTCAAGCATTAGGAGCTGCTGAAGCAGCAGGCATGGGCACATGTCACACAACATTTTACATTGTCCCTTTTTCTCCCTTCTACTTGGCAGTCAAGAAAGGAGTCGAGACAAAATAGTCTTTAAGATATTTGTATTGGCTTGTGTCAGAGGCCAAAACAGCATTACTGCAGAGAAAGATAACATTTACTAGAATAATGATTGTTCCTGTTCTCAAGTCACTGTAACACTTGGGCTCCTTCAGGGACAAAGGGTTTCTTCTGCAGGGTACTTAAGTCTTCCCAGATGTTTGGGCACACTTCTTTCCTTCTGCAGCATAATTACTCCTCATAGTAATTGCTCCTGGTTAAACTGTGAGTTATTTCCATTTCTCTGAGCCCCTGTAACACTGGTCTGCATGCCTCGTCCAACTTAAAAGTTGCTAGAATTGTACTTCTTTACAAAGGCTTCTGCCCCATTCCATTTTCTTTTTTCTGCCTCTGAGGCTTGTGCTTTTTGTGGGGATTTCATAGATGAACCACACTACCACATGATTAACAGATTATTCTTGCAGGTACAGCAAAAGAGGATTCCAAATACTGCTTTCATATCCCATAACAGACAAAACATTAATCCATCCTCATTTCCAAGACATATTCCACTGGATTAGCATAGCAAGATTTTGGTAGCAGGTGGGCTGCAGGTGGGGCTTCTGTGAGAATTAAGTTAATTTCTCCAGGCAGAGTCTGTTTTGCCTGTGATGGTCACCAGTGAATGATCTCTCCCTGTCCTTATCTTGACCCATGAGCCTTTTATTCTATTTTCTCTCCCCCATCCACCTGAGGAGGGCAGTGACAGAGTGGCTTTGGTGAGCACCCACAGTGCTGCCAAGGTCAACTCAATACACTTACCTTCGTCCAGAAACCCCCATTACCATTCTCACTGTCATTATGTCTACTTTCAGTTTGTCTGTACTCAGATTATATCAGCAGCACATAAAGAGAGAGGCAGAATTATTCCAAAATAAACTGAGCCAAAGGGGAGGGTTTTGAATATCCCCACAAACACTGAACCAGTCTCTAACCCTCCCCTGTAATTCCTTCTCTTTGAAGGCAGGCTGTCACCACTGTAATCAGGCTCCCATTCAACCAAGTCATTTTTGTAATGACCTAATTCTCCAATATATCCTGTATCAGGAGGTACAGTCTGGGGTTTCATTTGTGATTCTTTTCACAATCATCACATTTTTACACATTAAACCACTTTCAGAGTTTTCATTTTTACAGAGCTACCTCATATATACAGCCATCCTCAGGCTCTACAAGTGCCTTGTTTTCTTCAGCAGCCAAGCTTTGCATTTCTAAAATGTTAGCAGAAGTAACAGGTGTGCCAAAGCAAACCTTTCTTTTACAAAGCAAACCTTTTAATTGTCAAAGGCAGAATTTATATTATTTTTCCTGAAAGACAAGTAATAATAGCAACCACTTTCTCCAGTCCACTGTTGCTTATTCAATGAAAGTTTATAACATCCATCCTGATTAAACCTTTTGTGGAGACCATTTGTCTCAAAATTCTGGGCATATCTTCTCTTCCACTGCAGTTGTTTCCAACATTTGTTTTCCCTTAAAAAAATCCAGACTAAACAAGCAGCTCCTCCTTCCACTACTCAAGCCTCCTCCAGAGTATTCATCTTATAGCTGTTTGGTCCTTTTGGATTCTAAATTGTGTAGTTTTCTACAACTTGCAACGCAATATGTCTTTATATGCAGAAAGTGGTGCAAGGTACAAAATCCCCTTTCTTATGCCTAGCACATTACCCCTTTGGAGGAGCAGGGTGGGATTGTATCTAGGACTCTACAAAGAGTGCAGTCAGTTACTCGGGCCTTTAGACACCTCCATAAGATGACATCTAGAAGGACCCAGGGCGAGGCTGAGGGTGTTTGGGGAGGGGGTGGAGCACATAACTTTCATCATCTGATCATCTACATACCACCAAGAACTGGGTCTGATGAAGTCACAGCCTGTTCAGCCAGCTCTCCCCAGCTGCCAACAAGTATTTTTCAACTGAACATGTTGAATAGTTGAATTGGGCACTTTGCCCAGCTTGTCAAAAAATGTGACAACTGCCCTGCAGGTATCTGACCCCAGCTTTTGTATTTTGAAGGTTCTGCTGCTTGAAATTTCTCTTAGAAGAAGCGGGAATGTCTTGGGCTTGTGCCAGTGAGACACAGATGCAACTTTTGGAGCTATTTTAGGAGATAGACTCATAGACCCTGATACTCCAGAAAGACGGCTGAAAATAGGAGGAATTATTGTGCATGTGTGTGTTTTAACAAAATGTCAGTGCTTTCCATCACAGACACACACAAAAAATGGAGCATTTTAAGATGGGAAACACTGTTCACGCAAAGTCAGCTGAATGTTTTGGAGTAGACTGATTTATTTTGTAGACCCATATCAGATCCATTTGACAGCAAGACAGTATTAAAATCAAATTTCTTGTCTACCAGCACTTAAGAAAATTTACAATGACTTCATAGTTCCACTCTTTGTGGTTCTCTGTGGGGAAACCTACAGCTATCTTAAATACCTGTGCTACAAGCTAGCATTGATGGTTAAGAACATTGATAGAAATCATATGTTTCCAGAATGTTTTTCTAAACACTTTTTACAGTAAGAAACAAAATTTCTCTTAAAAATACCTATGTAAATGTGTGCAAATTAGACTGTTGTGCATGCCTAAACTCCTTTCATCTTTGTCTCTTGATTGAAACAGTAACCAAATGCACCAGACTACAATTTGCAGAAAAATCAATGTAAACATTAGAGAACCAAGAAGATTCTGGATTTCAGATCTTTTTCTAGTAGAAGACAGACATTTAGAAGAAAGAAAAAAATAGATTTTAGTTGGTACACCATTTTCTGTTAAAGCTATTTTCAGGCATCTCTACACATGATTTTCATATAACTAACTAAGTAGTTAGGCTACAGCATAGCAACTCCTACCCTGGTTTTATTACTCCTTATTACTGCATTAGTTAGGATAAAACCCCTTACTGTATTTGAATAGACTATGCTTTAAATAGCAGAGAGTCAAAATTGCAAATCAGCATCTCATAATAGCTTACATTTTTACAGAAGACTGCTGTAAATAAAGACATAGCAGTATGATTATGTGACCAAACACTCTGACAATCTAATTATTTAAATGAACATCACATTTTTAAGGCTACTGACCAGAATGCAATTTGTCAGTTTTAACTACTGCCTTTGACTGATTTCTCTCTGCTGTCATGGAAACCTACATTAAAGGCAAAGAAACAAAGGAATCTTGTCTTGGGGTGACTTTATGATGTTGTATCCCCTATCACCGCTCTATGCCCAGACATGATTCCTGTGCCTTTCTGTGTCTTTAAAACTGAGTGCAAGAGAAAGAAAAAAAAAGCCAGATGAACTTTTAAAAGCAGTTGTTCAAGGACACAGATACACACTTCTCTGCATGCTTCTGTGGAGGCAAGAGCGGAGGAAGCACCCTTCCTTTTTTTTTTATTTCCGAGTTTTTTCAGCTTTTTCTCCGGAGAGAGACAGAGAGTCAAAATTCTTTGCTGTTTAGCCAGCTCGCTAGCTGAGGGAAGAACTTTCCTTGGACTGTTCTGCTCCGGTCCGGATCACCAGCACCGGGAGGCCCAAGCCACGGCCTGGAGGGGCCACAGCCCAGCTCTGGAGAGAGAACAGCCACACCTACAGAAGGACTTTGAATTTTACCAGGTTCTCTCCACAGCAAGCAGTTTTATTATTTAGCATTATTATTCTTTTCCTCTGTGTTTGTTAAATAAATAGCTTTTTTCTCCTTCACATTCCTCTGAGGAATATTTCTTTCCCGAACCTGGTAGGAGAGGGATGGCTGTAACCTGCCTTCTATCAGAGGACATTCAAATTCAGACATTCCTCTGAATTTGTCTCAAACAGGGACAAACCTAATTAATGTCTCATCATTCTTCCATACAGCAAATGTATTGTGCAATACTTGGAAACATTATGGCAGCATATACAACATGATTTTCAAATGCATAGTTAAAGGATTTCTGCCAAAAAAAAAAAAAAAGTTTTGCTATAAAAATATTTAAAAAGGGAAATAAGTCAGAAGCACAAGATGGATAAAAGAGAGTCTCTCCCACCACTCTTCCCCCAGATATATTTTGAAGGTTAAAATTAAAGGAGGAAACACCACTTTGAACTGTTCTTTCATTTAGACCCTGCAACCTAGCAGTCTGTCTGTAACATCAAGGATCCCCATGGGTTAGAAGCAAGAGCCTGTCAGGTTGAGAGATGAGAGATGTCATGAGAGATGTCAGGGTGTGGGTACTGGCAGAGGGAGGCAGCATCAAGATGGTGGCAAGAGGGTGTTAAAGAAATAGTTGCAAAAGAAGGATCTCTCTTCATTAAACTCTTTGTCACCTGCCAGGTTTCATTCATCTGTGTACCGTGGTACCTCTGTACTTTACTTCCAGATCTGTTTTTTTCCCCAAAGACTCCGTGTTTTAAACAGTACAAATCACGATATCCTGCTTTTCTAGTCTTGTCCTTAGAAGAAGGCTCTGCAAACACAATGGTACATGTGATGCTTTTACACCCTGCTGCAGCTTCACGTTAAAAATTCAATATTCACAGAGAATATGGGAAAGGATAGCATTGGTGAACATCCTGTAAGTTTTCTCTGGAACTTTTTATTTATTACCTAATCAAGTTCTGTAAGTAAGTTAGACAGGAGATTAAGAATAATACTTTTTTTCCCAGGTTAAACAACGGATAGTTATAGGATTTTGTCTTTACCACCAGTTCTAGACTGCAACAAAACCCACCATGTCTCAGGGAAGGAGATGCTTGTTGGACACTATAATTTAATTTCATTATAACTATAAATCCTCTGCTTCTGGGAGTTATGAATGAATAAAACAAAGAGTCTTCCCAAAGTTAAACTGAATCTCTTCACACACAACTGATTAAGCAGGGAAAAAAGTGTTTTGAGCATATTGATTTCTTCTGATGTGCACCAAATTGTCTGTCCGTGGCAGTGACAGCACCCTGGTTCCAGCTGTCCCACACTGTCAGCCTGGCTGGGAGCCTTAGCTGTGACTTCTGCCCTCTTCTGTGCTCAGCGCTGCTTCCCCAGCCTGATCATGTCTGACAGCATCCTTAGTTTCTTGTGTTCTATAGCTTACAAAAAAAGTCATGCTTGCAAGGCTGTACAGGGATTGTTCAGCCAGGATTTCCTACTTAAACAGAAGCTGGACAACAATTTGGAGGGTCTCCTTTTTCTCTTGTCCCTGGAAAAGAACACAGACATACTAGGAGAGCACAAGAGCCTCAGTGACATGAAAAGTTTTCAGTTGTCTCCCAAGTAAGAGAGATAAAAGAAAAAAAAAGTGTGAAATGAAACTGTTCATTAGAACAGATACAGAAAAATTAATACAGGATGTTATTAGAGCAGGCTATACTTGTCAAAGGTTGTGATAATAATAATTAAAGATAAATTCCATCAGAATTGAGAGTACCAACCATTGCCACTAGTTATGCAGATACTGTGCAAATGGCATCAATCGTACTGAATAGACAGCTAAAGAAAGAACCACAGCCAAATTTGTATTTATTGATGGGGCAGCCTGAAGCTGGTGTGTCAAAATCCTATTGAAAAGGTCATAAGATTTTCTTGAACTATTTACAGAAAGGAAAAAGAAAGAGAAGGAGAGAGGTATTAAAAAATATGTGGTTCATCCAGCCACCGGGGAAACCCAGGAGATACATCCGAGCAAGCACTTCTATGTATGTCACAAGTGAGTGACAGACCTTGTTGAGCAGGAAAAAGCCTATCATGATTGATTAGGAACACAGACAGACACTGTGTGGAGTTTTTTTAAGACCTCAAAGGAAACTTAAATACAAGCTCGCTGAAAAAGCAGTGCCAGCAGAAAAGTTCTAACTCTTCTTGAGCACTGAACTTTGTCAAAAAGTCACAAGAGTTTTCCCCTGTTAGTCTGAGTGAATCCTGTTGTGCTGTTTAGCTGCCTCAGGCTGCTGAGGTGCATAATTGTCAAAGAGCTTTTTACTTGCTGCGTGGAGGAAGAGCTGTTCTGTTCTTGACAGCACACATGCATGAGACAGTCAGCTCAGAGCTAGCCCCAAAGACACCCTGAACTCTGCGATTCCAGATACCCACAGTGATATTCTCGATGTGTTGCTGCTTTTTAAAAGACTGCCTTATCAATCTTCTTATATCTTTGTATGCTAATTACTAGTGTCAATTTTTCCTTGCAACTAAAATTCCACTTTCGACTTGAACAAATGCTAAAAAAACCTTATGAGTCATTAGTAGCATTCTGTAATTTAGTGATCCCAAATATGGATCAGAATCAGAGTTTTGTCATTATTATTTCACAGGAACCTTGTTATACACCATATTCCACCAGACTTTTAGAGGAGTGATAGGACCACTGCAGGTAGTTTGGCTCGAATCATACTTTGCTAAAGACTGCAGAAACACAGGCAACTACACTGTGGTTGAAGATCAATGGAAGAAGACATTGTTGCATCAGACTTCCCAGACCCAGTAAAAATAGGCAGGTACCCACCATATGAACCGGAAAGGAAAGCTGGTATAAGAAATGGAAAATGTCCTACCTGTCAATTCCACAGAGCTGCTCGTACTGACGGGAAAGAAGCCATGCTTACCCTCCCTAAGGAATGCAGTACTGAACTGCCAAGACTACAGATGTCACCATTTACTAAATGATGAACAACAGTAAAAAGGATAATACTTGAGATGAGCATAACATATTTTATTCCTCTCAGATGTTCATATCTTCACTTGTAAATCATATCTACATTTTTTTAGTGCCTTATGAAGCTTAACTCCTAAAATTCCTTCTAAGTGGATATGGCTTAGAATGTGTTGTTCCTTTTTATCATATCATTTGATCATTTATCAATTATCAAATTATTTTCTCTATGAAGGAATATCTAGGTTTTGAATATTTTCTTCAAATAAAGGACATTTTCCTCAAGAGAGAATTTCAAGTGCTCTACTTCAAGACAAACAAAATATCTGGTTATTTCTGAAAAAGGTTGCAGAGTTTTCTACTTCCACAGAAAGAACAACTCGCACAGAAGTCTGTAGTTCATCTTTCATTGGAGAGATGAGAAACAAAACCTGGTTTTCTCTTCTGCTTTCTTTATTTTCAAACATCATTAAAGGAAGCCCAGACCTTCAAGAATCTGATTTATGCAGATACTGGTTACACTTTCTAATTAGGTTAGATTTTGTACCCACTGAAGGAGAAAAATGCCTTCTCCTTTCAGCCCACAGTTCACATTCTCACCAGGCTCATTACCATTTTTGTTTGCATTTGTGTTTTCTCTCATCCTTCTCCCAGCCCATATGTTGGTGAGGCTGTGAAAGCTACCCTCAAGAAGAATTATTTTTGTTAGTTCTATTTCACTTACTCATTTGTCAACAAGATTCAATCCCACCACCTCACCTTTTGGCAAGAAAGAATTTGCTCTCTGCACCCTGGATAAATTCTAGTTTAGGTAGTTAGAGAGAATTTGATGGGCAGAAGTAATTTTCCTACTGGTCATATCCATTTTGCAGAGGAATTTAAATAGTCTTCATAGCCCATGACCTTTCTTTGGTCCGGATGTTAATTTGTAAAATGTACATCATCACAGAAAAGGAACCTTAAATCCTCCCTTATGTGTCATGCACTTATGAAACTTCAGAGTTATCCTCTTCTCATTAGAACTTTACACTGCAAAACTGTCATTAATCTTGAAACAGGATATCACTAATAATTTTCTGAAGTCTTAGTATCAGGTTCTCACTGCACTTTACAAGCACAATAAATATAATTTTCATTCAATAAAATGGAATTAAAAGCACACTTACGCTGTAAAAATCTGTAGTTGACTTTTAAATTAATAAAAGCTTTGATAAATTTTAATGAGCTAAGGCAAAGGTTCTCCTAGGCAGGCAAAATTAATGCATTACAGAACTTCCTGCTTTGCTTCAATTGCACTATTTTCCATTTTAAATTCAGTCTGTTTGATACAATTACAACAATGGAAATTTTAAATTGTCTTGCACTCGGGATTTTTATTATTATTTAATAATTTATTTACATCTCTTATACCCATATACGCAGACTTTAGGCTTCTGTTCTGCCCTTCTGTCACTGTTTTGATATCCCTTGTTAGTTTCATGGGGGCTTTGTTTTTGTTTTTGGTATCATTACTGTGACTTTTACTTCAGCCTTTATAAATAAAAAGGAATTCACCTATGTGTTTTATCTGGTTTGAATGAAAAGCATCATAACTAAAACCACAAATATATTCAAAAGCAAACCAGGAAAAATTTCTATCGCTATATAGAAATACTATACCAATAGTCTCCAGGAATAATTGCAACATTTGTGGACTAGTTGTATATTTGTAGGATCTGCTCAGTATTGAAGTTTTGCAGTGGAAGTATTAAGAACTTATATTTATTCCAAAACGATCACCTACTTTACACTCACATTTTTGGGTGGTTTTACAGGCGCATCCAAAACAGTTTTGCCCTCTGATGGCCATTCCACTGTGGTTGGGCTTTGTTAAAACAGTGCTGAACTGCATCTTGTATAATCTACATTTAACAGAGCCTTTACCACAGGCTAATTACAGTCCCAGTTTCCACAGCTTAAGTAAGAATTGATCCTCACTGAAAACAGTGGATTTACATGATGTACTTATTACTCTGTCACAAGAACCACTTCACCTACAGGACCTTGGTTATCAGTCTAATTGCACACTCTAGCTATTGTGTTTGGCATTCATAACCTTTAAAGCAGAGAAGGGAAAAAATAAAGAAAAGGAAAAAAAAGCACTGCTTTCCAAAAGTGGCAATTGAGGAGTCTGAAGTAATATCTAAGTGCTTTCCTTCTTTCTTTTACATCTCATTGGGTTGAGAATACCAAAACCCCGCTCTTATGCTCTCTTGAGAATACTCCTGCCACAGCACTGGAGCTCTGCATCTGCCCAAAAGGAATAATACTCATCCCTGCCATAAATGTGCAGAGGATTACTGCAGCTGTCTACACCACAAACCTGAGACATGGCCAAGGCTCCCTCCAAGCTCAAGAGGGTCTGCTTTGGGTAGCAGGTACCACCCTATGAAGGTAGAACAAGGTAAGAATTGCAAATTCATAAGAGAAACGTGACTGGAAATGAAAATTTTTAAAACAGAAGGGATTATTTTTCCCAGCAGTTTCGTATTTATCAATATTTATAGTAAGATTCCTCTTGCAGTGAAAGCCTTCTGTGAGAAAAGTTCATTAGGTCAGCAAATAAAGCGTGTGTCTCAGTAAGAATGATGCACAAAGCACGCTCCTAAGAAGGGTCTCAGGATGCAGCAAGACACACAGGAGAGGAAATATCTTGTGCAGCAGTTCCTAATGCAAAAAAAAAATCAACTTAAACAACGCCAAAGGCCAATTCCTGCTTTTAAGAGGAATGTATTAAAGTTGAGCCAAAAGATATATATTTCAAGGTCACAGTAATTTCTCCCAGGAAATAATTAGCCACCAGAACAAAACTTATCCAGACAGTGTCCCAATACTTTCAGTTATTATCTTAGGGTTTTAAAATCAGCACAAAAAATTAATAACTGTTGGATCGAGCATTCATCAGTTGGTGATGATGTTACAGCTAACATTCATTTAGCACAAACACCCAGAGGTTGCTAGCTAGCAGTGTTGAGTACAATGTAATTTCCACAGCTAGAAATAATATCCTGAACATTTACAACTCAAGTCAAATCTTTTCCATACTCTCTTCTTCCAATTATCTTACCCTTCCTGCTGCCTCATCACCTTTCCCTGCCCTTTTTCCTCCATCATTATCTCTTCTAAGGCTCTAGAGAACAGAAAATGTTTTCAATCTTTTTCAATATCTTCACCTATTTTAGATTTACATTAATGCAGTGATGAATTGATCTAGCTATTTAAGGAAAGTACTCACCCTTTGCTTCGTCTATAGCAAAAATAATTCACCCATCTAAGATCTGTGCAAGAAGCTAAATATATCTTTCTCCCATGATTTACAATCTCTTCTTGGCTGGAATAGAAACTTAGACACTGTCAGATATCTGGAATGGACCAGGATTATATGGCCTGGCATTCACGACCTCAGCTAAATTCACAAAAGAAACACATGTTGCATCAATAAATATGTCAGTGACTGTGCTCCAAATGGCACAAAAAAGTCTGCACCTGGTCAGCTCCCAAACCCAGGGAGATGCGGGTATGCAAGCTGCCTACCTGCCGGGATCAATCTGGCTGCAGCTGGGGCTCCTCTGGGATGATGCTCATGCCCCAGCCCACAGCGAGGCTGGGAGCAGGCCTAGAAATATTTTGCAATATGAAATATTGAGTCTGACAGCCCAGAAAGGATACCTAGCTCTAAGTTACTGGTATGGACATAGCCAATGAGGACAGCACCATAGTTTTGCTCCACATAAACCAGACTTGGAGCAGCCGGGTATAACCAAAGAGAGCAAAGAGCACTGAGCACCTTCATTACTCTCCAGGAAAACTGAACCTGGGTCAGGATTGTTTCATGACCTTTTTGGGATCCACCACATACTATGAAGATAGATATCAGTGCAGCTTACCTTTCCTTTTTAGCAGGACGTCTTACTGCTCACAGGGCTGTCAGGACAGTTGCAAACACCCAACCTGGGTCCTAGCAGGAAACAACACAACCCCACTGCTCCCTTCCAAAAACATAATGCAATTTTTCTGTTGGATCATGAACTTTACTCACAGCCTTTATTGTGGTGTCTCATGAAGCTCAGAAAACCAGCCACACCACATGTCAGAAAAGAAATTTTGAATCCCTCTGTAAAATCTTTTCATTCCAGATTAGGCCTCCTATATCAAGGCAAGTTAAGCAGCCACAAGACCACAGCCACTAAGCAAGCTCACCTGAGACTGACCTAAACTACCTCCTCTTGTTGTCTTGGTCTCTGATAGGTAATTGGTGCTCCTTGGTTGGTCATTTTCATCTCCACCCAGCAGTAAAACACTGGGTCAGGTGTTCTTGCTTCCTTAAGTTTGTAGATTTATGCACATTTTTGATGCCAACCTGAGGAGTTATGGTGCAGTCCAAGGTGACATCGCTCCCAAAGTATTCTAGAAAGAGCATCTTCTAAGGGAAGTGTTCATTTACAGTTATGTATCTGTATAAGTGTGTACATTCAGCAACCCATCCAACACTTGAGACTGAACAAATAATTTCTTGTCTCCAGAATTTTTTTTTTTTCTCTTTTTTACCTCCTCTTTCTTTTAAAGACATGTTGGGTATTAGATGAATTCAGAAATGCATGAACATTTTTGCTGCATTGTGTGTTCTTCACTTTTCACTGATTTGAAACTTAGCCTTACTTTAGCTGGTAACAGTAATGTATTTTTCTGGGTCTGTCATGGAACACATGCAGTTTCCATAGACTGATGAGTCAAAAGAAAAATACATCACAGTATATATACACTCTGAGAATGCAGCTAACCTTTCTTCATGGCTTGTTAAATAAATTAAACATATTGTTTTGTCTATACTAGGAAAATGACCTACAAGCTGACAAAAGTAAATGGTTATCCTTCTCCCTCTGCTATTTTAGAAGATGTTCTGACAAGTTAAAAATTTTTAGCAAGGCTACTAAAAATAAGATCAATGTTTCAAAACTTCTGAGAAATGGTCCAATTTTTTTCGGTTTCTTCAGTTCCACATCAGCAGCAGAAACCACTTTGATACATGATTTTTTTTCTTTGCAAAAAAATTTCTGTCTTTTGTGGTAAGCCATGTTGTTTTCAGAGCAGCCAGTGGATGCTTCAAACATCTCCTCGTGTTTGAGGACAAGTCACAGAATACCAAATCTGCCTCCACTGGTATGTGGCAAGTAACCTGGCTCTTGGCTCAGTCCTAATGCACGTTGTAAGAAATGCATTTAAAACATGAATACTTCCAGGAATACCTCTCATCTTGCCCAGGGGACACTCAGACTTCTGGAGAAGTATGAACATGGAAAAAATGGTGAATATTGGAGAGGAACAGTCTCAAGGTGGAACCACGTTGGCAGCTGACATTTCTACAGCCCATTCATCTATGCTTGAAATAGCCATGACAAAAAAAATTCTGATAAAAAACAGACTGCATTTTATTTTAAGAAGGAATCTCTATTATCAGAAATGCCTCTAATGGTGATAAAACTGGCTTTAAGCATTCATTCAATTTCATTTCTAAAATGAAGGTTATAAATCAACCCCAAACCCTTCCTGAAAAACACTGTTATCCTCCAAGCCTTTATGAGCATTTACAGAAGAATGATTCCGTTTGGTGTCAGATGTTATGAAAGACAGTTCATACTTCAAATAATGTGATTTATAGGTTGAGATCGTGAAGTTAAATTTAATAAAGCTGATAGAAGACGCATGAGCCTCGGAAAGCTTTTTAATAGAGATCTTTGAGAGTTGAGATGCTACCCTTTTTTAATATAAGCTGCTCTGTATTCTTGTGTAAGCTGCGGTTACTGATAGATGCAGCAGAACTACCCACCACAGAACGTTCACCTTCTTTCCTCTTCTTTTTCTCTCCACAAGAATTTAACTGATGATAGATTGTATGCAGACATCTCATTACCTTTTTCAGTTATCATGAAAAACTAAAGGACTTTCCAGTATTCATGTTTGTTTCTTGAATTGCCAACTTTTGGTTTTGACGATGCAATTTCTCAAAGATTAATATGCTTGGTTAGTATTCCCTTTTGCTCAAGGAGTTGTTGGGAGATTTATTACTATTTTAATTTTATTTTGAAGTCCAGAGATAAACCTTTGAAAATAAACTGTTCTTGTCAGATGCAGTCCCACAAACACATGAAAAGGTTACCATGACAGAATTTCCTCCAAATATACTTTTCAATATTGATTTAGGATTTGACATTTTGAATTAAAAGAGGTAGGATTCCATTTCAATTCATCCCAATGCAAAAAAAAAAAAGAAAGGACACCAAAATTATTCCTAAAGAAAATGATACTTGAGGAAAAATAAAAGTATTTTGATTTCTGGATTTTAGTTACCAAAACCATACCCTAGACAGGATTTCTGAAAACTGATATGAACCCTGAGAGAGTGTGATAGAGGCTGGAAAGCCAAACTAGGCCAAAAGAACCTCAGCATTTAAACAAACTGCAGCTGTGTTAGTCCCCATGCACCACGACATAACTGGTTTTTGTTAAATTATTATTCTAGTTTCTGAAACAATACAGGTTTAGTAGCTCCTGTTACAGTCTGTTTGTGCATTTACAGTGCAATTAACAAAACAAACAACAAAATCTAACTCTGAAAAATGAAACTAATCTAGCTGCAATTACTATAGAAGAAATGTAGAATCAACTGTTTCCTTCCATTAGTACGTCAGGAATTGACTCGTAAGAGGAAAACACATGGATTCCTGTTAATCGTCTAATACAAGTTACAATTACAATGTAAATGTATTTGATGCAAATTATTATTGCATCTAAACTGCAAGTAAAAATACATTAAACAGGATGCTAGTTCACCAACAATCAATGAGAATGTTATTTTAAGAAATTATTTATGGGAACATCATATTTAAGGATTATTCCATTCATACTTGCAGTGTTCCTTTTCTCATGGTAGAAATAAAAAAAGTAGTTTCAAATATTAAATATATGAAATATAATTACTATGTTTTAAAGTTTCATATGGCTTAGTGTTAACAGAACAGATGTGACCATTATTCATGGATCACTTATGATTTTTGTGCTTTGCCCTTGTTGCAGTTCAATAACAAAAGTCATTATTTGAAGAAAATGTGTAGAATACCTTGAAATTCAGGTGGAAGTTGAGACAGAGAAGTCAGAGGTCTGGAACATGCTACTGTAGCCTGAAAGTGTAGACACTCCAGAAATATATCAGAAGTTATTTTAAATTCATTTAGGATTGTTCAAGGCTAATTTTTTATAGAAACATATTATGAGCCTGATACAAGGAAAGAGTTATTTGGCACAGACTAGATTAATTTTGGGAAGGCTCAGGCTCAAGATTCCCTTTGCTGTCCCAGGGTGAAATACAGGTTCTCCAGCAGTTCAGTAGCTCACTCTGGAGTCATGGCTTTGAATCACCAAACATTTAAATGCGCAATGTTCAAGGTGAACACTTCAGGTGAAAATAATAAGGATCAATGAATTGATTTTTTGGAAAAATTTCTACAGTTCTGATTGTCTTAGTCCGAGTCCCTGAATGTCAGTAGAGATTCATACAGAATCATAGAATCACAGAATATCCTGAGTTGGAAGGGACCCATCAGGATCATTGGGTCCAACTCCTGGCCCTGCACAGGACACCCCAAGAATCACACCATGTGCTTGAGAGCATTGTCCAAATGCTTCTTGAACTCTGCCAGGCTGGTGCTGTGACCACTTCCCTGGGGAGCCTGTTCGAGTGCCCAACTACTCTCGGTGAAGAACCTTTTCCTGATATCCAAACTAAGCCTCCCCTGCCCCAACTCCATGATGTTTCCTCGAGTCCTGTCACCAGTCATGAGAGTGAAGAGATCGGTACTTGTAGATACATTGGTCAACTATGATTATAGCTAGAGACATCAAATATAAAACATTGTTAGTGCACTGAAGCATCTTGAATAGTGTCCTGTTTGCCTGAAATGTTTTGTAAACTCTAGCGTACTACATTTCTCTTTCATTTTCTGCATTTCTCATACACACATGTAGTATAACATTGGAGTCTTGAGATCCTGTGACAGTATCTTAGAAGTGCAGGAAGGATAAAAGGCATCGTAACACCTAATACCATTTTAAAGTATTGCTTATTTCAAGTTTAATCTTTGGCATGGAAAAATAAAAGCAGAAATAATATTTATCATCTGATTATAATTCAGTAATGGGAATCTAGCATTGTTTTTGTTTCACAATAAATATTTGATCTTCAGTCTATCAGCACTGTTATGTTTATCTCTCAGATCGCATTAACCTATGACTGTTTCTGTACAGTGTCTAGTTACACAGTGGAGACCTCCACACCTCCTGATAAAGAACAAAAGTTAGAGGGATTTCAAAAAAGGTAGACAAATGCATAACAGATAAATCCACAGGCTACTAGGCACAGATATATGATATCTTTGGTAAAGAAATCCCAAGACTACAGGTTGCTGGAACCTTGGAAAATACACTGGGAAAGTTTCATATTACAGTCACAATGTTTATATCTTTTTCTTTAAGCTTTCAACAGGGTATTAGATTAGCTCAGATCATTCATGTCAAGTGGAGATCACATATATATATGTATATATATATAATTAGGTTATTTTGGAATCAATTTTGTGTTCAAATGCTTTGCTGTTATAACAGAGTGCAATTATACTAAAGCTGTGTTCACTCGAGACAGAACACAATTTGGCTTTTAATCGTGAAAGGTGCTAACCTGCCACCAGGATTGAGCTAAGGGATGGGCAAAACACTAACCTCAAGTAAGGCAGCTAAAACTCACAAAACACAAGATCAGTGTGCATTGTCACCATCTGCAGCCAATCAAGCTATTCATAAACCGAATAATTTTATTATCATAATGATTTATGTCCCCTCAACCTTTTTATTTTCTGAATGATATAAGTCGTTAGATAAGGAGGAAAACTCTGCATCCCATTACTACTATCATTATGAAAGCCAGCAAGTATTATCACACTACGTAAGAGCCAGCAAATATTTTAAGCTGGTGGTGTAGTTGAAGCTAGTCATTGCTTGACCAGCATTTTCTCACATTCATATGTGACCAAGAGATTCAGTGGTTAGCATGGAGAAGATAAGGGAAATTCCAGGTGACAAAAAGACACTTTTCTGCTGTCCTTTGTCAGTAATTTTTAAGAAGTAATTGAGTTTTGAATTTTCTCTGAATCAACTCAAGAAAAAAAAAATTAAATGAATGATTGCTTTGATATTTCACAGCTTTATAAGAGAAGTTTAATCCAGGTATTATCAAAAATAAATTATGAAGCTGGACAGGACAACACCTTTTCACACACTGCTGTAATAATTTGGAGAGAAACAAAACCAGAAATGAACAGATTAATATGATGCTTAAATATTTCAATTTTAAAAGACACCTTAAAAATACTAATGACAAAAAAAATTCTCTGTGAAACCTTAATACCTTTAACAAAGAAAGTCACCAAAATCTTCTGTTCTTTTCAGCTTTCGAGCCTTCCATAATTTGAACTGATTCAGCAACAAGGAGAAAATGAGAGCTCCTTGAAAGCATTTTAAAGATTTTCTTACCACAGATTGACTAGGAAGGGATGCTCCAGGCCTTGCATTATCTGTAGCTCCCGGAAAACATTGCGAACTTCATCTCTTTCAATGCATTTCTGTTTATTCATATACTTCATGGCATACATTTTCTTGGTGTCTCTCTTCTGTACAATGCACACCTAATTGGCAGCAAAGTAAAAGAAAAATTTTGACACCTTGAAAAAGTGAATTCAATTGTGACTTTGGAAAAAATGAGTCTTTAATGATATTTCAATAATTCAGATCTGGATACTACAACTGAGTAACACCTTCAGTAAGTTCACTTCACAGCTCTGCAGGATTCTTTGTAATAGATTCTAATTAAAAATTAACAAAAAACCAACCCAACCCTGCATAAGAAGAAATGGGGACCCAGAAAAGTGTCACAATTTTCAGAAGTTAGATGGTTAAGCTGAGAGGAGTATACTCCAATGGCTGAAATCACAAGCTATTTCATTAGTCAGAGAAATTACTGCCTCCTGCCTAGGAAAATGCACATTGTCCTCATTCTCACAAGTAAATACTCACATCTTGATTATTGCATCATAAACCTTGCCTGTGTTCCCAAGGCTCAATATTTCATCTAAATATCAGAATTATGTTCCTTTAATTACTGTTGAAAAGAAAAAGAATTTTCATACAAATATTCATTATAATATTTCTGAATTCAAGAGACCATTAAAATTATTTACTCTCTGACAGTAAACTTCTATGGTTTTACTTTATCTTGGGGTTTTTTGGTTTTTTGGGGGTTTTTTTTTTGGTTTTTTGACAAAAGTCAAATAATGTAAATGCATGAAGAAAATCTTAGTCAAAAGAACTCCCATGGGAAGACTGGATTGTTTTTTGTCATGGTAGTTTACCTTGAGACTGGACCTGGAGAGTGTCACAAGCACTGCAACCAAGCATCAGGTTAAGTACGATTTTTGGCAACAGAGAAATAGACAATTTTTCTGAATGTATTGGAAACATCTGGCTTAGGTACCACAGGTCTGTTGTGTCTATGTTCAAAGGTATTCTGGATTTACTTGGTGTGGGCATTATTTTTTTATTTGTATATTTATGTATGTACACACACGTACACATACATGCTTCCATATTATACATACAAAAAAATTATACTGTGCACTCATTAAATTCATGCTCAGAGATCAGATTACAACATGGTGACAACCAAAAAGAAATCCTTTGTGTCTGAGTTGTATTTTAAGGAACTTATGTGCTCAATATTTAGAAACAATCAGTAGTAACTAAGGCAACTTCCCACAGCTGAAATTGGGAGGAACAGGGCTAGTGAAAGTAAACTACATATATTTCTCTGAAACTCTATTTTCATAAAGTGTGTCCTTGAGCTCAAATCTACTCCAAAGAGAAGAGTTAATAGAGTACCTTTAACCGATAATGATAAGGCATGATTAAGCAGAGTTTCTAATTACCTTTCCTAGTACCAGGCAATGTTCTGCTATTAAGGAAAACGTGGATGGTAACATTTTTTTTTGGAGCCCATCAATGTTGCACAATGGTGCGTACTGAAGTTTTGTATAATTTTTCACCTTGGACTATCATGAAAAATCTGAATATTGTTGATGCCCTTAAGATAACTAAAGGTTCACATTTATATGGAAAGAACCCTGGCTGTGGAACAATGGGGAATTGTGTTTGGCTTTTTGGAGGAAGAAAAAGTAGCAAGTGAGATTGAGCTGAAACTGAGTGGGAAATGAGGGGATGAAAATGAATTGTTCAAGCTCCCACAGGTCCTTCAAAAGCATAAGCAATATTTTCAGGGGCAAGTCCTGACATCCTGCCTTAGAATATGTGGAGACTCCATTTTAGCGAGTCACATTATAAAGTACAACATTTGGGGATTTTAGCTCAGAACTCAAGTCCAGAAGTTCAGTCAATGTACATTAGTTTGCATCATGATTTTCATGTACAACTTGGCCAAGAGTTAGGTGTTTGCAGAAGTCTCCTATTCCATTATATTAAAAGCCTCCCTATTGAAGGGTTGACTAGAGAGACTGCTGAGAGAATGGGGTTTTACTCAGCTGAGAATTACAGGTTTGACCAATGTGGCAAATCAAGATCATATGCAGCACCTAAGTATGTAATGTAAAAGGTTTTGAAATATTGCTGTGACTCTAGAAGGCACTCAGTTCTCTTACCTGGCAGTAAAGACAAGGGTGTTCAGCACAGCTGAAACAAACCTTCTGTTGTTGGTAGAAACTTGCCTAACACACAGCTTCAAAGCAGAATGATAGTAAACATTTTCTAGCAATGTGTACCTACGCAAATCTTTTAACATGGTTACAAAATCAACAGGATTTTCATGAATATGATAAAGCTACTTCCTACTAAAAATCAGGAAACACGACCTGCATCCATTTTGATGTTATTGTGAAAAATGCCTGACATTGTTAAGAAAGCACTGGATCGTAGTGGAGATCCTCCCTGGCACTTCTACCTGCTGGCTGTCAGCTCTTCTCCTGAGCAGGACATCAGTGGATTGAAACTTTCCACCAATGCAAGAAAAAAAGGAAAAGCCCTCAAGCTCTTCTCACGTGTGCAGTCTTAATGGAAAATGTTTAAACTGGGGGATTTTTGTTCCAAAGGAGCAATTTTAAAATAGGGATAAACAGGTGCTCTGGCACCTCAACAAAAAAATTCTGTGATGACTCATTATGACGAAAGTCTGTGCAGAATTGCCTTATTTACATGTATCAGTATGGAAGCCCGTCACACTCACATTCTCTTTCCATTTTTCTGTGACTATCATTTACCAAAGCCCAGACCGTGTTATGATTCAAAGCAAATATGGGTTCTGAACTCAACAACTATCCAGCTTCATAGTCAGCAGAGAGAGACAGGAACATCCATCTCCACATAAGGTGGGGATCTAAACAGGTACAGGAGACTATCTCTGGGAGGGTTTCCCTTCTAATGTGCCCTAAAGAGACTGCAGGTTACTAGTTTGGATATAGGCATCTGTGTTGTATATGTTTAAAGGCAGATATTATGAATTCCCGTTAATTTTCTCTGGAATGGTATAGTGCTATTTTTAAAAATCTCTTGTGAAAATATTCCCTTTCTAAAGAGGTTTTGTTAACATATCTTAGTTATCACAGGGTGGTATCTTTTGTTATTTCTGGTAGAAGGTAAGAGTGAGCTGCCTTAAAACCTATCAGGTTAGAAGAAATTTGATCAGAGAGTGACTTGGAGCCATTTTCCCTCAAATCTGGGGAATGAAGCCACTAGATTATGGCTGTAGGGCTAAGCTTCATTTTTCAAGAGCAGCATGTGCTGTGGTCCACTTCTAAACTACCTCCTTGGATTTCCTCTGATTTCACATGCAAAAAATAGAGAACCTACGTATTGGGTTTAATCTGCAGATTAAGAGGTCACACAGACACAGTGCTGTGGGTGACAAACTGCCCTATGGGCTATAGCAGAGCTTAGTAAGTGAAGTGAGAGAGTCATGCTGAGTAAAACTGCGGCAGAATTTGCTAAAGGTTTGCTGAAGGAAGCTGCATAATGCTGTGTAGGCTGAGCAACAATGGGTAGGTTCAACAAAGTTCTTACCAGAGCAAAAGATGGGGATGGCTAACATATCAGACTTGCTGCAAAACAGATTTCTACTGTTTCCCACTAGGAGAGACATAGCTGCTATGTGCATGGTCTGGAAAGAACAAGATGCACCTAGTCTCAATTTTGGTCTGAATTTGGCACGAGTGCACTTAGACCTCTCAGACTGCCACATGATGTGATTTCACAACAGGTCATAAAAGAGGAGAGATACAAAATCGACAGCCAGACAAACCTCTGCACAAAGTCACTGTTAGCTGGAGAGCTGGAAGCTGGAGTGCACACTCCCCCATGCTCCTGTATGATATTACACATCTTATGTCAGTAGATGAGACGGAGCAGCTACAGCTGCCATGAGGAATCACAGCCCAGCAGAGGGGCTGTGGCACTGCTCGGGCAGAAGCACTTCCCCCAACACAGAGGACTACAAGACAGAAATCAGATCTATCCTTCACAATCCAGGTGGGAATTGATGAATCTGCTATTGAGCATCTGCCTGAAATATTGCTATCTTGTCTGTTCTACCCATGTGCTCTGAAAAAATCGTTCTCATAGTCTTAGCCTACAAGAAGAGCTGGAAAGATTTACATAAAGAGGCTGAAGAATGGATATCATAAGTTTGTCTTTATGCTGCCAGGGGATTTCCTTTAAATAGGGAGATTCATTCCCAGATTCCCCTAAGCAAAGCATGATATCTGGAGCAGCCGGAGCATCTGCTTAGTATCCTTTCATATTAACTCAAGCTAAAAAATGGGCTGTTATACTGTCAAACAATATTAATATTCTGCAGTTGTGTGTTATGTTACTTGTAGGATAGTTGCATATCTTTTCTGAAATATTTTGCATATTATTTACTAAAGTATCCTCAATCAATGCAGACGTGATTCTGGGCTCCCATCTGGTTTACACCACTGTAATTTCAGTTACTTCATCACAGGAAGTCACTGTTTTATACAATCAAATTAATCAGAACTAAGTCTTGTGTCTCAGCATCTTAGACAAATAAGAGAGAGTTTGTACATTGAAATTATAATTTGAATTTAATTTAAGGAGGTCAGATTGTTCAATATACCTACTCCCACGAACAGAGAACTCAAAGAAAATTGGTACTATAATATCTCTGAGAAGTAGTTGTTACACCTGAATACAAATTATTTTGCAGCAGTAACCCTGCAATTACATGGTTATTGTTGCAGTAAAGGACAATGAGAATTCTTGTATTTCAATCCTCGTTGGTTTTGTACTTACTGGATGATCTTCAAATACATAATTTTTTGCAATGTTTTGTTTGAGAAGAGTGATAGCTCTACATATAACAATATGGAAAAAAAAAATAGCCAGATTAAGCAGGAGAGAGCACTTCTAAGGTATCGCGTGTCTCTGTCTCTACTGTCTCTGCCCTTGCAAAGGGGCCCTCACCCTTCCACAGCATACAGGAAAATAAAACAAGCCTATGTACTTTATGAAAGCTTGTTGGCTGATTTTGATCCACTCTTCTCCATGGCGTTCAGGAAACTGGTGAATATTTCTGATGTTTCTAAAAATATCTGATTTTCTTACAGGGATTATGAGCGTGGTTCTTGTGAACCTGCTTTGGGGAATCTGTATTGGTGAAAACAGAGTTGCGCAATCCTGAAAGAACATGTTTTGAGTATGAGTTCCCTCTAAACTTAAATCCTTATTTTGCAGTTGTCAAATGCAACAGGAAAGTCCTTGGTCTAACAGGCCTTTTTTTTTTTTCCAGATGAGTACAGGCTTCTGACAAATCACCTTGTTTTTCCTTCCATGGGCAGGGGAAAGAAAGAAGCCCATTTTAAAATGACCTTTTATAACACAGCCAAAAGCATAACATGGTAAATCAGTCACCATTTCAAATGTCTGTGAGTCAGTCTTGCCTTTATCGTTCATTTAGAAGCCTCGTTGCTGTCAAGTTTTCCTATTATTGTCCTTCTGGAAGTACCTGGCAGCAGAAAATGTCAAAAAACTATGCAAGACCGTTAATCTCTATTGTTGGGTGTTTAATGCTCGGGGTCTGTTGTGCTCTAGCATCTTGCAACATATAACACCATGTTCAGTATCACACTTTCCTTAAACTGCCTGCTTCCTTTATGACTCCTCTGTGGCCTTTTTTCTGAGAGCAACGGGATGTTTTAAGACATGCTCTATTTTTTCATTTTATTGCTCTTGGTTCAATATCTCTGTCTCTCTCTCTCTCTCAATATTTCTTAAATTACTCTGGTTGCTACAGCAACCTTAGGCCTCTGCAGGATATTGCTGCAGGAGGTATCTGATATGGCAGAGTCTCTACGCTGGTCAGCTCGCTCTTGTGCACAGAGCTCAAGGTGATGTTCAGCACCTCACCTCCTCCACTGGGGCTGGCTGCTTCAGCAGCTGTGATCTGTCCCCCCCAGCCGGCTTCAGAAATCAGCTCCCTGCCTTTGCCTTTGGCATTTTCCATTCACAGTAGCACCATTTGCTGTTACAAGAATTCCTAGGCCATTTGGTATCAAATGCTTTGTATCTCAAGTGCTTGTCTTTTCTGAGAAGTGGCCACCTGCTTTCAGCTGCTGCCTCTGTACCCAATGCTTCTTAGGGACATGTCAAGAGCAGGTGCCATCTCATAGACACTGTTGCATATCTTTCAGAAAAAGATACATCACAACAGTTTTGAGAAGGGTAGGAAATGGGTATGGAGACAAGAAAAACAACAAGCATGCTCTTTTTTCTGGAAACAAACAGGCTCACTTCAAAGGTGTCCTTTGAGAGCTCAGGTTTCACCTTGGTAAGGGACAGAGAAAGAAGGTGAGGTCTGGGCCTGCGTAGGACCATCACAGCCACAGCTTCTGTGTAAGCTGGCGGTTCTTTTGTTCAAGCCAAGTGACAGGCAAGCTGTGGCACAAAGTGTGTGACCACTCACTGAGCAGTTGCCCGCATTCCTGGGCATATGCAGACCTACCTGGTGTATTATCTGTGCAGACAGACACTGGCACAGACCTGGTGTATCATTGGGTGCAGACAAGAAGTGGCACAGACCAGGGCAGGGATCAGTGGTACCCAAGTGAGGTGCAGGACACTACTCTAAAAGAAGCCTTTCTGGCTTCAGTGACCTTGCTTTGCTAAGTAGGTGAAGGTAGCTCTCTGCTTATGCTTTGGTGTCTTCATGAATAAGAGGAAACCATTTGTTTGTTTGTTTGGGGTTTTTTTGTGGAAGATCTTTAAGCTAGTTATGCTTAGCATATTCCAGTTACTAGTGATTCCAAGTACATTGGAAGAGGACAGGTTAGAAATTCTGATGGAATGGGTTTAATTTGTATATTAAAAATTTGCCAAGTAAATTCAGAAGTAGACAATTTTAAATACTCAAACCAAAAATGCTGAACTCTGATCTAAGTAGCTCTTCCTTTGTGAGGGCCAGCATGATTTGGATATATCTTTAACTTCTTTTCCTGTTCTTAACCTGCACTCTTGGACTTTTATTTAGTTTGACATGGTATTCCATCTCTGTATTGTGATAACAAAAAATCACAGATCTCTGCTGCCCTGATTTTTAAGGGGTTTTTAAGTACTATTTTGCCCAAGCAGCACATTCTTCTATCGACCTCAAAGAGGGCTTCTCTTGAAAACTACTGAATTGAATAATGACCATGTCATGAAGGACCACGCTGTTCTGCAAGAAGTATTTCTGGCCTCTCTAAAATTAATGTCATTGTTCTGCATGGAAGCCAAGAACCAGAAAAATCCTTTGTATGTTCTTAATGCATGACTACAGAAGTGCCTCACCAGCACTGAGCTGGCATGTTCTCAGGAATCACTGAAATCAAGATCCAGACAGCTGTTGTTAGATCAGTCACCCAATTACGTATCAGTTATATTTCACCTTCAGATGTATTCCTGTGAGAAACGGTTTCTAATATTTTTAAAATATGATTTTCTCTGACTTTGTGGCTTTGTATTTACCCATATTAAAATTTAAAATCTCGTTATAATCACTATTATAGGAAAGAAAGGCTGTCTACTCAAGTGTAAACAAACCATTAATCTTCTCTGTTTCAGAAAATCATGTTGAATTGAACAAACATTTACTCAATGATCATAATTATAGTGTATGTCAGTCTATAGAGTCCCAAGAGGATTTAATCTATGTAAAGTGCCTTTAACATACTGCAATTATTTTAAAGACACAAATAAGCTCAGAGATTTAAGAACAAAATCACTCTGGTGGACGGTCTAAAGAGGTAGTCTGCTCCTACTTTTTAATTCATTTTTGTTTTCAAGACAGATTTCTAAATTCTGCTAATCTCCATTGGGGATAATTAATTATTATAATAATTTTTGCTCAATTAATTTTAGTGAATGGATTATAATAGAAATATTTTTAATGAATAGTCAGTTCATACTGGTTTTTAGATGTTTTAAGAAGGAAAAGGCTACAAAACCTATGTGTTTTTACCTCAGTCAAGTCAGAAAAACATAAAGGTATTCCCTATTAAACTTTACCTGCTAAAAATAAGTAGATTCTTACCTTTCCAAAACTCCCTTTCCCAATAGCCCGCAATATTTGAAAGTGGTCAAAGTTAACTGCAAAATAAAGGAGAGAAGAAAAGGAAAATAGTTTGTAGCATGCTAAGTCAGAATCAGAAATCAGATAAGAAAAGAAATTACAGTGTGTCCAATTAATGTCTTTTTACCATGTGGTATTCAATTTTTCTCTTAAAACATCAAATATACTTAATAGCTAGCAAAGAAGAAATTTGCTTTAAAATGTGCTGCATTCATTTTGTTCATCAGTTCATCTTGGACCAATACCTCCAGTGCCCAGTATCTCCAAAAAGAAACATATCTCTGTCCTAACCAAGTAACAAGACAAAAGTTAGTGTTATGCAGCCATTAGCAAAAACTGCTCAGCATTTTCCAGAAATATTGAGATATATTAAAAGGATGCTGAATAATTCAAGTAACACTCTCTACCTACAGTTGCATAATAACATATGGTTGGTATTTTTACAGTAGTCACTCTTCAGCATAATGCCCGTATTTTGTTACAGTGATGGAAGCTTGTCCCACAATGAGCTAGTATGATCAGCCTTTCCTGTGTTTTCCACCTTAATGCAATACATAATGCTAATATTGTAAGACTAGTTCATAAATGTAGCATAAGTTTGTTTTGAGAGATTCCATTTTAGCTTGGCAGTAGCATGGATTTACTTGCACATCAGGAAAATCTGACAGCACGGCCCGCCCTAGACACTGAAGTGCTTTGCTGGGAGGGTGAGTGAGATTTCATTTCTCAGAAATGCCATTATTATTGGTGTTACATGAGCTTAAACACAGCATGACCTTCAAATTTTCATGGGTAGATGTGGTGGTTTAAAAAAAATCCAACAACATCTTGAACAAAATTGATGCAAAGTCACTGAAATACAAACACGACAATGTGTGATACAGTTTTTACAGTCACTTCTCAGAAAAGAATCACACTTAGAGCTAAATTCAGTGAACCAGAGATGACAAAGTTCAGTGCAACCTAATCAGATTTTTTTAAATTAAAACTTTCTTATGTTCCTGGCTTTGGCCATGGACCTTCATCTGTGTGCCTGTCATTGATGTAACAGTAACTGTCAAAATTGTGAACACAGACTGTCACTGGAAAAATCATAGAACCACAGAATGGTTTGGGTTGGAAGGGACCTTAAAGATTATCTCCTTCCAACACCACTTCCATGGGCAGGGACACCTTCCCCTAGACCAGTTTCTCAAAGTCCATCCAACCTGGCCTTGAACACTTCCAGGTATGGGGCAGCCACAGCTTCTCTGAGCAACTTGTTCTAGGTCCACCCAAAAATGTGGTAACAAGAACAAATACAACGAAAATGTGACTCACATCAAGATGAAGGAGAAAATCCTATAAAACTCACAATGTTTTAAATCTTTGCCAAAAAATTTATACCATCTCAAGCTAAGCTATGCATAGAAAGTTGAAAGGTTGATAGCTATCAAGTCTCTAAAAAGGGTTAATATCTTACTTTCTCTGTTGCAATAATATCTCATTTACACTATTAACACCACAAAGCATTTGTTTATTTATGCTACCTTACACTGCCTTCAAGGAAACATGGTTGCTCCTTTCATTAGTGCAGCTATTAGCAACAACCTTCCTGGTAATTGCTGGAGACAGATCAAACCCAGAGCTGACAGAGCTGAGAGTAGCAGACTCTAGTCTACAGGAAAAAAAGCTTTAGAATTTAGATACTGAAATAAAAATGCATAACCTTACAGAGGACTTATAAGCTGCTTGGAAACGAAATCAGGAAAAAAAAATTGTGCTGAATCCTGTAAGAGTTGGGGTTACCCAGATGTTTGAGAATCAAAATTTAATTGGATTTAATTTAAACTGCACTTCCATAAGAATGAAATTGTTAAATGAGGCACAAGACCATGGAATTGAAGATGGATTATTAGTAAGGTAAATAAGTGGTTAAAAATCACAGCTACAAAAATTGATAAAATTTTCTTAATTTCTGTCCTTAACTTGAATAGAAAGTGAGATGTTACATTTTCATATCTTCATTAAGAAAAAAAAAGATTATTTTGTTTCTGAAGCTAACAGTGCCATAAGGCCTATTTAAATTAAGGTACAATGATTGTAACACATTTTTTGCTAGAGAAAATAAAGACAATTTTAAATTACTGAGGAAATATGTAAGCATGCCTGAAGCTGCATCTAAAATGAGCAAGGCTTGCAGCCACTGTGGTTCTCTGGAAAGGGATAATTCACTAAAATGAGAGAACTCAGTCCCTTTTGGTCATTCAAACACACAATATTGCAGATTCACAAACTGAGGAAGTTCCTCTCTTGGGATGTTAGGAAAGAATAAAAAATGGGCTACCTTGCAGCTGAGACCAATACCAAACTCATTGAGTAAAACTAAGATGCTTTAAGCAATAGTCCCATCTAGAACAGAGCAGCACAGCCCTGGTAATAGTGCAGGGTTGAGCCAAGTTCACTGCCACCTTGGTACTACATTAGCCATACACCTCAGGTGTTTTCCTCAGATGGTTCTAATTTCACAGACCCAAAATTTTTGTCTTATTTTGTTCATCTCAATTTGTTTGTCTCAATTTTTTTTTTTTCAGGTTCTATATGTGCTTTTTCGTCTTTTTTGGCGCAAATTCAATGCCAAAATATCACCACTTACTCTGAGAATTACAGCTCCTCATGACCTCTGTCTTTTCCAATGTTGAAAACATCATCAAGGTCAGACACTGCCATTTCCTCTGTGCAATCAGGAGATCAAAAGTATTAAATTCTTGTCCTCCAAAACATGGCATGTCTAGTTCTTGTGGTGCCTGGTGTTATAGCTAATGACATTTGTCTAGTGCAAAGCCCCACTGAGATAATGGTGTGGCTGGCAGAAGAACATTTTCTTCAGTATCAGTAATATGACTAGTTCTCTTTTGAAAATTGCTTTCTTTGTACCTTTTACTCAAGAGAAAAAAATATATTTTCCAACTCTTTGAGCACTTTCATTTTTATACCACACCATACTTTGGAGGTCTTATACATCAGCTCTGAATTTGAGTCTAAGAATATGAACTATTTTCAGAAAAAAAATTTGTATTGTCTTCAGGTAATTTTTTATACAAGTAAACCCACTGAACAAAACTTACTAACAAACTATAAGAGATTTTCTTTCCAGTTTCTTTGATTTCTATCCATTTGGAAAAATCAAGTATTATAATCTCCCCTCCTACATGTCCCACCTTCATCCCTTAAAAAGTCACCATTAATTCAAAACTAAGAAGGAATATGGACTAAACCAGACATTTTGCTAATTAAGAAACAAAACAGATTGGCATTTATGACATCTGTTTCATGTTACAGTATTAGAGCAATGGATGCATGTTAATTTCAGCAATGTGCTGTATATATACATATAAATATTTCGTTTCTTTCCATTTAGTCATACTCAAACAAACATTAAATTCATTCCATTGCACAGATTCAACTCTCTATTAACAACTTTTAGCGCAAGTATACCTTACTTGGATTAGAATCATAGTTTCGAATTAGCCCCATATAGAGTAGTTTGATATTGGACAAATAAAAGCCAGATGATGGTAATGCGACTCACAACTGAATTGAAGGTTTCATCCTGCTTGCCATGAAGAACAAAAAAATGTGGTCCTAACAATTACAGATACTTGGTCAAATATATTAGTGTACTCAAAAACTATCAGGAATATCTTGAAGGATGGTGCAGTGGTTTGTGACTGAACTATACACAGGAGCCCCTCTACTGCCACAGTCTTCTCATGTGACCTTAAGACAAGTACTCCAATGTCTTCTGCCACTGTCTGTAGAAAAAATAAATCATTCCATGGCCAAGCAGCTGTAAAATTAGGTATAGGAAGCACCTTAGAGCTCAGACACACAAATAATTGGGAGAGCAGTAGGAGCCAATTCAGGTAATAATGCTTTATAAAAGCACTGTGAAGACTGAAAGCCATTTTTAAAGTGTGAGAAGTCTATACCACTGTGGAAGCAGAGGTACAGAAATCAGTAGACTGATTCAAACCCCACACATCACGTTGAGGCGGAGCTGAGAACAGAACCTGGCTTCCACTTCATGCCACACATTCTCAGGCACCTCCTCTGAACTGCACGAGCCCTGATGGAGCAGATACTTGGTATAAAACTTTCTAGTGAAAGATAGAATAAATATTTCTTGCTCCAATTCTCCCTGAGGATAAAGTATACTTTGGGGAAAATATTCATATCACAAACTATTGGGTTTTTACAACCACACTGCAAAAACACTGGATAGTAGTAGTGGAAATACCTATTCTTTTTTTAATCAGCACTAAATATATAATGATATATGTTAACACAGCAAAGTATTTTATATGCATTCACCGCTGCTGCCTTATTCACAAGTGCTATGCTTACTTGAACAACAACAAAAAAAGTTACATCAACAACAGACCATCATGTATGTGTTTGATTTATGATCTCACAAAGGAACATAACATTTTTACCCTTTCACTTGTAGTTTTACTGGTTTAAAATATTCTCATGTCACACATCATTTGTTCAAGCATAAATTACATTTAACTAAAGAGGAAATATGAATGTTGGGTGGATTCTAGATAGAGCTGACATCTGTTTTCTCAGTGCAGCTGAGGAATATTTACTGCATGTATATGTGATTAGTCCAAGTACACTCAATAACCATTACCTGAAAGAACTTTGTTTCTCCTAGAGAAAATATTCAATTGAACGTGGCCAAAGCACAGGCATACACATGCTTTGCAGAATGAAAAATAAAGTAGAGGCCTTTCTGGAAGAACTCGGCAAGCTAAATACAGACTTCCCTGGTTGAGTCCCACTGATTTATTTGGACTGTCTGGGAGTAGCCAAAACCAGAGCATGAGCATTAGGCATTAGGAGGTGTACAGTAAAGCCATATTTTTAACACAATGAGCATTTCAACCCATCGAGCTTCATTCTCACTGATCTCAAGAGAAAAGAGAAACAAGGAGATACGATGTGGCCACTGGCCAAGAAAATAGATTTTTATTTAAGTGTAAGCACTGTCTTGCAGGTCTGTGTTGGGGTGGTTTAATGCTTCCTGTTTCTGTGAATTAGGAAAACAGAATAATAACTAAATCAAATTTCCTTCTAGATTTGGCCTGTATGGTTTGACCTGAGACTCACTGGATAGCACAGCTATTAGGATTTCAAACTAAAGAAGTTATTGCAGACTTTTCATGTCTGCCTACTTTGGAGATGCTCCAGCCTTTTGCAGGGAGAGCCACAGGCTATGCTGACAAAACCTCAGTAGATCTTAGCAGCCATCAGATCTTGTTAAAGTTATTACTGTCCTTCCACACAAAACACATAAGATGAGTAACCAAGTAGACACAGTCATACATATTAAATAGTCATAATAAAATCCCCTGCTTGAATGGACATAGATACGACAAACATGAACAGTGCCTAAAAATTAAATTAAGGGTCATAACGTGGTTTGGGTAGTCGTAAGGAGTCACATTCCATCATGATCTGTTCATGGTAAGTGCGTTAGTGAAGAAAGACACTTCTTAAATTAAGGCAGAAATTAATTTCTGCTGACAGAATGATAAAGCCAGGCATGTCTTTGAAGTGAACAAAGAGTACAAAGCTGCATAGCTTCATAGGTTTCTGAGTAAAATGGGACATTACTACTAATTATTGACTGGGAAACTTACTAGTTAGAAAGAGATACATAACAAAAAAGAAGTTTCAGAGACGGTATTACCTCACTAATGATGAATCATGATGTTTCTGATCATATTTAGGGGCTTTGTATTTAAATTGCATTACAATGCTCAATTCTTCATTATTAATGAGTGTTTTAGTCTCAGTATTAACTAACAATGTTAATTTTTTAAATAATTATTCAGACTTTATTTGCAATTAGAAAGAATTTAAGATCTTTGTATGCCAAATAAATTTTATTTAAAATTCAGCTAATTTTGTTTTGAACTTTACAATGCATTTTATTCTGATCATGTTTGCATACTTCACTTTCTTCGGTCAAAGTGAAATATTCCTGTATTAACAAAAAACTTTCATTTCAGAACTCTTGACTGATCCAAAGTGGCTTTTTCGGAACAGTTCATTTCTGTATTTTGCTTCCTTGTGAAGCCATCTGCAGGACGGGATCATTGGCTGGACTACATCTCCCTTTCATGGGTGTCCTCACAGCACTTGCATGGCCTGTGCTTGTTCCCTCTGAGCTGGTGGCATGTTGGGCTACAGGAGTTGTAAACAAGTACAAGATTTGGATCTACAGAAGGGGATACAAAAATCAGATTCCAATATCTTTGAAGAAGTGTCATATCACAGAAATGTAGTCCAGCTTTGAACTGTGCCAGAAGGAAATCTGAAAAGGTAAACTTGAATTCCATTCAAACTTTCAAAACCAGCTTTGTTTTCCCAGCATTAGGCTCAATTTTTGTCAAGGAAAATAACAGCATTTTGATTTGGCAACAAGTTTAATTATCCATTAAAATTGTTTTCAGAAGAAAGGTCTGTTTCAAGAAAAAGGAAAACGAGGTGACAGATTTTCTTGTTATCTTCCATCTATGTCACATTTCAAACAAAGCATAGGGGAAGAAACCTGTTCCCTTATTAAAATAGGGAGAAAACCTCAGTACCAGGGTGTTGGAAAACCAACAATGTAATTTCATTCATACCTTTCTTATTTCTATATTCTATCAATAAATAGCTGATACCATAGATAAAAGAGTGGGCTAAAGAACATCTGCTGTGATGCATTACAGACATTCTGATTTCCTTATGTCAATCCTCCTACAAGGCAGTACTTCACATGCAATTTAGCTACACATTCAATGAAATTCACAGAGTATTTAGACCATGCATGGTTTGCTCATCAAAAGCACTGCCAGCATCATTGGGTTCTACACTGTAATTAGTGAAATCCACCTCACATCACATCGTTGAAAAGAGTGGGGTTTTCCCTAAATGGCTGAGGAATTTTCTGAATGCGTTAGTTAAAATGAATACAGGAAAGAACTACAACAGCCTACCATTTTTCAAAATGCTATAAAAATAGACTAGAAGAATTTGGTGAATCACCTAATAATTTACACTGTTAGAGAAACAGGCATGTGTTGCCACAACCAGAAGTAACATTGAAATTCTAAAGAAAATTAGCATTTGAAAGTTAGCAAGCTGCTAAGTAAAAAAGATGCTAGGATTGATTCTCAAACCCTTCTTCCCTTTTAATTCTGTTAAAGAACAGAATTGTATTTCTAATGCTATTCTGTAAAAGCTGTAAAAAACCCCAAGATGAGATTTCGCATTCACAAGGAAACTGCAACTCCGTGGTAAACAAGAATCTGTTTGAACCCAGGATCAAATGAAAATTTCTCTCCAGAGCTGCTTATACCCCCAATAAGCCAAATTAAAAAGATACTGCCATTAAATACATCTATTCTGAAAAATATATCAGGCAGCTACCTGAAGCCTGTAAAACAAAGTTTGCTCCTTTGACAAGTAGAACAGGCTGCAAATCACTACAGCTTTTCTCTGAGGGAAGTTTAAACTGAAACTCCTCAGGGCCATCCCATAATCTCCAGACCTTGTCTGAGACGTTAGAGGTCTGTCACCAAACCAAAAATCAAGAAAAGACATCTGATGCTTTTAGGGATGTGGGTGTCAACTTCCATGAGCCCCTAGGAGGGATTTGTCTGCCAGCCACTGAAGTCAGCACAGAGCATTACAGCTGTAAACCACAGCAGGATTTTGATCTAAGAACACAGTCATTAGTTTTTGCCCAAAGTTGACTGAATGGTTGCCCCGTGGTAGCCTTAGTAAGGGCCTCATCAGAAGCACAAGTGACTCCAGGGGTTGCTGTTACTGTTAACCTGTGGAAAAACAAAAAAAATGTCGCTCTGGGAAGGTATGAGGATGTTTAGCTGCTGCTTTGCTCCACAAGAATTTTAACACAGATTGGATGAAATTAGCTATTCTTTCTGAAGGATTGAGCACAAATAGGTGTTTACTGGCAAAGAATAATAGTACTGATCAAAAGAGCTCTTGTGACTGCATATCCTTCCTGCAGTGTTTCTTGGGAGCATTAGATTAAAAAATAAAGTTAATTTTCTTGTCTTTATGCCTCTTAAAACCTAGTCCACATTTTTATCACCATAATTCCTAACTGGAGATTTTAATGTTCTGTCTCTGTCTTCAGACAGGTTACCCTGTTTCAGAGGCGTACAGCAGTCCTCTCAGGTGGCTGGGGAAAAAAAAGAGTCATTGAAAAGCCAGTTCTTGCCTGTGATGGTCTCTGTGAGCAAATGCAGGAAGAGGTGAGAGGAAAACTATTCTTTTAAATAAATAATCTCTGTCTGAAGGATGCAAAGCAATATGAAAGTTCTGTTCTTTTGAGTAAGGACGTGATTTCAGCTCAAATGAAAGCAAACAGAAAGTTACCTAGTTTTGGCTCAATTCTCATCTTTTTGCCTTGTACCTTCTTTCCATTTTTCCTCTTTTTTATTTGAGAAGGAAGCAAAAGAACTACAAAATCAAAAGGTCTTCACTCATCTCAGCTGAAATGAAAAATTTCTGAGTATTGATTCATGATGATATCTGCTTCACTATTATTGCTGTCTGTGTCCATATAGAGTACGTGCATTTCTGATATTTTTTTCTGAAATGAGAACATTTCAAGAAATTCTGCTTTTCATTTTGCTTTTGGCTTTATACAGGAAAGATTTCTATTTTCATATAGCCTAATAATGAGAGGAAGTAGACAATATTTATATTTCCCAACATCAGAAACATATGCTTTAGGCCCTACACCATTCCAAATTTCTTTCAAAGATCACCTCATGAGCAGTGCATTTTAGCCCTTTATGATCCTTTTCATGTGATGTTATGACAAGAGCACATGATCATCCAGGTAAAAGACTTGTTCTTTGAAAAACTGACAAGAAAATGAGGCAATCAAAGAGACACCATGTCTGGCACGCTGCAGACAGCAGGAACAGAGAGCACAAGCACCCCTTTTGATGGCAGAATGGATGTTTAGACTGGATTGAGCTGATTGTGACACCTTATTATACACCTATAGTGCTGGTTTGGTTAGAAGTCTAGTTTCAAGGGCAGTGCAATGAGATGATCACCTTCATAGGGAAGTTACAGTTCTTATTAGTACAGAATTTATGTATTTTACTTTAACAGGAATTGCTTTATATCAAAGTATAGCTCAAACTCTGATCCCCACCAATACTTGCATTTTTCCTCACACATAAGTGAGCACAGGCAATAAAGAAAAATTTAAAATGATCTGCTAAGCAGGTCTTTTGACTTTGATGGCAATTCAAAGAAGGCAACCAGTTAACTTTATGAAAATAAGTAGGAATAATAATAACCTATGTCAGAAAGATTTAAACTAATACAGACTAAAGTTCAATTACTATTATTTGAAGGCAAAGTTACTAATTTAAATTAATGCATTTTAAATTGTTTCTTATTAATAAACAGCAACAAAAGGTCAAATATTGCTATCAGAGCTTGGCAGAAGATATAAGGAATGTGAAATGTGTGTTATCATTGCAAAAAGTCAGCTGGACAATCTAGTAGGGATCAAGGCCAAATTCATAGCCTGTCCTCAGGCAGTGCAGTACAAAACAGGAAAGAATGACTATCTGTTTAACGTCACCACTGATGATGTGAGCTGCAAAAAAATTAGCACAGACGAAGAAATGCTTTAGTTGTCTTTTTTTTGGGATAATGGAAGATCTTCAGAAATCCTGATGATGACTAATGGTACAGGCAATTACCAAGGTGAAGCTCCCTTGACAAATACCTAAGATCTAAACTAGCAGCAGCTGAGACAGCTTAGAAGGAAAAAGAGACAAAATACGACAGTGGCAAGCATGAATGGAGGATAATACTGCAAAAAGTCAATTAAATTTATAATAATTCCTGTCCCAAGATATCATCAACTGAAAGGCAAGTTCAGAAGAGGGTAGAACTAGCACACAGTGAAGGCACAAATTGGGAAAGACTCAGACTGTGACTAAGAAGACAGATCTGTGCAGAGCTGACCCTTTGTAGGGCAACCACAAACAACACTCTTTTAATGCTACTTCCATGCCCATGGAGGTGGAGGGTCACTGATCTGATCAGTCTGAAAATGCGATACCATGGACGGAGCGCGAGAATTTGGATGCTTATGATGGGCTGTCAGCCTAGATGGTCTTGACTGTGTGGGTCAGTTTAGTATAATCCTTCAGCAGCATAATTTTAAACCAGACCTTTTCAACATCTCATTATCCTCTGTTATGATGTCTGGTTAAACATCCATCAGCTGAGCTAAAAAAGTCCCCAACAACTGGACTCCAAATACACGGGCTTTTACTATTAGATTTAACAGGAAAGTGAAAGGAATTTGGAGTGCCAAATCTACCACTCTTTTTCAACAAAAAGCAAATAGCAATAAATTACTGCGAAAAGCCTGTAGTGGCTGATCAGGGATTTTACATATTGGTGTATGACTCAGTGTTATGAAAAATATCATCAGAGGTCAGGTGTTCCTCTGGATGGACTGAAATACGGTAACAATCCTCACCTTTGCTAAATAACAGATATTGATGTCTGGAAATGACCAGAGCCTAGCTAACACAATCCTGAAGCTCAGAAAATATTTGCTAGTAGTTGAAAATAACACACAGTGTGGTAGGTATGTTCACTTCTTGTGCACAGGATTCAGTATGACTGGTCACATGAAGCTGGCCACAAGAAAATGGCCACATCATTCTATGATTCTATGAAAGAAGATTATTCTCTCCATATTTAGACTGGCACTGAAACTATGTGACAGGAATGACTGCAATTATTAGCTTATTATTAGGTTTGATGCATTGGCTAACAAGGAAACTGCTTTAAGTCCATAGCCCTGACCACACTGTCACACAGAAATGATCAGGATTTAGTCAGGCAGCGTCAAATCTTCAGTATAACCATAGGTTAATTTATCATAACAAAGCTGATTTGTCTGCTTCTACGTTCTGTTAGCATATAATCAGGTAACCTATTTTCCAGTAGAAAGGTTTCTTTTCATTGACTCACTTGGCTTAGTAGAACGTAATTGGAATTTCTCATCCATGTATCCTATTATAACCAGCAATTTACAAAATTTTACTACTATAAACTCACAAGTCAGTGAATTATTTTTATTTTTAGACCAGTTAAAATGTCAATTAAAGATCCCTTTTTGTGGCAATGAAAACAGTTTTGTTTTGTGACAGGACAGGGATTTGGTTCAGAAAAGCTGTTAACTTAGTACCACCACTGGAAACATCAGAAGTGATCATGGAACAATTGAATTGATGTACTGGACCTTATCACAGCCAGTGAATAGCAGGTAAGCCTCTGTGAGTCTCCATGCTTTCCATAGCTCTTTCAAAAGACATTGACATTTAAACTAAGGAGAAAAGTCTCAGGACTTGCTCCAGTGTAAAATGTAAGACTTTTGGTAAGTGAAAAAACATAGCACCCTTTTGTTGAGAAAAGAGAGTTTCTGCTGGACCATGTTGTTCACTTATGCATGAGCTGACAGGAACAATCTCTGAAATCATTGCAAGCAGAAACAGGTTGACAGACACAAGCAGCAGAAAATATACTCCTTGTGAAAATGTATTGCTACAATACAGAAAATCTAAATTTCACTTTACTGTAATAGACTTCCCTGTGAGATCAGGATACACATAATAGACTATGAAGCATCTTTTTCAGCTGGAAAGTGGGATTATTCACCTCCCTCAGAGTTTCCATGAAAATAACCTCATTAATAACTGAACTGGAAGGCTCTCTGAGGGAAGTTGCTATGGGAATAAAATGTCAAATATCAGTGTACCAAACTGTTTTCTCCTGCAATAAACTTTATCAGAGTGATCCCCAGGTGAAGGAAAATTCTTTAAATGAAGTTAACAACAAAATTCTCAGTGAGACATTCATCAATCTTATCCATGCAAAGGTCTCTGTAATTCCAAACATGCCACGGGAAGCTAATAAACCTCTTTGCTCTCGGCTCCTCAGGGTAGTGGCTCTGACAGCACTGTTCTTGCAGATCAGGATTTCACAAAATGAGTCTTGGTGCTATGTTAATGGGAGGTTAGGAACCCATGTGAAGAGGATTTTACTCACATACCTAGAGAACACCTTCAAACACCTTCACCTGTGGACACTGAAAAGCTTTAGTAGAGGGATTTTTCAGCTTTCTGCAGCATTCTGTGAGAACTCTGTGTCTCTCACGAAAACTATGCAAAACACTGCTATGGGTTTTTGTAAACTAAATCTTTATCTTTGCACCTGCTGTTGTTCAGTTAGTGTTGCTATGGTACACTGAGGAAAATATTTTCAAATGGGTGTTGAATAGCCTCCACCAATCATTCTAGGAGGTGGCTGACCAAGGGACCAATAGTACTATGCTACTCTTGCGAATCAAGTTATATAAACCGATTTATAATTAATTAAATAAGCCACTTTCTCCGGATCTTGGTTGTGTTGTTTCTCACCGTCCTGGGTACAACAGCGACATTCACCTATAAGTTGTTCTCTTTTTCTTCTAAATTCAGAACCCAAGACATGAGGAGTCTCTCTCCAGAACTGAATCTTACAGAATTCTCTCTTCTTTTTTTAACCACAACTACAAATTAAATACTTGGGGTAAGTAAGGACACTAAAGAGTCAGAATGATTCCCATTTCAATTGGGATTGCCTCCCATTTAGTGATTTTAAACCAAACCATCACCATGGGCTTCAAATGAATGATGCCAGTCCTAAGTTGCAGTAGAAGTGCGCCTGAAGTGTCCCTGCCTGCTCCAGCTGCACAGTGGCACATCCCAGCTACAGCCTGGGCCATGGCTGTGGGATCCAGCTGCAGGCAGCGAGGTTGCACAGCAGTAGCTGTGGGTAGAATGCGGATTGTAAACAGGAAAAGCTGCTTCTCACCATGGAAAAAAGCAGTATTTAATTAAATTAACAGCACACATAGTGAGAACATTTAAGGGCCAGATCTCCAGCACAGGAGAATTAAAGAAAATTTCAAGTATTCTGTTACTGCCTGGCCACAAAGTAGCACCTCAGAGTCCAACAGATGCTAGATACCTCAAAAACTGGCCAGATTTCTATTGCCTGTTTAAATAAAAGACACAACATACTTTTAAGAGGACTGACCTCCATTAATTCCATCCGTTAGACTACCCATAGTCATCCATCCTCCGCAGTTAAATGACTTTCACTATGTCCTTCAGCACTCAAGTTGCATTTTATTCATAGGTCTTGTAAATTTTTTAAACTAAGTTATACTTCTAAAAAAATAATAAAATCCATTTCTGAGATGGAATCTCAAATCCCAACCTCTGAGGTTGTAAAGGGACTGACCTGAACTCAGCTTAACATTTCTGACTTTTATAGTCATCTGGAGCCAGGAAGAGGCTCCTTTTTGATTCTAGCTAAGGTTCGCAATATTTCACTGTGTGAATCATCTACTTGCATAAGAATCAGTCCACTTTCTCTGCCATTTTGGAGGAAAGCAGGTCTCACAAAAGTTTTTCTTTTTACCGACATGCTCTAGCAATATCCTGAGCTATTAGTTAATATTAACACCTTTGTATACATCAGTTTTTGTGGTTTTTTTCTCTTCAAGGTGGTACAGAAAGGGTAGGAAAAAAACCTGATAATAACAGCTCTATTTAATTAATAAAAAACTTCCATAATTTCAGTGCAATGCATATTTCTTCATCTCAAGTGTTTACAGATAAATATTTGATGATGGAATGTGTAGTTTTTCTACAGAGACTGAAAAAGATGGGTTGACTGCTGTACATAAAATGACCACCTAACTGCAGAAGTTTTTTTACTTGGAGTTGTTGATTTATTCTCTCATCATTGTGCTTCTTACCTCTGGGAAATCCTTGTATACTTATTTACAAGTTATTTATAAGTATGCTTATTTACACTCCACAAGCAATTACATCAAAGCTGGTAGAACCATTCATTGCAGAAAACAGTAAATATTAATAAAGAAAGCAGGCACTTTATCTTACCTATCCACTGCTAAGATTAGGAGTTGTCCTTGTTTCTGCTGGAATACAGTTAATTTTCTTCTTAGTATCTAGTATAGTGTTGGTTTTTATTATTATTATTATTATTATCATCGTTATTACAATTTACTTTATTTCAACTATATTCTAATCGCAACCCACTTGTTTTACCTTTTTCTGATTCTCCTCTCTATCCAGCTGGAAAGGGGGGCAGAGCGAGCAAGCAGGTGTGTGCTACTTAGTTGCCAGCTGGGATTAAAACCACAACAGAAGTGAAATATTAAAGCCTTCAAGCAAAGCAAACATAGATACACTTACGAAACAAACCAAATCCACCTCAGGTCAGCTGGTACAGAGGTGACTGAGGGGAGGAGGAGGACTTCACACCAGCCACAATTCCCAGGTTATGGCTGGGGGTTGGTGTTAACAGCAGGAGGTCAGTAGACTCCAAACCTCAACTTAACTTAGATTTACCTCATATCACCACACAACAGGAAAAAATAAAAAGATTCTCTTGGTGAGCAGGGTGGGTAGCTGACAGATACTAATGGAAAGAACATAAGTTTTAATTTTAACCATAGAAGTTATTAGGTGCAAAGCACAAACAAATAGTGAGCTGCAGAGGATAAAACTGCTCAATGTAGCAGAAGGCTTGTTAGTGCCTGAAAACATTCAGTGGCACTAAATGTGCTTATACCAATTCTGTATAATCACAGAAACAGAACCTCAAGTAAGTTTAATTATAGATGTTAGATGAAAATAATGAATACTGGTGACTCAGTTCTAGAGCTCCCTACCACATACACTGGGTTTGTTTTGATAAGAGTAAAGTATATAAAAAAAAATCTGTTTATATATAGTGAAAAAGAGGGAGAGAGAGAGAGAGAGAGAGTCTCTCAAAATATATGTGTATTTGTATTCTATTTTCTTAACCAGAATAAAATGTCAAATCAGTATATCAGAGCTTCTTCTGGCTGTCTATGAAAATAGTATTAAATAACCGTGGCTTCTTCACAGTACAGATTGGAAAGCTTTCAACACAGTAAAAAAAAAAAAAAAAAAAAAAAAAAAGTAGGTTTGTTTTTTTATTTACAGGTTGTGAAAAAGACTGGAAATCAGCTTCATACCTCTAAAGACTAGAAGAAACGTGTATGACAGTAGTCAGCAATCTTTCTTGGGTGGTCTGCTGGGGTGTATTCTTCTTTTCCAAATTGGAATGCAGCACCTAAGGAAAATTTTTACAACATCCAGGACATCCTGTCACTCAAAAATTCTGGATGTCATTGATCCACATACGTCTGTGGATCAAAAGATGCATAGGATCTACCCAGCAGAGGAAGGTTAGAGGGCTGACAGCAGCCTGTAGTTACTCACAAGCATTAGTATGCCCAGGGAAGCATTTAAAATTCTCTGCATCTCACGAGTGAGAAACCTGAATGCCACAATCTTTCCTCTGTAATGGACAGCTACAACAGTGAAAGGGCCGCTTTCTATTAATGCATTTAAAATCCATGATTGTGCTTCATCTGACACCACTGAGACAGACTGATAGCTCTTGGCTTAGAAGCATCAACGACCTGAAGTCAAGGCAGCCCTCAGCATAAGTGCTTGAAACCATGGAAAACATGGTATTCCTTCACTGCCACGTATTACTTAATCTTTTCTAAACAGCAGACATAACCTCTCCTTGCTCTCAGAAAACCCCTGGGAAAGCCATTCAGAGAGCAGATGCTATCCTAGCAACAGCTGGAATTTGCCTAGCCACCAGACAAGCTCCACTTGGAAGTCCTGCCTCCCACAGCCACAGCCAACACCAAGGAACCTGCTTTCCAGTCCTTTTCCCAAACTATAATAAAAAAAAGGGGAAAAAATGACAGGATAGACTGGCTGACTGTAAATAATTTTTTTTTTTTAAAGCTGCCCAGGCAACTTTACTCTAGCTGTTCTCTTCTCCTGTTCATCAACAGAGAGCCCACTAAATCCAAAAGAAAAACGATTGCCCTACTGAACGTCTGGATCAACAGCAAGTGTTAAATACTCTATGACTCCCTTCCAGCAAAATCGCACAGCACTTACTACTGACAATTTTTTTCAATAAAGATCAATAAATCCTTCAAGAAAGTCTTCAATTCTTCCATAATGAGATTTTTATGGAGAATTTCACACTCAAAATGTATTTCACTTTCTAAGGTATTTTCACCTGCTATTATTTTTTGCACCATAAAACAACCCTAGTTTAATAACTTAGCTTAAAAACTTGAGCAAGAGATCTCAAAGACATGTCACTGTGCAGGAAAAGGATGGGGCAATAAGGGCATAACTGGCATGCAGTTACTGAAAAATTACATGCCAAGGCTGGGCAGAGAAGAATCTCATGAATCTGCATAAAACTTCTGGCTAATCTGTTCCTCATGTTATGTCCAAACCAATCTCAGTAAAAGCTAACCTTGTTTTACAGCAATTCCCCACACATAAGATTGTATTTCTGTACTTTTCACATGCTAAAAGAGTCAAATATGAAGCTGGGCTTAAAATAATAACTTTTTCCTACTTCTCAAAACGATCTTTTGATGATCTCTTGTTGTTTGATTCAAGCTCTGTATAGCAGTTCACAGTGCTTGCCCCAAAAGTATTTGCAGACTTTACAGTTTGGACAAAGATTTATCTAAATCTTACCCCAAAAGGCACAAAATCCATCCTCATAACATAATGTGAAAGCAATCCAGGGGGAAGTGAAAGATCATTTCAGAAAGGTGTGAAGGACACTCAGGAGGGTGACAGTGATTTTGTGATTATATTGCATCTTTGTTTTAACAAGGTAGCTAAGAACAGTTCTCATCACTCAGCAAGGGAGGTGGAACAATCTCAAAAAGAAATAATAATTACTGGAAGGATTAACTCAGTTTGCATTTTTATATCTTAAATAAGGAACAGCAGGTGTTCCCTTATCACTGCAAAAATAGGAAAAAGAAGGAAAGTATTTTTTGCCCACTGCAGCAGACTGCCTTGTAGTATATTTATCTTACTAAATACAACAGTCTTTCTTACACAGAACAGTGTTAGTAATAGAACAATGAAGTCAGTGCTCTGTTTTATTCAGTATCATACCAACCATAAAATTACAGGGCAGAAAAGTACACCGGTTGTAGAACTTATCTAAATGTTTCTAAATTTGAAAGAACTAGAATTGCTATTATTTAAAATAAAAAATAAAAAAAGAAAAGATAATGAGAAAGAAAGTGTTAATAAACACAAAATCAATAAATATTACCAGATAGAAGTTAAAAGCACTGATTTAATTCATATTTTAATTCAGATAAACAAACTGTATGGTAGAATTGATGAATATATCTAAAATAGCTTTTTTCAAAATAGACCAAAATAGAAAAAGTTTAATGAGGTATAAAATAAAGAATTTCATATCATGTTGTGATATTATGAAGAAAATATTTATGGGAATATAGAATTTGGAAAATAAATTTCAGATTCATCAACCATGTTCAGTTATCATTAGAGCCTCAAAACCCCATATAAGTAAGCTGCCACCAACACTAGTAATGCTTTCTAAGAAGCATACTTCCATTTGAAAGGAAAATACCTTTGTCTTAATTATGGAATGAATGAAACTTAGGTGTCTACCTCGTACTTAGTACCCATATCAGAAAATACAATACAACATTTCTAAGAATGAAAGCATTACAGCATTTGATACTTTTGTGTCAAGACCTGTGACAGCAATCATAGAAAAGGGGTGTAGGAGAAAAACTGATTATAAAGAATCTTCCATTAGTTGTAGCAGAAGTAAATCATATGCAAAACTGGACGGGGAACCTTGGTGGACCGAATACCAGTTAAATAAACTGAAATCATAGACTCATACAGTTTTTTAGGTTGGAAAAGACCTTTAAGATCTTTGAGCCCAACCATAAACCTAACACTGCCAAGTCTACCATGTCTGTAAGAGCCCAATCTCCAGTAAGCTTTCCTTGCCAGGTTGGAAAAATACAGAAAGCTGACAGTCTTTAGAAAAGAGGTGGTGAATTAAGAAGATTTTTACAAACACCTTTTTGCAAAGTTCAAATTTCCAGTGATTAAAACCAGAACTGTCCAGTGACCTCACAAATCCTAGCCTGTCCATTCAGGCTGTTTCATTTACTTATTAAAATACACAAGTTGATGAGAGTCAAAGTGGAAATTAAGGAGTTAAAGATACGTCAAACTGAGCATGTGAGAGACTGCATGTAAATAAGTCTTCTAGTTATTGGAGTGGAAAATAACTTATTTGGGAACAAAAGGAAGGAAGTCCTTATTTCTGTGACACAAAAGTACAACCCTACTCATATCGTTGCTGATGGGTATTTGAGGTGAATGCTGACTGCCTAAGGGAATAGACCAATGCATAACATTAAGGTTTTCTGGAGGACAACCTGAATACACATCACATGCAGCACTTCCATCATACTCGTCAGATTTTAATAAGTGAGGAATCTGAAAGGGAAAGCCTGGTAGTACTCACCAGTGACCAATGCCTTCTTTCTTTCCTCTTTCCTCCAGAAACGTGTGTTTTATAAAGGTACGGTACTACACTGTAGTATATAAATACTATATATTGGCCTAACTGTAAAACAGTACTGTACACATGTAATGTTAAACAGTATAACATTAGTTTCTAAGAGTTCAAAATTAAATAAAATTTTGTTCCATGAAATATTGTATTAAGACAATCAGTTCTAGGTCCTGAAGAACATATTGGTGCTCAACATCCTCTGGTACGGAGAAGGTGTAGGCATCTTGGGCCTCATCAGTGCTCATCTGCAGACACAGTGTGATTTGAACATACATTTCTGATAAAGGAAATAGTTTCCTGGGATCAAGTGCAGCCAAATAAAAAACAGTGTTATTCTTCAAAACATTTAATGCATAAGAGACTGAACTCTAGAAAGTAAACTAACTATGTTGTTCTTTAACTATAGGGGAAAAAACCCAAGACATTTGCCTGTTCTTTTTCTGCAAAGACCCCATATTTGCTGTTCATGCCAAATTTTGATTGAGTCCAAGGAAACTCAGAGTATGATTTAGTTAAGAAAACAACTTTTATTGATCCCTTCAGTTTTTTATGTTTGCATAATAATAATCTTTTACTTTTTCCTGTTGCAAGAAAGCTTACATACACACACACATACATGGTGTTCACAAGTATAACAGCAAATCAGGCAACAGTCTAACATAGGCCTATGTTAGGCAGTAAGTAATGTCATTCAAGGTAATCAATTTAACTAGTTCAGGAAACTAAGTAGAACAGTGCTCAGGGGAGATCACACCCTCTGATGTGCACACTGCTTACTACTGCTGCTCTTCCCATCCAAAATGTCCAGGCTTTTCCTGCTGAGTTTGGTGGGTGTCCTGTACATTTTGTTCCTTCCCCTCACATGTTTTACATGATAGGATGCTGTGGAGCTCCTCTACCAGACTGAACTAGAAGTTGTTCTTTTTAATTGAGTATTGTCCTAAAATTTTTTACTTTGTATTAATTGATCTCAGTAGCAAGCTATTCTCTTCCACACCTTTCCCATCATCTCAGCATTAGCTCACTCTGGCTAAGTCAAAATGTTGTGGAACATCCAAAATAACTTGACAATCTCTCCTCTATTCCACTCTTCAGTGCTTAGTCACAGGTGTCACGGCCCACCAGGTTTTGCTTCAGGAAGGTTTTGCCTTCTGCCTCCCCAAGCTTGCTTTTTAATGAGAAAGCTAGAAAAGAGTGAGTCTTGTGCTTGGCCAACAAAACCGTGCCTTCTTTGGTTTTATGCCCACGTTCAGAAGATACTGTACAAAGACAGTTCTGGTGAGATTGGATCTACTTTCTCTGAGTATCTATGAGCAAGATCATAATTCCTTACTACGTTTTTTTTTTCCCCAAATATTTTCTTGGCCATTTTCTAATTCAGTCAGGTACAACATTTGATTCCAGGCTGAACTTCATTCATTGGATAGTGTGGTACCCAAGGTTCACAAAAAACTGCCTATCCCCCTAGAAGCTACTGCTGGCTTTGTAACCCACATTCACACATCCACATCAAGGAATTCTTTCACTTTTATGCCTGACTCAGTGTCTGTCACACTGGAGCCGGGTGGGAGGAGGTAGATCTGCTCCCCCTTGTTCTATGGGAAGCCGCCAGAACTTTTGAACTCTACTGGAAGTGAAGCCAGTATTGAGGAGTAGAGTCAGTTTAACATCTCTGTACATTTAAAAACCGTTTGTCCTGGGATAAAATCAAACATGTACCTCTCAGATTGCCACCCCTTCCACCATTCAGCTTTTCCAGTCCTTTAGAACCCAGCTTTCTGAAAGCCTGCTCTTTGGCATAGAAAACAACAGCAGCACAGCTGAAGGAGCAGAGCCTTTTCACTGCAAGCAACAGCTGTGGGCAGGGATGGGAGACAATGTCTGAATTTGTGAAGGAGGGGTTGTAAAAGCAATGGTGTTGAGATTGAGACAATAATCTTGTTTTCTCAGAGTTTATTTCATAATCAGAATTTTCCCTGATCTTGGATAGGAGTCTCTAAGCTTACCTTGCTTGATGCTTGGTTAGCTTTGAATTATTTACACTTAGTTATACACAAAAAGCCTATCTTGATATGCAGGCACACTACATAACACATATTGCAACATGGGTAAAATGTTACGTCTCCTGAGCACGTCCTCGATAACAAGTCAACAAGAAATTCCTTAACACTCTTAGACATAGGTGTCATGCCAACCACTTCTGCAAATTTTAGAAGTCCATAAAAGCAGCAGCAAAGACTTACATGATGCCTTTCTTTAAGATGGAGGTCCTGATGAGGATGTTTCCACCAAAGCAGAAAACTAAATCTTGGAATTGTAGCAAATATTATTAAGAAGGATCTTGAAAATTTATCTGGTCCATCTCTAAGATATTGCTGGCAGAGATTTTGTTGAATCTGGATGATGTAAAGTAAAGTAGAATTGGCAAATACTTTAGCTGTCCCTGGAAAGGATCTTTGTTCTAATCCTGACAGTATGAGGTAAATCTGATATTGCACAATATTTTTAGGACATTCAAATGGTGGAACAGAGATGCAGCTCATTTGAGATAGCAAGAAGCTAAGATGAAAGTGCCAGATTCATCTTCTTTGGAGTTCTCTGCAAAAAAGGGAAAACTGATACAGTATTAAACTTCACCTACAATTATCAGTGTCTGAAGAGGTCCACATTATTTGTGTGTATTGTAGCAAAGCCTGAGTCAGGAAGATGAGGGCTGATGGTGATTGCAATGTCACGATACTCCTTCTGAGCCTCCTTTGGCACAGACCACGTAACTGCCAACAACAGTTTGGCAGTTGGTACCTCTGTGGCTGCCTGAAATTATCATATTGTTCTCCTGTGCTCTCCTTTCTGTCTGTATTCTCCCATTGTCTCATATCATGCTGTAAGTGTAAGCTCAACACCAATCAGTTTTGTTCTGTGATTGTACGATCACTGGTATTAGGGTTTCTGACGTGTTTTGCAATACACATAATGATGACTTCCTGTCTAAAGTTCATTAAATAGAAAACGAAATTGTATAAAATTCAACATGGTCATAAAACAAAGAATAAAAAAAATCCAATGCTCTGGATCAAATTTATCTAAAACATTGGTATTCAGCATAAAATAATGCCTTTGACAGCTGTGGCTCTCAACAGAACAGCCTTTGAGCAGTTTTTAAATCACATTGTGGTATTCTTATCCAATTCAGTTCTAAAGGGAACTGGAATATTCATCTTTGCAAAGAAAAAATTAAAATGCAACGTAACATGCCGTAGAAGTTCCACGAACAAACTAAAAATCCAGCAGAAATATTGATCCCACATGATGTTTGCTACTTTTTCTAACAGAAGGTATTTAGATGCCAAACCCTTTATTTAACTGTTCTTTAGGGCTGTATTTTATGAAACAAGTAGTTTGAAAAGAGTGTGTTATTATCTCGTGATTTGAGTGCAGCAGCTCTGTGACTGCATCAGGCGTTTTCCATTATAGCTCTGTGGCAGCAGGATGATGAGCACTATCATATCACTGACAATAACTGGACACTGCATACTTTGTTCTCAATCTGACTCATTTTGACAGTTAACCACTGCTTTAAATTGGTTCCAAGCAAAACTCGTTTGTCATTTTTCCCTATGTCACTTTATAGTTCTCCAGCTTTCACAGCACTTATATATAAACTCAGCCATTATGCTCAGAATTCAGCTACCTGAATCCACACTAATTGCAGGCATTTTTCTTAGGTTCTGCATCTGGGTTTTAGGCTTTTAGTGTAAGTCTTTGCAGCAGCTGGCCATTTAATAATGATGTTTTCTGACACTCGCCAACAATTTTAAATCTTTCTTTTAAGCTGAAGGCGTTTCTAAAGAGGAGCGGTAGAAATCAATTTTAAATTACAACTTCAAATTGGAAGTTTACCTCCAGAGGATGGATGGATGCTCTATTCGCTAGTACATAAGATTTCCATTGAGCTCTGTAGTTATGACACTACAGCAGAACAAAGCCTTATGACTTAGGCAAGGAAGTGAGACTTCAGCACTTCCTTGAAGTAGATACATGAGCACTAAAGTGAATCAGGTTCTGGCCATGGAGAGTAAGCCAAGGCATGTTGCTCTGCCTCATTTCTCGCCTACGAGACTACACTACTGAGGCACAGTCTGTCACAATGACCTCCACAGAGGGGTGTTGAAGCTCCACAACTTCAGGATGCCCAGTGAAAGGTTCTTTGGAAATACATATTTACTTTAAATGTAAAGTCATGTACTACAAAAACAAAACCAAACTCTTTAAAAGTTCAGTACATTTATTTCTAAAAGTAACTGTAGCAAAGCTGACTTTTTAAGCCCCATATAATCAAATACAACTGCCATGTGACTTGGCAGAACCAACGTCGAACACTTTGTCTCTTATCCTTTCCTCTGTATCTTCCGCCACAATGTAGGTAAATTATGTCATTCCTGTTTGATAGTAGTAATATCTCTCCTGAGTCAGCTTTTTTCTAAATTACTTTTTCGACTATTTTATTTTCACATTTTGAATATGATTGAAATTTTAACTGAACACAGTCAAGCAAATCCAGAATGAAAGATATTCTTTACAGTCACTAGGTTATTGCTAATATATTCATTACTTGTGATATTTACTGAGAATTTGCAAAGAACATTTACCTATGGTGAATATTACCCTTACTCTTCTATTGACATTCTTGTGAACGTACTGTGGTTTCTGAAGAGTTGAACATGAGGAAAAATTTACTTCTTTGCTCTCCTGATATTAGTATTGGATATACATATTCAGGAGAGGGTAGTTGTTATGAGAATAGGAAATATTCAAGGTGAAGAGAGTAAGGTTCTTCTGCCTCGATAGTATTAACCAAAATAAAACTCTTTTCCTTTTATCTGAATTGATTACATAATTTGTGTAGTACCTTGCTTAAAACGCTTTTTAAATGTCTAAAAAATGTTAATAGTTCCACACCATATAAGTATCTAGCTTTGGTAAGAGGCAGTGATGCTGCACAACACCAGACCTAGTTCTCTATCCAATCTATACAGCAATAAAAATCAAGAAATGAAACATGTTTTTTCTATATCTTTAGCCAGAGTACAAGGTCTAGGCAAACGAAGGGCTCTGTTCCCTCAGTTATTCCTGGTTGTTGTTGTGTTTTAACCTAGGCTAAGAAGAAAAAAGGAGATAAATACAGCATGGCTTTACCACGTGTTTTTTGCACACGAGTAACCAGACATTTCTCCTCGATGACAAACTTATTTGTAGATGATAGATTTGGGTTAAATTTAATTTTTCTCAGTTTCAGTGGAATGAGATCTAAGAAAGTATAAGCAAAGCTGAATAAGGTGAGGATTAACTGGCAAAATGCAAGGTAGGCATCTGTGTTGGTTTTGGCTGGAATAGAGTTAATTTTCTTCACAGCAGCTAGCATGGGGCTCTCTTTGGAATTTGTGCTGGAAACAGTGCTGGTAGCTCAGGGATGCTGTAGCTATTGCTGAGCAGCTCTTCCACAGATTCAAGGCCTTTTCTATCCATCATCCCACTCCACCAGTGAGGAGGCTGGGGTTATACAAGGAGCTGGGACGGGATACAGCCAGGACAGCTGAACCCAGCCGACCCAGGGACATCCCACACCATATGGCTTCATGCTCAGTATATAAAGCTGGGTGAAGAAGAAGGAAGGGGAAAACATTCAGTGTGATGGCATTTGTCTTCCCAAGTCACCATCCCATGTGATGGGCCCTGCTCTCCTGGGTATGGCTGAACACCTGCCTGCCCCTGGGAAGCAGTGAATTAATTCCTTGTTTTGCACTGTTTGTGTGCACAGCTTTTGCTTTCCCTATTAAACTGTCTTTATCTCAAACTATGAGCTTTCTCACTTTTATTCTTCCAATTCTTTCCCTCATCCCATCTGGGGGGTGAACCAGTGGCTGTGTGGGGCTGAGTGAGTTACTGGTTGGAGTTAAACCATAACAGCAACATAGAAAAAAATGTTCTTTTGAAATGGGAATTATGAGGCTGGCAGGAGTTAACAGAAAAGAAGTTTAAGTCTGGATATGATCCAGCTGAATATTTACACAAAGTGTTCAGAGGTCTTGATAACTGGCATGGAGCTGATCAGAGTGGTGATAATTTAAAACATTGGATAAAGAAGAATCAGAGCATTGCAAGGAAAGAAGTGAGTGATCATCTTTGAGACTATGAATAATAGAAATGGACCAAAATTCAGTCCTGCAAATGGCCATGTACATAGGAACGCTGAGAATTTCTAATGTGGATTAGAGTTCATCAATGGAAATTACTGAGCAGGGCACTGACCACAGGGTGACAGAACTATCCACATGGTAAGCCCATGAAAAGGGCATATGAGTTATAGGCTGTAATAGAAGTTACTTCCAGTAGAGAACAGGATGTATTTTTCCAACACAAGGTCCTGGTGGAAACTCATCTACAATTCTGTGTGTAATTTGGGTTATCTGTGTGAAACCAAGACAGGTTCAAATGCTTCAATTCAATGATGCAGGGCACAGGAAATGAGAAAACAGTAGAAATAGTAGAAAAAGAGAAAAGGTTTCCCTACAAGTCAAAGAGTGAGAGGGGACACTTTTGCTATCTGTCAAAGCCCCAGAGTAATCCTGGAGGGGGGGAGAGCATTTTAAACTAACAAAAACTTGAAATAAACACAAATCTTATAAATAGGTTAAGAAACATTTAGTCAGGAAAACAGATGTTTCTAACCATTCAAAGAGAGAAGTTCTGGAAGATCCTTCTAATAAAAATGGAACACAGAGAACTGATGTAGCTAGTAAAAATGATATGCACTACAGCCTTCAGAAAGATTAGTGTATGGTAACGATGTGTTGCACTGTCTGTAATAACTGGGGACTAACAGCATACAGTTCAGGCTTCTGATTCTCTAGAATCATTTTTCTATTATCCTGAGCATGGTGGGGAGTCTACATACGACTTGTGGTTTTTAGATCTACTCAATGCATCAGCACCTCTTCTCATCAGAAAGCAGGAGTAGTAACTCTGGAACAGACACCTCATAGGCTTGTCTGGCAGCACCTGGGTGCTCTTCACACACTATTTCCATATACTTATTTGTTAAGTAATACACTGAGTAAGTAACTTTTTTCTATGATTTCCAGAGTGACAATACATCGTTTTAAACCTTTTCTTCAAAAATTCATGTTTTATTCTACACCCATCATTAACATGTATGGATATAAAATGACAATACTTTTTTCTGCTCATTTTTATAATTTTAAGAGGCAGCTGTGATGTTACACACAGTCCACTAAATAGCTTAGTTTCTACTATTCCTACATCTTCATGCACAACTTACCTATTCCAGTTCTCTCTGAATTGTCATTCTTCAGCAAAATTATACCATCTCAAGAAATAAATCCACGTTTTCTTGTTATACTTTCTCTTTAGCTTTGTTTTTAAATTACATATTGAGTCCAATATTGTGGGGAATGGTGACTTTTTTAGCTACTCGTGGGAATATGAAAAAACAGCTTCATTTTGCATTAAATTCTGTAAGACACTTTTTCAAAGAGGAGATATTTCTCCATATTGTTTAGGTACTTGGGAAAACGCCATCCTGAACAACATCTTGTAAGTAGTATTGGAAACTGGTAATTGTTTCAAAAGCACCTGACTCTTCTGAACTAGATGGTTGTGCCAAGCAAAATACCTTAAGAGGAATAAAAGATTAGGTTAGGAACATTCAAAATGGGGAAAACCACCTCAGAACAAAACAAAACCATGCAAAGAATAAATAATGACATAATAGAAATCCATAAATACTTCATGTGCTTTTTTTTTATTAGCTGTTAATAATGGCTGCCTTACAGAAACATTTTCCTGATGGAAAGAGAACTAAGTGGCATGAAGGCATCTCTGCAATAATTTACTATTGAACTTCATTTTATTTAAAAACTGACCACACTTTTGTATTATAGAAAAAAAAAATAAGGCGGTAATAATTCATGGAAACTGCTAACTCAGGAGAGTCCAATTAAAAGTCTTCAAAGGCAGGAGCATGAGTATCTTTTTACCTTAGGGTGTCTAGACAGCATGCTTTCACTCTGGAGTATTTCTCAGTGAGTTACCTCAAGGTTTACAACACCAACTGTGCATGGTCAAAATTTTACCTGGAGGGAGGCGTGGGGGGCTCTTTCTCACTTGAATGTTTACATAGCATGACCTATGGCAAAAGTCTGAAATTTTTTATCAGCACAAGCAAATGATAGCTATGGCTCCACAACACACAAATGGTAAATAATCCGTCCCACTCCCCACACAAACAATCGAATGTTGTAAACCACACCTCATCAAGCTCTACCAAGGAATAGGGAATAGTAATCTTGTCTTAAATGCAAGTAAAGACGTATTCACCCTTTTAAGCACTTTACATGCATTTAGACGTTTCCCCCCTACTAGCAAAACAATACAAATATCTTCATGTGCCCCGAACATACAGGGCAGAACACACATGTTTTTGACTTGTTATGAAACCCAAGAAGCCAAAACAATGTGAGTCTATTAAGGCACAATCACTTCCTAATAAAATATATTGGGAACTTCTGGGGAAGGAATACACTCAAAATTAAGCACCCATTGTCCAGACAGGCAGCAACATCTATTCCATAAGTAACATTAAAAACATTTCTATGTTAATATACAAATATCCGCTTTCAAAGAGTGCTGTGTTCTCTCTGTTTCAAGATCCAAAATTATTTTAATTGAAATGCATTCATGTAATTCCAATTAAATACAGTCTACATTGGAAAATTACATTGAAATGCATAAAGAAAAAAGCGACACCGCATTTTAGGCAAACTTTTCCATTGCCTTCCAAAAACTTTACAAGATACACTTTCTCATGACATAATATCTAGGCAAGGAGTAGAAACTCAGAGTAATAGAACTAAAAAAAGTTTCAGAAAGTAAAGGTGATGGAAGAAGTATAGAGTAAGAGAGACATCACCATTTAAAACAGGCAGGTGGGCAAAGAGACGACTATAAACAAAAACAAAAATGTGGGCATCCACCTCCAAAACGCTGCCCATTCATAACGCAGGCATGGAGTTACCTGCCATGTGCTTCAACCCCAGCTGACGATGTGCTAGACTTGAGCCTGTGCCTAAAAGCAGCCACCCACTCTTTCGGTGAGGACGGCTGGACAAAGGCGGGCTCTCCCGCTGCTTCCCCGGGCAGCGCACCCGCAGCTGGCAGCCCGCGGGAGGAGCTGCGCCCGCGGCTCCCGCACGGAGCGGGGCCGGACCCCGCCCGGCCAGAGGTGCCGCGGCCCCGGCGCAGCCCGGCGGCGCCGGGCGGGGCGCGGTTCGGTACCGCGGACAGCTCCGCACTCACCGTCCTCGTTCTCGTCGAAGACGGGCGCCCTGTGGGAGTGGCCGCCCCCCATGTTAGTCCGCGGCCGGCTCCGCATCCCCCGCCGCCAGCATCCCGCGGGGCGCGCCGGCGGCAGCCCGGCAACGGGGCAGCTGCCCGGCCCGGCCGGGGCAGCCTCCGCAGGGCTAGCAGTCACCCTGCGACATGAAAGCGATCCGTCTGCCCCTGGCAGAGACCGCTGCTGGCTGGCACGCAC
>VZTE01005128.1:0-33832 GCA_013397775.1 Eulacestoma nigropectus | reverse complement strand
TGCGTCCAGGTGGGTTTGGTTTTGCCTCCCGACTCGGAGGGGGCGTTCATGCCCGGCAGCCCGGAGGGACGCGGCCGGCTGCCCGAAGTTCGCCGAGTTAACGAAGTGGTAGGAAGAAGGCAAAGGGAGCTGTTCCCTGCCGATCCCCCTGAGGAGCGGCCCGCGGAGGCTCGGCCGCAGCGGGCGCGGCGCGGCGCGGGCAGCCCGGCCCCGCAGCGCCACCTGCCGCCCGCACGGGGCAGCCCCGGCGCCGGGGCGGCTGCGATGGTCCGGGCTTGCGGCTCCTGCGGAGAGGTGTGTGGGGACATGGACACGTATAAATATGTACACAGATACGTGTGTACACGGGTGTAACTGGAAATCACTCCTCTGCAAAAGTGCAGAAGGGAAAACTGCCCGCACCGGTAAGGGATAACACGGATCACCTGCCATGTAGCAAGCAGTGAGGGCTTTCTAGTCTTGCTATTGATATTTATAGACAGAAATAGCTGTATCACTCCCTTACAAAAACTCTACCGTTAGCAACTTCTGAGGTGAAGTAGAAACTATTGCATTTGGCAAAGGGAAACAGGTAAAAAAAATAAATATCCTTATTATTATTGTATCCAGGTCAAAGCCTTTGCAGTTCCTGTAGGGGAAACCTGCAGACAAAAAAAAAGGAAATCAAATGGAAGTCGCGTTTTTGGCTTCTTCACTGTTACATGGGGAGAAGAGGGAGAAGGAACAGAAGCCTGAAGCCAGGGTATATGTATTTCCTTATATACAGAAAAAGAGATTTTAATATTTTCCTGTAATATTTACTACCCTTCTTTCAGTACAGTTGTTTAGAAAAGCCCAAGAACAGATACTACCTAAAGCAGGAGAACTTTCAGTCTCTTTGCTTATGATTTTTACCTGCCTTAGTTACTCTCATCACCTGTCTTTGAACCCAATATAATGCTGCTATAACCTCTCTGGGAAAGGCTGATTAGACTTAAATGAAGTAAGACCCTGTGCTGTGTGGCTGAGAGCTTAGAGCTTGCAGCAGCTACAAACCCAGAAAACTGATAAATTCAGACATGGTGATATTTTTTCCAGGAGTAGGCATGGACAGATTTTATCACCTGCTGATGTCCTTTACTTAAATTATTTGGTTTACCATTATTTCTGTGTGAAAGCATCTGCAAAATAGGGAAGCTTTCAAAACTTTGACCCACGACTATTCTTCTAAAATGTAGCCTGGAAAGCATGACTTACTCCTTGTTATTATTTTGTCTATTATTCACCCATTAAAAGATTTAGTCGTTCAGTCAAAAGCAGAAGTAATATCATGTTACTGAGTTTATATTCCTTCAGTCAGAAGACAGCAATAGTATTTAGAAATCACAGACCTTCAGCTCTCTTTTGGGTTAACTACCCAACATGGTGCTTTACGTTAATCCATTTTCTTTAGCAGGAGCAAGGATGACTGCACTTAGAGTTTAACACATTTCAGCTGATAAGAGTTACCTTCTGCCTGAGCTAAGGGCTTACATCCAGTCAACCTAACTGCTTCAATTTGCGTGAAAGTGTTTTAAAGTGACCTTGCAAATAACGTGAAGAACTAATTTGCCACTAAGTCCCCAGGCTGATCATTTTACAAACAAGAAACGCACCCATAGAATATAGATATGAGGGATGAGCAAGAACAGTTTGGTATTCCTTTGCATGCAGAAAATAAAAATTCATTAAAAATTGCTTAAAACTTCCTCCAATAATTATTATATTTCTTTTTTACATCTGACTTCCTTCATATAGACCAAAAGTCTAACGAGTCTTCTGAGATGAGTTTCTTGATTTCATATGACAAGGCCCATAATGAAACAAAACAGTTCTAACAATTTACGGAACAACGAGTTGTATCTATCCATTAATTAGTCACTTCAACTAGACTGGTGTGTCTTTTTGACTCCTTTTTGACAGCTTGCATTAAATCTGCCCTTGATTTGTGAAAAATTCCATCTTATGTTTAAACCTCAGCATAGCTAGGAGGTTAAGACAAATGGCCTGCCATGTTAATGTGAGATGTGCAAAATTAACATATAGTAATAAGGTATTGATGAGACATTATTTTTTTGATTTATTAATTGATAACATTATATTCCTCTATAACTCTTGCACTTGAGTAGTGCCAGAAATTATCCTTCACAGTCATTTTCTGTAGAAAGAGACCAAAAAAAAAAAATTGTCTGACAAGAATTTTTGGGTTTGCTGTTCTGAAAGCAATGTAATGCTTTGTAAAGCAATGCAATTCTTGCGTCAGTGTCTTTGCTCTGAACTAAGATGTGTTTGTATGATACTCACCAGCTTCCTGGGAGCATCAGTGTTTCTGCAACTTAATCAAAATTTGTTTACATAATGGTATCCAATGGTACGAAGCTTAGATGTGTGCTCAGAGCCCAGCAAAGACTCAAGGAAAGCAGTAGCAGTTTCCCAGTACCTTTGACATGAGTAATATCAAGCCTTGGACACATAGGCTCTTTATTCATGTGTTCCTGGGTTCCCGTTTGTCCTTTGCAACCCTGAATGCATGCTGAGCTCTGAACAGATGCATAAATCCAGTATATTTTTTCTTTAAAATATTCAGAACAATCTGAATTCCATTGCATCTGCTTCAAATTTAGCAACAACTCTTCAAGAACAATTACTCATGTTTTTCCAATTGCTTTGTAAACCAGAAATAAGTCTGAAATTCTCTATCATTACATCATGCATATCAGTAAAGCTCTCTGAAGCCTGAGAATTCTCAGAACTATTAAATGTTTACTCTTCTGGGACAGAGATTTCTAATCTACAAGCAGTCAGCTTCTAAGCAAGACCAAAACCAAACCCAAATTCTCTTGCTTCTCTGTTCTCTTAAAAGACAGTCAGGTTTTGCTTGAGATAAACAAAATTCTAAACTTAAAAACTAATTTTATTTTTTAGCAGGTGACTGCTGCATAGCCTATGCAGAAAACACAGTAGGGAAAAAGAACAGTCTAACAGAGCTCTTTTCTTCCCCCACTTTTCTTTCCCCCTTCCTCCTGCAATCAGCATGAACATCGTTTTAAGATATTATTTTACATTTTCATTTAAGGCCTATGTTGTCTGGCTTAGATTAATAGTGATTTTTTTCAGATCTCCATGCAGAGTTAGCAATAAAGAAAATCAAATATGATTACACTCCTTTGCATTATAAAACTCCTCTCAGGGAATTCAGTGGTTTAAAGTCAGTAATTCTGTGATTACAGCTTTTGTATTAAAATGCTTCTGATGAGACTTACGGGGTGAGGGTGACCTTACAGTTCTTGATTTCACAGCATACCTTGTTGATATGCTAATATTTGTAAATTGCAGACTGTTTACACTGACATTTTTGTGTTTGAATACTATCCTGGAGTTAACAAAGATATTAAAATAGCATCTTTTATCTTTATGATTATGACTACTTTAAAAGGAAAGATGGTGGATTAAAAAAGTCCCTTCCTTGGAAACCAGTAGGGTCCCCACACTTGTTCTTTTCTCTTTTCTTTTCTTTTCTTTTCTTTTCTTTTCTTTTCTTTTCTTTTCTTTTCTTTTCTTTTCTTTTCTTTTCTTTTCTTTTCTTTTCGACTTTACACAGGACTGCAGTAAGCTCACTTTGGCTGTTCACTATGTCAGCTGAAGTGTGGTAAATCTGCTCAAATGCTGTTTCCAAACCACATATGCTCTCCCCCAACCCCTTTCAGATCAGCAGGATGTGACAAAAGGCAGAACATGCTGAAATCAGAAGAAAATTTTTGTCTTTCCATAGTTTGCTCTCAGAACATGGCCTCTGTTCGTATTTATTTTTGTTTTAGAGGATTTAGGCATTGGGAGTATTTGCTAAAGAAGCAAGCAGGAGGCAAGAACCTGAAGTACATGCTGACAGTCTTCTAGTCGCTCTTCAGGCATAAGTGCTTGCTGTTCCCAAGAAAGGCAAGAGACTGTGCAAATTGACTGACTCCTGTTTCACTCCAGATGAATTTGGAGAAAACTGTTTCTCCTAAGACTCTATCAAAATAATGTTAAAACCTTGGAGTTTTATTGAGATTTACTGTGAAAAGCAGTGAGTCTAATTGGCATCATCTGGCATATCCATGTAAGAGACAGAGTATAAGTTCAAGCATAGATCAAAGTTTCCAACAATTGGTTCAAGTATAGGCCAAGGTTTCCTTACTTTGCCAAGGTTAAAACAATGCTGGAAAAAAGTGGCTTAGTTTGGCTTCACAACCTGCTCTCCCAACTGCTCCTTCCCCACCAGTCCCATCTCCATTCCCCAAGACACCAGTTTAAAGCATAACAGATTTTTGGACTAATCCCAGTATGGGTCACCAAGCATGGATTTGTGTGAGGATAAAAGCAGTAATAGCCAAGATAATGGAGTATGGAATAAATTCATGGACAAGTCATGCACAATCAAATCTCATGGTTAGAATGTGAGTGTTTCTTTTCCCATCATCCATTTTACACGGAGGCCAACAGATTTCACTAAGTGTTATTTATAAAAGGCTGCCAGCCAGCTCCTTCATTTGCGTTGCATCTGTGTGAACACAACACAGCTGTGACCATTTACTCAGACCTGCTGTATACTCAGCCTTCTTTCAGGAAAGAAAGTTGTTGGTCCCACCTAAGCTTAGGAAATCATAGAAAACCTTTACCACCTTTAAAAGGCCATAAAGGGCAAGAAGAACAAGGATGCCTGAGTAAGTAATATATTAGAACAAAACTAGAACAATTTATTTGTACAGAACCCTAAATAAATATAGAGGGAAAAGTCGGTGTTGTACTACATCAAATACACTGGGGTCCTAATTACAGTAGGTTTGGGGCTGTGCTTCAAGTTCTAGTCTTACTTATCATATATACTTTATCTGTACAGTACTGGGATGCCAGCCAAGTAGTAAAACCAGATTAAATTACCTACTTGCACAGCAAATACCATTCCAGCACTGGCTCTAGAAAGAGTCCCCAACCCACTGGAGTCCCTCAAGAAGCTCATTGTCTATAGAAAGGAAGTCAGCTTCCTGTGTGTATTCAAGGACTGAAAAGAAAATGGTTACTGGAATCTGAGATCAAAAGTAATTACAGGTCCAGAATTCCTGGCTCCAGTTTGGACATATTACTTCTGAGTTGTGTTTTTGCAATTGGCTTCAGTCACAGCCTGATCAGGTCCATTATGCCCATCTTGTGATTTGACACTCTTACACTGAATCTCAGATTGACAAATCCTGAGCAATTTTCACTGCAGTGTATAGCAGAAATCACTTCAAAATAGAGAGCATTTTGTTCCTTTGTAGCTTTTACCTGTTTTCTATGGAATTCAATGTGGTATGCATTATTTATTTGCCTCAGCACAGAAATAGCACGGAAAACTTGTGAAAGATTTTCCTAAGTACTTTCCTTGATATGACTGAAGTTTTGAAGTCTCGGGTGTGAGAAAGCAAATCCCAATGGTACAGCTGGAATGTGAGAGACTTGATGTCAGTTCTCTGCAGGATTATGTGTGGCTGTCCTCTTGAGATCCCTGGCAATACTTTGGTCTGATATAGCTGTGGTGGAGCACAGTCAAGTGACGTAAGACCAAAAAAGTATAACAAAAAGTCAAGAGATTGGTCTTTACTGCATGCAGGTACATGAACAGGAAGCATGGACAAAACATCTTCTGCCTATACAGGTTTTGGTCACAGCCTTTAGTTTTATATTTGGGATGTTGGAAAGGAATTTTTCTATGCCTTCTGAGGCTGTCAAAACATGTATATGGCAAAAGGCTTGGGAGACCACAGGACTTTGTTCTGATCAACTTACTGCAACATCAACTGTACTTGAGCCTATTCAGCTTGGGCATGAAACTGTGACTAGGGATCCCCATGTTCCACTCCTGCTGCTCATGGTCTGTGACCACTACACACTTCTTTGTCTTTCCACCACGTGTTTTCATATACAAAGTATATTTTTCAAAATAGACTTCTTGCAACTTAAGGGAGGGGCAGATGAAAACATCTGAAGTTTCTTTCCTTTCTTTAGAGAGAAACTGGTTCTGGCACCTAACACACCTCCCGCCCCTCCCCACAGCTAGGTATTCCACAGGAGGTCATACCGGATCTGTGCTTCCTGGGGCAGCTTGCTCTGCTGTTCTGCTGCTCAGCAGTGCTGCCATTACCCTGCACTGTAATAGCTCAGCCGTTCTCTTTCACAGCCTGCACCAGCCCTGTGTGGTTTATGATCCCCTCAATCTTAGCTGTTTAATAAGCTTTATTGCTTAACGATTTTTTTCTTCCTCTCTTCATGTAGTACAGCTGTATCTGGAGCACTGGGGATTCTCCATTAATAACTTGTCCTATTGTGTTTTGTCACGTCCTTTCTTGTGACTAGTAATTTATCAGCGGCATTGATTGATGTAAAATTATAGACTTCCCAATCTTTCCTAGCCTGTAGTGTGTCCTCCAAGAACTCATAAAGTAGCTCAAGTGATGAAGAGCCCTACTTTGAAGAACAGTTAAGAGGCTACTCTTTTAGAGCTATTACATTTGGGCTATTAAGGCAAAACACTTAAATAGGGGTGTCGGGGTGACTTACAGCTCTCTTGTTTCTTTTCTTCTCAGGAATGTAGCTACAGCTTTTAATTTTGGTTTTGTGTTGTTTTTTTAAATTTGGATGTAAAAATCCAAAGCTGCTCAAGACATGTATTCTCATCTCAGAGAAGAAAATATAAGCTTGTTATTTGAAAACTGAAGTATTCTGCTGAATTCACAAGATAAAATCATGCAAGTTGTGGAACCATGATGGTTTTGAACACAGGTAGCTAAGAAATGAAAGAAAGAAAAATCAATTTTTCACAAAAGTGGCACCTGGATGAACTGTTATCAACAGTAATTGGATGTGTAAAATAAGGAAAACTTTAGTTGCTGAATAACCATTCCATTTGCTAAAATGTGTCAGAGTAAAGCCTAGATAGATGCATTCATGAATTGTTCAAGTTTGCAGCAGAGGGTGAAAAATTCACATGCAAATTTACAGAGCAAATGAACAAAATTTAGAGGTTGTCATGTGTCTGCTGAAAACGATAAATGAGAATGCCAAGTTGTATAATTGTTCTTGAAATTAGTAATTTTATTATTTTCCACTACCTTAATTGCTTAGAGGGTAGAAAATAAATACTTGATGATCATTTTCAGGGGAAAAAAAGCTAAAGAATAACACTGTAGTCCTAAGAAAGATGTCTGTATTTTCCTCTGTTTTGCTTGCTTTGCTGTTCTTGAGATTTAATCACATCTCTCTGTGCCCTTGTCTCATAAAGAGATTTGCTGCATGTACATTCAAAATAGCATACGAGACTGTAATCTAGGATTACAGGATGGTAGAAGAGACAAAGTAGGAGGGATAGGCTTAAGTGTGCTATGCAAGTGAGGCCCAATGGTGCTTGAGAACTACATGGGCTTGGAAAGTTAAAGGTATGTAATTTCACCTTGTGAAAAATAGCAGGAATTATGTATCTGACACCTTGCAATTTACCTTTGGTCACGCATAAACATGGGAAAGCATTTTGCTGTTCATTGCTCTTACATTTACTGGAATCATATCCAATTAACACAAGAGCCCAGCTATCTATCAGAACCTTGTTATAGAGCCAAAGTCATCACCAATCTCTGTAAAATATATTTCCATGAACCCACTAAGCTCCTTTACCCCCCAATCATGCATTAGTTCAATGAAAAAAATGAGATTAATAAAGCTTTCCATTAAGTTATGTTTGTCTTCTCAGCTCTACGATTTCCCTCAAGTGAAACTACTGCAGAGATGCCTAGGACTGTGACCAGATGCATTTTTTTCCCTCAGCACTGCCTAAATTGACATTGCTGGTTTGGTTTGACACAGGAGTGCACTTTTGAAGCAAATCTCACAGTTGAGTCAATCCATTGTGCTGTGCTTTACGCGATGGAGGCAGTCTCAGTAAACAATCTGGATTCCTTTGGGGGCCACCAGAACCAGAAGGTGCCTTGCAGGAGTGCACCTCGTGCAGCCTGATGGTACTGGGCCCTCAGCCCGTGGCAACAGAAGAGAGATCATCCAAGTGAACCCCCAAAACATACACACAGTATGGATATTACAGCCTCAGCACCAACTCTTTCCCACTCCAGATCTGGGCTAACAGCATTGAACTGATTGCTAATATAGATAGAGAAGACATCTCCAGTCCTCTAAAGAGGTTATGGACCCTGTTTCATGATATTTTTTTTGCCTCACTCCTCCCTTCTCAACCCCCGCCCCCAATGTTTCTGTCATTATCATGAACATGTAGAAGCATATCATTAGATCAATTGCAGAATTCACCTGTTCTTTCTTCACTCCTTCTCTAAAAAAAGAAAATAATCTGAAAATGCAGTTTATGGAAAAAAGAGTGGTGAATACAACTCTCTTTTTATGTACTGTTATACTCCAGCTTATCTCAATTTACATTCAAGCAATGATTCAAACAGAAAAATGTATAAAAGTACCAGGAGAGGCATCCTATTTAAAGTCCTCAGTACCGGGCATGGGTGCAGGTGATGAGCAGACTTCAGCCAGATACATCAGCTGTCCCTGGGAGCCAGTCAGCTGTGAGAAATGAGTCTGGCTCCTGGGGGCAATCCTGCAGAATAACATACATTCACAACAGCAATTTTTTTTCTTGTTAAAGTACAGTTGGGCACCCAGATTGTAACAGTCATGCTTGGTTAGGAAGGGGAAGGAGCTCTTTCGACACAGACTAGTCAGAGCAGAAGGGGAAAGTTGGCTATTCTCATGTTATCTGGGTTTTTCTAGGATTCCTAATATATGCAGCTCTGTAGACAGCATTGATGTGATGCAGTTGTAAGTTCTTATAAGGTGAAGAAGTTCCTAATTATTCTGCCATGCCTACTTTATTCAGATATTATATTTTTATTTGGATATCTTTATTCAGATATTTTCCTCTGAAAAATCTGTGTAATGGCATATTTAAACTCAGGAAAGAAGCTTCTGTCAAAGGTTAAATTTACAGTAAAATTATGCTTTTAAAATATCTTAATGTTAACCTTTTTTATGCCTCTAATAATAATTTTATAATTTAAAAGTAATTAAACTTTTGAGTAAGTATAGATCTATTAAAGGGTCATATTATATGTCTGATATTTTTCTGACTTTTCAAGGCACAATCACTTGGGAAAGAGGAGAAAAAAGACAACCAACACTGAATGGGGATCCAATTTCTCCTGTCCTGATACAGAAATGAGACTTATGACAATTTGGTCTGGATTTTAAGACTTTTCAGATGTACTGTAACCTTCAGTGCTTATCACCCCTTCAAACTTGTTTATTTTATACCTTTTCTGAATTCTTTTTTAGCTTTCTGAATTCTTCCATGAAGGAGAATGGAAAGGGTAAGTAATACAGTAGGAAATACACAAAATTTTCTACAACTGATGACACAATGTAATATGTGATTTTTATACAAGTTTTATCATTTCACCTCCCTTTAACAATGTTTAAAAATAGTTTTAGAGTACATTTGTGGGAATCGTGACATTTATAGACAATTATCATTCATGTTAGAACCTTAAAAATGGAACCAGCTTCCAGGAGGTTCCTTTTTTACGTGCATATACAGGTGTTTGTCTCTTCTGCTTCTGAACAAACATCCATGAGTAGAGAGTTACAAACATTGATACTCAGCAGTGACTGCCACCTGCCACATCCATTCTTCTGCCTGTGTGTGACTTTTCCATAAGGAAAGCCCCATTGCATCTTCAAGCGGGAAAACGAGCCTAAAGTAGTGATGCAAATGGTGAACTGGAAGTTAAAGAACAGAAGCTGAAGAAAACGTGGTTCCTGCTTCCATTATTCTGAAGCCAAAATCTGATTAGCATCACTGAAGGCAGCTTGTCAAAACTGTTCCATTTGGTATCAAGATTCCCAAAAGTAGGAGTCCCTTCACGTGTCCTGAAAAGTACGAGAAATTTCCAACTGCAGGTCAAAGAACTGTGTGATGTTTACCCTGCAAAGGGCTTTACCCCTCAGCCTGGAGAGGAGAAACTGCAGCAAGACCATGGGAAGGAACAGAAGCTCCTGTAGGTAGGCAAAGTGCAAATATTTGGGTTATTTTTCTGCAGGAAGAAAATGTTTTAGCTTGCTTGTCTGTTTTGTTTCAACTCAGTTTGTAGCCTTTGTCTTGCTGGGCTGGGTGATGGTGATTTGGGATTTGGAGCACATTTGTGTGCCTGAATGAAGTCAGAGTGTGCTTGCTTGGAGGGAAATGTGTTACTGTTTCTTGCTGTGATGCTGCTGCTGTTGATTGAAAGGAGCCTGCTGTGGCTTATTGTTGAAATTACAGGAATCTTCAATAGAGCGACCAACAGCCCTTGGAGGGGGATAAAAAACACAGAAAGGAAAATGTTGATATAAAATTACATTGGTGGTGAAGTTTGTTGATATTAACTATTCCTGCTACGAGCCCAAAAGTGACCTTTTCTCACGTAGGGCACTGGAGCTTGTTCGAGGCAAAAGTATTTGCGAGTGTGCTCACAAATGAGGATTTTACAGAAATCCTGGCAGTTTCCATCTCAGTCGTCTCACAAGAATGATGTAACAGCAAGAGTGTGAGGGGCCAAACACCCCCACTCACATTGATCTACTATGGCCCGTGGGCATGGCAGCAATTTGGGAGCAAAAATGTACCCTTGCTCGTTTCAAAGCAATTTGATTTCAGTTGATCACTGAAAATTAATAGACCAGAAAGCATCCAATTTTCTTAGGAAGAATACTAAAGGACTCTTTAGAAGATAGTATGTCCAGAGGAGTTAGAATACACCTCCTATATTGCACTGACCAAGGGAAAAATGAGTCTTCAGCAATATCCATCCTAGTGTGTAGACTCCAGGTGTGTCTAGTTACTGAAACATTCAGTAATCCAACTATTAAAGGTGCTTTAAAAGGTGCTTTTGAAATTGAATATTATGCAGGACAAAAAAGGAGGCAAAATCATAAAAATCAGAGCAAAATATGACAAAAAAAAAATCAATGAATATATTTTTGTTTTGATTTACATGCTATCTGTACCTAAAGAGGCGTGTCAGTTACTGAATAGATAAATTCCAAACCAGTGGCATTGTGTATGCTTGAAACACATCTGAATATGCGTTTTTTTCCTGTATTTTGTGCAAACATTTATTTTCTTGCCAAAAAGACCAGGAATTCTCTTTAGGCAGCATTGAAGACACAGTTCATGCTTGCTTGAACACACAACTTGTGCTTGCTCGCTTGCTTTATTCAGTGCAGAACTCGCTGGTCATTTACCACCGCGATTGCTTGTCCACAATTCATTCTGTGCTCTCCCGCTTCCCCATGCCCTTAGGGTTTTCATCCTCACTCTCAGCAAGACAGTAGCTCACAATATTTCATTTTCAGTCCTCAGTGTCATCAAGATGGAAGCACCACAGAGAAGAAAACAACTCTCAAACATGTGGTACACGCAGTCCAGTGGTTGGCACTGGACCTGTCTGTCCAGTGCCAAATGAGCCTCCATTAGAGAATTATGGGCATTAAAGTGACAGAAATTGAGCTGAGGCCTTCTGAAGCTGAATACATGAGCTGGAGCAGGATAGCCAAGTTCTTGGTGCTGTGAAAGCTCTCTGTTCTATGGACCAGATACTGAAGTGGTAATACAAAGGAAGAGTTTGCTTTTTGGATTTAGACTCAAACAGAAGGAACTGTTTAGGAACACCAACACAGTCACTGTGCTAGTCAACCTAAATGTTGCCAGATGAAATAAACTCCAAAAGCAGCATTTCTTCTTCTAGGAAGAACTGTTGGAGGAAGAGCTGGCTAGTCTGAAAATGCCATGTACTCAAAACCCCCAAACCAGATACAGACTTTTTCAGATGTATATATGTGCTCTTGGAAGAGAGAAATTTGAGTACCTTCTCAGTGTGCTGTCTCAAGAAGGAATGATTCATTGATGCCAGTAGACACAACAGTGAGAAATCCACCATATTAACACAGACATTTTTGATTTATTGACTCCATGAAACAAATGCTAAGGAGGCGTGCAATTGCCAGACAAGCAAAATACATTGTTATTAATGGGCTGTAAGGAAACAACCTGCAGAGAAAAACGGCAGTAGGTTAAACAGAGAAGTGTGCAGAGGTTACAGCAAAGTTCTGTGACCCAGAGATCATCTTTTCACCACATGTTTACACAGCTTCTAGCTCAGTGGGAGTCTTGATCTATGGCTTTGCCCCCTAAGCTGTAATCCATACAGCAGTGCTAACAACATGTGTCATCTGGAAATTAGTCTCCAGCCCTCAGCAGCATAGTAGATAATGACACGTAGTGTCTTATTCTATGCTTCAGATAGCCTCTAGTGAGTTACACTAACAGTAGATTTCATTCCCTTGCTGGAGGCTGTGAACCAAAAGACAAAAGGAATTTTTTTAAAAAAGCATGCATAAAAAAAAACCCCAAGAAATCATTACAGTCCCTAAGGCATCTGTGCTTCAGAAGGACCAATGACCTCATGATTTATTAAAGTAGATTCTGAATTATGCATTAAAACTCTAGCATAGAGTCCACATAAGCATACTTCGTTTGAGTAGGTTGTTGCACACAAGTGTTTGTCCACAGCTTTCTCTGGGTGCTTTTTATGCTCTTGGCAGTTTCAAGTCAAAGGGTGCCCTTACTGAATTCACCATCGGGCTGTGAACCTTGAGTTTTACCCCAAGAAGAACACCATCGTCTTTTAATCAGTACTCTCTTTGAAAACGAGGTCAGTATCTGATGCTGATCTCTGACACAGCTGAATGTCTTTCAGAGATTGCACTAGAACTTCAAGTAATTTATATACCATTTCTGTAGCAAGAATCTCTCAACATCGGCAGTCTAATCCAAAATTATTTTGTATTTCTTCTTAGAATATAGTTGTCACATCTACTGTTTAATGTTAGGTTAAGCACCAGAACAATCTGAAGGGGGACGAAACACCCTCATTCACATTAGTCTTATCCTAGTTTATAAGTATCTGCTTTCTGATTACTAACAGAATTCTAATAAAATCATTTGCTAATTGGTGTTCAACACCAATGGTGTGATGATGTATTCAACACTGCCCAAAACACTTATAAAAATTTTGTCCCTACCCAGCAGTGTCTTTGAGTAAAACAAGCTGCAACATCCATTGCAGAGCTTGTGATATTTTTACCTCTGAGTGGGGTCATTTTTCTGTATCACTCCAGCACCAAACACTGGCACCTCTTGGCCTTTGTTCACCTAAGACGAGACCATCCATCTTCTGGCTCTTCCTCTGCTTGGGTAAGCTGGCAATGGAGGGAGCCTCAAGAAGGAGAGTCCTTGAACTCACTGACATGAGGGGCTGTGATCCTCAGGGACTTTCCTTGGGCAGCAGAGGAGGGGCCTCTATCACTGGGTCTGGCGGGAGAAGTATATCTCATGGTTTGTCCTCATGTTTGCTCATCTGAGCCATCTGCAAGCAGCCCACAAATCCCTGGTGTCTTTAGTTCCTATGATCAGAACCTGCAAAACAAACTTAAATAAATAAAAATATTGATAATTAAATAAAAATATTTATAAATAAAAGTTCAATAAGTAAAAATAAATAGATAGATGATAGATAGATAGATGATAGATAGATAGATAGATAGATAGACGTATTAAATAAAAAAAAATAAAGTATTAGAATATAGTTCAATTTCAGAGAGGGTCTGGCCTAACAGCCGCTCTGTTTCAGGGCTGAAGCCAAGTCCTAAGCGAGGGTCAGACTCTGATAGTTTTAATCATATTACTGTATCAGTTGTCCTGTTCCTGACACCAGCTGCCAAAGTGGATGCCAGCATCTGGCTCCATCTGAGAATAAAATAGAACTTGATTTTCCTCATAGCTCTGCCATGAGTGAGTGAAAAGAAAAGAAGGCATGAAAGAGTAATCATACGTATATGACTTCTCTTGCCTCCTGACTTGCATGATTCTCCTCCAGAGCCACATACTGCGCAGCAAATTCTGACTCATGACAACAATTGCCACTCTCCATGTCTGTCTCACACATGGGGAAAACAAGTAAGTGCTGGATATGCAAATATTTTTCCATGTTGTTTTTTTCCACTCTGACATGGCCAGGGGATATAGGGCTGTCCTTGGACAATGCTCCCTGTGTTCAGAAAATGCCTAGATTGGTCCACAGCCCAGCTGGTAAAAACAAAGAATGTGAAATACACAATTCAACATGCACTGAAGTTCAGATTCCAGACTCAGTACTGGTTTGTTTTCTCTTCAAGTTTTGAATTCTTCTAATATAGGGCCTGTTTGTGTGTGTGTTTCTGTGTGTGTGTGTGTGGTTTGGCTTCAATATTTCCTGGAGGAATGTGTCCGCACAGCTAAACAAAATACCTCCCAGGGGGCAGCTTGTGCTTTACAGTCGCTACAGCACAGAGATAAAATCTGATTTTACAAAGACAGAAATGGAGTACATCCTGCCAGGGTATAAGAAAAGCTTCATTCTTGACATCACTAATGGTCAAATGATAAAATCAAAAAAATAATATTTTCCTTCAGTGCATTTACATCAGGTGCCTTGAAACCTTGTCTATGCCTTTGGGAAAATAATGGGAGATAGATAGAAATAATCAATATTTTCTAGCCATAAAAGGACTATGGTCAGGCACCTTTTCCAAAATGCTCTTACATGCTTTGTAAGTTGCTCTTTTTCCCTGAGGCTTGGTCTGCTAAAGAGCTGTATTAAACACAGATGAACAAAAAACCTGCTCAGAGCTTTTCCTCATGTTGCAAATGCTGATTTGTCTATAGGGCTACTCAGGCCTGACACCACGTCTCCCTCAATGAAGGCTCTGCTTCCTCAAAGAAAAACAAATACATTTTGCCTTTTCCTAGCAAGTTCAAAACTTGATAGCAAGGCTTAGAAAATTCAGCTCGCTAAAGAGTTTTTTTTTTATTCCTACTCCTTTTGAAGCATAAAGCTAAACAGAGCCGGTTTATTGGCATCAGGAACAGGCAGAGTGTGTTTGGAAATGTAACACTTCTTTGAAAAATATGTGTAAAGCAGAATCAAAGAGTGTGCTTTGATCACTTTGATACTTTCCTCAATGTTGTTTGGTTTCTTTGGCTCCATTTGCTCCATTTCTCTTTGGTGTCAGAGAGACAATGGTGTGGACAATGCTATCATTCTCTGCCTGGCACGTTGTTTTATTACAGAAGCTCGTGTACCTAAATTATGCAATAGGAAGAACTGGAACTGTGTCTTTTTGATGTGAACAGAGTTGATGCCAACCTTTTTTGTTAGCATACATTTAATGAATAAAATGGGTTGATGTTCTGAGTGTAGCAGCTGCTTTGCTGCCTGTACATGTGCTTTTCATGTTCCCCAGGAGCAAAACCAGCCTTTCTGAGAGCGCAGTGTAGCTGCACAGTGATGCTGGCACAGCAGTTTTAATGCTCCATTCAGACTAGGTGGGACAACTGTCCTTCTCTGGCCGGTGCATTGTCACGTCCTTCTCTGGCCTGGACTCCAAGGCCTCCAGCCTCTATTTCAGGCAGCTGTGAGCTCTCTCCTAGAAAGCCATGAACCATTGTCCTGTGTCTGCAGCTTCAATTCTTACCTCAGTCCAAGCGATAGCTACTGGTCAGCCACCAAGGCAGAGCCCAGTCCAAAGGGATAGGCATAGAAGCAGAGTTCCCACTTCGCCTGGGCTCTACAGTCCCAATGTGCCTGGATTTTGTGCATAGGGGTCTACAGGACCACCTCCATTTCTATCCCCTATTACAGAATTTCCCAGCAGCAGACATGGGAAAATGGATTGTGAGCAAGGCAGGCTGCGATGGGTCCAGAATGCACACAGCTGAGAGCTGGCTTTGCCAGGAGACCAGGGCAAGGACCCAGCCGTTGGAAAAGTAACTGGGGTGACAAGGAAAGAGAGGTAGAAGGGAAATACGCACACCTTGTCCCAAATTTCCCATACACTGAATATTCTCAGTTCTTTCTGCACCCCATGCAGTCTGAATTCACCCTCCTCAACTATGGGTGGCCAAAAGTGGCCAATATGCCAGATGAGCAGATCCCTGCATTTATACCAGCATCAATATCCCCTTGTCCCTGCTGGCTGGCTGGCTGTAACTTCCCTGACACATCCTCAGGTTAAATTCACCTTTTTCATGGCTATTTTAACTAGTGGCTAATATTTATCCCATGATTAATGAGCAAGTATGTAGTAATTAACTGAGCATGTTTTTTTTTTTTTTGCATCCTCCATCATCACCCTATAATGAATTCTTGCACTACAGTAGAAATTCTATGTGAAAGCTCATAGATAAACACATAGTGCTATTGGATTTAATTATTTCCATTAATCCAGTTTCTAGTTATCTGCTTTTTATTTCTGATCATTTATGTTGATACAGACACCTAAATGTTTAAGTTAGGTCGGTGGAAGGGTGTATGGTAATACTTGCCACAAAGATAAATCATGATTAAAATAGTAAAGATAAAGCTTCAGCTGTGTTTCTTTACGTTATTTAGGAAGTTCATTATTTCACACAAGCTGCTTGGTTACAAGGTAGATGATGGGTACATTAAGTCTGGATAATTTAAGATAAACATACCGGGTTTTCCTTTAGAATTTTCTCAAGATTACTGGGGAATTGGGAGGCCTCTTTCCCTCTTGTGCACTCAAAAATGCTTTTACCCTTTTTGGGCTATTTATTTGAGAAACAATATTTTAACAAAGAATATTTAAATTGCCCCTGCAGACTTTAGCGTAACTTTACTCTTGTGTATTCTATATATATGTATATCAGAAGGACACTTTACATTTCAAAAGCAGCAGTTCTCAGTTTTTCAAAGACAGCTGCTTATTTCAAGAGAGCTTCTCATTTGCAAGGGTAGCCTCAGCTCTCAGCAAGAGAGATCACTGCAGTGATCTAACTAACTCTCATTGCTGATAAGATTGCTTTTTGCCCAAATGCAGCTTGCCTAGTTTTCAGCTTGGGAAACTTCTTTAAACTCTCCAGTGACTTTGCCAGCTAGACAACGACAGCATCAGAGTGTGAATCACACCACTTCAATGGGCTGATTGTGAAATAAATATGAACAAGAACAGCAGGGGGTGGCTTTTCTTTAGCAGTCACAGTTTCCTTTTGACTATATGCCCTTAAAATGCCCAGGCAGACCATTAGCTGAGGGGAAGATTGATAGAATTGCATTTACATCTTAAATCAAGCCAAGTTCTCACTTCGCCAGCCACAACCCTTCCAAAACATCAAAAAAACAAACAAAACAAAACAGAACAAGAAAAGCTGCAGCCAAATAGAAAGGAGGAAAATAAATGTTAATTTTATTAGTCTTCCAATGGAAATTAGCTTAATGGTCCAAAATTAAAAGCATAGATGTTTAAGACCTTGGCTGGTTGTACACATGAAGGACATAACGCTCCAACTAGGGTGATTCTTCACTCAAAATATTTCTCTTTGTGCCATCCCTCAGTGCTTTCCTCACTACATTACCCAGCTGTAATGTTGTCTCCGTTTTGTGTTTTATTTGGGAATAACTATAAACTGAAACTTTATAAAACTGTGAGAGTGAGGAGACACTTCTGAGGAAGGCTCTCAAGCCATCCTTGGCTCTGCCATGCCTTTCACCCGGGTGGTGACCATGAACACACATCCCTGGCCTGGCATGTGCTGCCCTGGCTCCCCATGCCACTGGTTATCCCAGTTCTGGGTTAACTCAACGCTGGACACTCTCTGGGAAGCTGCCTGAGAACCAGCCCTGCAGGCAGGAGGGGCCTGTTCAGCACCTCATCCTTGCAAATGTTCTCAAAGCTACCTGTGAGGGTGACAGGGCAACCTCTGGGTGTAGGCAAGACCCCCTGCAAGCTAGTCTTATTCTCGTAGCAAACTATCAACTGTATAAGCTACACTCCGCGGATCTTCGACTCATTCTTTCCTTAGTCACCCAAATTAAACAAAACCGAGCTAAAACCACACTTGTAGGGACACTTAGTCATCTGGGAACACATGTAGTATGGGATTCAGAAGCAGAAGGAGATCCTTTTTCTGTTTATTTTTATCAAAAGAATTTAAAACAGAAACGTTGTTCAGGTTTAAATGGCAATTACATCTGAAACACAGTCTGTTGTTAACACCAGTTTCTGACATGCTCTGGTATTTATTTTTTCTTTGTTTCAAGGCAAGCTAACAGAACAAAAATGCAATTATTATGTTCATGGATTTTCTTAAATAAAATTAACCTCCACTCATTTTCATCATTTCTGGATATTATGTAGTAAAATAGATCCTCAGCTATTCCCCTCTATTTTATTTCTTAGCTATTCCCCCACTTCTACTCCTTAGAAGAGTATTTTAGCTGTACAAGGTACTTGTCATGTCATTTGGTTTCGAGGCACTGACAAAGCTCTGAATCTGTGCTGTGTCACCAACAGACAGGACTCCAAAGGTCTCTCTGTGAGAAACAAGAAATAATATGACTGATTTACTCTTACTTTTGGCTTTAGGGCTTTTGTGCTACTAAGGCCAGTGAACTGAACACAAGTTTTAATCTAAAGTGAGAATGTGGATCCACAGGAGTCTGTGACTTGTGTTATTGATTTCAGAGATGGCAGGATTTCTTCCACTATGCTTAAGTATAAAACTCGAAAAGCCGTGTACAGAAAGAAAGCAGAACTAGGAAGACATGATGTATTGTGTGGAGTTGTACCTTACCTTCTCTGCCAGCTGAGATGAGAATTTGTGTTACCTTGCAGTTGTTCTAGCCTGCTGGAAGAACTGTTGTTTGTATCTAGAAATACACAACAACATAAGCTATGACATTTGCAGTTTTCTAGGCAAGAATAAGTAGAAAACTGTGCCTGTTAGCATGCAAAGCAGCTACTAAAAAGCTCTTGTGTAGGCAGTAGTTCAGCAAAGTCTCTTTGGATCCTTGTTTGGCTTGGACTGGATTGTTATATAGAGCTGCACTTTCAGTCTCATCCATTTTTCATTCAGTGACATAATTCTTCTGAAAGGTGCTGGAATATCAGTCCTAAAAAATAGAGTCCCTCATCCTCTTGTGTATTAACCACAGTGTAGACAAGAGCTCCCTGGAGGGACAGCAGAGAGCTTAGACCTTGCATTTTTCAGCATTTCAATTCCCCTGAGGGCTTGTATCAGGGACAAATTTGGTAGATGAACACATTTATTTATATCACCTCCGGTACACTCCTTGGTGGCTGACATAATTTTTCATCACGAGGGTAATTAGGGAGGGTGGGAAGCTGACCAGCAATGATAAGACCTGGAGCCATCTAGCACATTTGCATGTGAAAGAGAGAGGGAGGAGGATGGAGGGCAAAGCAGAGCAGGAAAACATGAATAATTTGAAATACTGCTGCTCTAAACCTGAACAAGGCTCCCTCCTCAAAACTGTTATTGTGACTCTGACTGCAGTGTTAATAAAGAATGGTATTACCTTGTGATAACTCATACATGAGTGGTCTCAAAGCCCAGGCAGGGTCCAGACAAGGCACTTGTGTGTTACTGGGACAAGGCAGCTCTGCCTGTGCCCATGGCCAGACAGGGAGCCAGGCTGAAAGCACCAGTGTTATTTCACTGGAGAGGTCTGCAAGTTACTCCAAGCTAAAATTGCCTTTTTCTTAGCAAGGCGGTGAAGGCTTAAGCCTCTAAATCCTGCATTACTTGAATCAATACGCCTTGCAGTCACTGAAAAGAGTATCCCTGACAAGGCTAAAACCGCATAATGTCCCGTCTCCCGGGTGCTGATGGCTGAGTTCCCACAGCGTCTGTGGGAAATACCATTTTCCCCATTATAGAGACAGCAGCCAAGACACAGACAAGCCAGGCTACGCCTGCACTGCAGTGACAGATGCTCGTGTGAACACCTCTGAGCTGTCCCGGGCTTTGCCCTCATCCAGAGCCCCATGTGCCCTTCTGTGTGCAGGATGCTGCTGCCCGAGCCCCTGCTCTGCTGCAAAGGCAGGTTGGACACGGCCTGCAGAGAGGGCTGGTCAGCACAGACAGTGCAAATGATTCAGTCACCGGTCTGAGGCTGCATACGGAAATTTTTCCTGTTCCCCAGCTCTGCTGGACTGTCCTGTCTCTGTCCTGGACCACAGAGCTCCCCATTTCCATATGTTTTTCTTCAGGGAAAGTGGCCAGTGCCAGGTTCGTGCTAGCAAGACCGACAGATTTCAGAACATCTATTTTCTTTTTCTGACCCAGATGTCTTTACCTGCTTCTGTAACCATTTTATGTAAGAACGGGCTATTGAGCAGTAGCATTAGTTTCCTCAATATATATGTAATTTTTTTTAAACAACAACAACAGTGAAGAAAAAAGAAGCCTGTACCACTGAGTAAGGAAAAAGGACTCTTGCGTAATTATCATGGGGAAATGGCATTGCGGTACCAGCCCAGAGACAACTCTGAGATCCTGCCTGCCTTGCCCATTTCTCATAGCTTGGCCAAGCCATGCAGATCACCAGCAGAATCTTACTGCCATCATGGAAGAGAAAATAAGACACATTGGATTACCCCAGCTTGAAATTCAGGCACACAGTGCTGCCGTATCAGGCTTCTCTCTGTGCCAGGAAACTGTCAGCGTTGTGCACCAGCATCCCCAGACTCAGGGCAATGTGTGAGGCTGCACAACCTCTGCACTGAATTTCAGCTGATGTTTACAAAAAGGCTCAGCAAAGTGTATTGTTGCACAGCAAGGGAAAACATGACAACCAGATAAGACCTTAACCAAGAGGCCAGGGTTTCCAAAAAGTCCTGTGCTGAGCTGGAAGCTTGCAGAGCAGTTTAGCCCTGCTCTGAAGCAAGAAGTGGCACCTTCACCACAACAAACAGCTTTGAGTATCGAGGCTCAAATACACAAGGCTTTCTCTGTGTTACTGTTTTATGTTTTACTTTTTCTATTTTTCAATATAATTCATTTAATGAGGTGTCTCATGATAGCCCCCAACTATTTTAAAATAAACATTTTCATTAAGCAAGTGGATTTTGGTATTAAGAAATCAGCAACTTCCAAGGGCTTTTGTTAAAAGTTGGTGGACACCATGGTATACTGTTCAAACATGGGAGGAATTTCTGACTGCATCGGGAGCCCTTTGACTTTTAGAAAAGTATTATTGTTTGAGTGTCCAGTAACTTGGAAGCAAAAGGCAACATAGCTTTTTTTTTTTTTAAATAAAAATATATACACAGTTATGTCATGATAGACTTCTAAGTTTCTTCTCAGCCCATGTGTCTGCTTTTGCTATGGAATATTTCTTATATAAGAGTAAATAAATGCACTGTGACGAGCACTCAGAGATGTAGTGACATCAGCAGCCTCAAGAGTTAATGCAAAACTGTGAGTGTGTGTGTCCTGAGCCCTCGAAGCCTCCAGGCTCACTGAATGGAAGAGCATGACAAAGATGTGTCTGTGCTGGAGATGTCCACAGTGTGATGGTCATAACAAATATGGTAGCACTGATTGACTCCTGCTGTGCTCCCTCCTACCGCCAGCCTGAGCATTGTCCCACAGACTGGAAGGGCTCTAAATAGCTGCTTCTCCATAGAGGTAATCCTTAGGCGAGTTTTGACTCTAATATATTTTGATTCTTTCCCCCTTTCCCTCCTGTAGCTCTAAATTCTATTTTCATGTCCATTTTGAATATTGCCTCTAAGAGGCTATTAGCCTTTGTGAAGAACAGCTTGTGTTTCCCTGTTAAAGACCTTCTCTGCCCAAGGCAGGGTATGCACCAGAATTAATAAGTGGCTTTGCATAAGTGACTGGATAAAAACAGTCACTGAAAAAATTCTGGAGTTTCAAGGGCTTTCGTAACTGTGTATCTGCTTCACAGTTGTGCCAGGTGCCTTAGACTGAAAGGACTCCTAGTGCCTGGTGTCACTTGCAAGTTCTCCTGAAGTCACCACTGAGCTTCTTGGAGAAAAAAAGAAATTCTTTAGTCATATCTGGACCATAAATTGAATGTCAGGGATCAAGGATAATCTTGCTGACGAGCTACAAATAAAAATAACTGAGAAGAAAGTATTTGTCCTTGTTTAACTGAATTGCATATTCTGCGTGCTGAGATAGGCAGTAGTGCTGATGAGATACTGGAAGATAAACACTTGGGTCAGAGTCAACTATGCAAGTAATCTGGCCCAGGGAGAAGACGTAGGTGAGGAAATTAAACTCCAGTATTTTGTGTTTTTTCAGGGAAAAAAATCCTATGTTTTCTGAGGGTAGCTCAGACATCCATCAAAGGTGATTTTCCTTGACTTAGGTTATATGGGATCAGAGGGAAACCACAAAGCAGGAATATTGCAGCTGAGCAAAAACCTCACAGCAAATTGTCTTAGCAATTTTTTCCCTCCACAAAACAGTTGTTTGGGTTTGTTGGTTTTTTTTAATTTAAGTGTTTTGGTGAAGGCTGGATCCAGCCTTTGCTTTCCTAAGTCATCCTTGGCAGCATCTGGGTTGCTGACTTCTAGTACTGGGAGAGCATTTATGCTGTTCAGAAAACTGCTGTTCTGGCAGAGCAACTACGTTTTAGCAGCTTGCCAAACATGAATGTGATAGAAGAATAATATTTCACTCCTACCCTCAGCTATTCTTTACAGCAATGAGATGGTGGTTAAGAGTCTGTTTCTTTACCAGCAAGACTCACAATCAGTAGGGTTCTTTCCTTGGATGTGCACCGTGTAGCTGAGTTTAGATCTATGATCCAGCTACTTGGGGCCCTCTCAAAAGGCTTCCTGTCTCCCTCTGGCCTCTTAACTGACTTGTCCAGGCAACTCCTTTTCCTGAAAATAGGGCCCAGCAGTCCAAGGCTAGTCCTAAAATCCCCACAACTAGGACTCCCTACTTTACTCTCCAAGGATCTACCATTTTAACATTCAGGAGTACATGATGTTACTAAACCAACTGTTCTTTATGAAGGCAAAGAAGTGCATAACAACTACTATACTACTAACAGTAGTATACAGCCCTGCTCTCCTATTTCCCCTGGGTATTTTGTTGGATTTAAGTCAGAGTCCTCTGCAACATACAGAGTACATTTTTTTCTCCAAAATTAGTTTTCCCACCTTCAGATGAAAGTGTATTACAATGCCAGGGGATTGCAGTACTTCCTCAGATACTTTATTGTTTTGGTTAAAACCTTGCTAACATTTGAATTTAAAAAGTTGGGGGTGGCATGACATTCAAAATAACAAATTCTTCATTCAAGGGTACCTCCATTTTACAGGACAATTACCATATAAGACAACATATGTTCAGCTTCAGGCCTGCATCCCAGCATCTGGATTTCTCAGCTCCGTCTGGCATTTAATAAAAGAACAAAGCCTCATGAATTCAACTCAGAAAGCAAAAGGATTTTTATACATTTATCACAGCCATATAGAGATGTATTCACATTGCTTGAGACCATGAATACGAAATACATGGGTCTCCCCATGCAGCCCTAACAAGCTCTATTGTTTTGCTTGATAAATTGTGAATCATGGAATCATAGAACGGCTTGTTTTGGAAGGAACCCTAAAAATCATCTTGTTCCAACCACACTGCCTTGGACAGGGACACCTTCCACTAGACCAGATTGCTTGCTCAGAGCCCAATTCAACCCAGCCTTGAACACTTCCACAGATGGGGCATCCACAAATTCTAGAGTCAACCTGTTCCAGTGCCTCACCAACCTCACAGGAAAGAATTTCTTCCTAATATCTCATCTAAACCTATTCTTTTTCAGTTTGAAGCCATTCCCCCTTGTCCTGTCACTACATGCCCTTGTAAAAAGTTCCTCTCTATCGTTCTTGCAGGCTCCCTTCAAGTACTAGAAGGCTGCAATTAGGTCACCCTGATGTTTTCTCTTCTTCAGGCAGAACAATCCCAATTCTGTCAGCCGTCCCTCATAGGAGAGGTGCTCCATCCCTTTAATCAACTTGGTGGCCTCCTCTGGACTCACTGCAACAGGTCCATGTCCTTCCTGTGCTGGGGAAGTTTGCTTTTTCGGAAGAATTTCTCTCTACCTGCAGCCTCTGTAGTCCCACAGCTCAAAAAAGAGACGCATGTGCCAAAGCACCTACAGGATTAGGGCCTATGACACTTTGATAACCCTGTGCTGTTTCTTACACAGATTTCTGTTTTTTGAGATGCTCACTAGGTTGTTTTCTTTCTGGAATGAAAAAGGCTGGTGGTGTTTGTTTTTGTTACCCTCATTCCCTCTTTCCCTTCTCTGGGCAGGAAAGCGCTTGCAGCTCTGCCTCATAGGTTGGCAGGAAATTTAAGACGGCAGTAAGCTGCTGCTCGGACCACCCCCAGACTTTTTTCCTGTTCATGCAGGAGACTATTTAATTGAGGGCTGATTTGTCCAACTTACTCGTTGACGCTCAGCAGTACCTACCTAACCAGTGGCAGTGATTTTTTTCCTTCCTTCCTCGTCTTCTGGACAAACTCCCAACAATGAAAATGCTGCTGCTCCTGACTGCTCTGCTCTCTGCTGCCCTGCTAGCCAGAGCAGCCCCTCCAACTTGCTACTCGAGGGTGTTGTCTCTGAGCAAGGAAATCACAGAGTCCTTTAAGGAGTTGCAGACCTCCAAAACTGTGGTGAGTCCACCTAAAAACTGCTCCTGCACAGACATTGCAGGTTGCCACTTTTGACACAGTTTTCTCTCAAAACAAATTCGCAACAGGTTTTTCTTCTTTCCTGCAGGACTCGTGTGTTGAGACACTGCCCAAGCTGTACTTGGACATACATGTAAGTTTGCACACTTCTTTCTTACTGTTGTGCAGTAAAAGCAGTTAATGAAAAGTGAGAATAGGTCTTAATATTATTTCCCAGAGGAGTGATTTTAAAGGATTTTTAAAAGCTTGATTAACTAGACAGATGAGTGACAAAAAAAAAAGAGAGAAAAACAACTTAGTTTGAACCTTATTAAAATCCTTACAGACTTTCTGAGATTTTACTTGATTAAAAATTTAAAAATGAGGAGGTCAATATTTTTAAATTATTACCATATGCACACTATTAATTTACTGTGGCAGAGCCTTTACAGAAGTTAAATATGTGCAACAAAACTTTGAATAATAGTTTAAAAGAAGAAATGCAGAATAAACTTTCTTCACTTAATAAATCTACTTCATTTTATATCCTGAGTGGTTTTTGGCATGTAGTTTTAATAAAAAGCAGTGCAGGAATACCTTGCTGACTTTTCCTCTTTTGAATAGCTACTTGTTGAATCCAGAAAAAAAGTGAGCCTGAGGATATGGAAGTGTGATACTGAGAAAAAAACAGCAGTAGTTGTCTCCCAGCTAAGACAAAATAACCTCCGGCATACAGTTAGTGTCATGGTGCTCTGCAGTGGGATATTTGATATATTTTGCTTCTTTTTCCAGTGCTCAACAGAGTAAATAAAAACCAGAAAATTTCAGACAAAAGAAATATCTGACACATTTTTCCATAAGCAACTACACCAAGTCTTGTAATTCAGGACACTCTAGATCCCAATTCCAGAGCTGCCAGTGTCTCACATCATGGCAAAGTCCAAGAAATGTGAGTCCAGTGCCTCAGTTTCCCTGGATTTAAAGCAAAAGCTGGGATATTTATTTACCTGCTTCACAAGGATGTTGTGAAATTCATGTTGTCTTTTGGTAGCCCAAAGTCTGAGGTAAAAATTACTCTGAAAAAATCAGCACTGGTAGTCACGGTTTCACCTATTGTACAGGAACAGAGGAATCGAGTCTGTGAGATCTCGATAATCTGTTCATCTGCTAAATCAGATACTCTCTAGAAAGTGAGATAGTACACCTATTCTGTAGTACTCCACCTACTACGGGAGCAGATTTGATTGTATTGGCACTGCTGCCTCCTAAAGCATGTGAGAAATAAGCTGGCAGACTAAGACTGTATATATGCAATTTTCTAAGCACTTACTTGGATCAAACATCTCTGTTATAAAATATTGATGATGAATTTTCCTAACTAAAGGTTGCATAGGTTACATGTACAGAGAGGTAGGAATTCAAGGTTCCCACACAGCAGTAAGAATTTTGGAAGTGGTGGACGAGAAACATAAATCTGTATTTGTGCAGGGTTACACAGACTTCTTTTGCATGCTTTGCAGAATTACTGTGTGTTGGCAAAACTCCGTGATTTTGTGGCCTACCCTGGATGTGACAGAGTGGTTGAAGTGAATGAGCTGAAGGAAAAAGCCCGGAGCCTGTATACCATCTTGATCTCCTACTGCAGAAGGGTAGGTCATGATGCATCAACAGGGACAGAGTCCCTGCTTTTAGCTGTTTTTGCTCCACACTCTCCCTTGACCAGCAAAACTGGATCAGACCCAAGCTTCTCAACATTGTGTTGTCTTCTGCCTTCCTCGTTATAAATGTTAGCCTTCTTTTTTTTTTTTCTTTTTTTTTTTTTAATGTTTCTCCAGGACCTGGTGTTCCTCACTGATGACTGTAATGCTCTGGAAATTCCCATTTCACCTCCCATTGAACACTCCATCACTGAGAGCTAAAGACAGTTAAACCCAAAAGTTATACCTGGGAAATTTTCAAGGAGATCAAAAGTCAAAATATGTATATGCAGTCTATAACATTAACAACTAAGATCTTTTTCAAGCGCACTAGCAATATAACCTCAGACCTACCCATTTTTCTCTGCCTTGGCAGGAAATGAATTGCATGCCTTGCATACCTACTGAGCTGCTAGGGAACCTAGCATTAGGGAGCAGTTTTTAGTTTGGCAAGGTATGATATTTCAGCTTAGCCAAATGGATAAAGTATATTTTGTTTAAACATCAGAAACTAGATTTTTTATTTTTACTCTTTTATGAATAACTAGACTCATATAAAGAAAAAACCGTATTATTAACATTCTCTCTTGACTTAGGTGTTTTTCTTGTATTAGATGGGCATGGAAGGGACCATATTTGTTTTTCTTAGAATGTTTAATAGAAGAAGAATAATGCTGTACTGGTAGATTTCTCTGCCTGAATAGCTCATATATATATCTTGATAGTTTTTGGTGTCAGTTTTGTGAGAATAGAGGTGAAAGAAACATGTCTCTGTGGAAAACTAAATAAAAACAGTCTTCTAATCCAAGATGCTTGTGTTGCAACACATCTTTCAAGATCAAGCTGAAAGGTGTCATTCTTATAAATTTACTTTTCACAGTCACTTGTAAGTTGTTTTTCCCAGCATAACCTTTGTTTCCATAGCAATGCAAACTTTGTTGTGTCTGCGTGATTTGACAATGCGTAAGTTTCTACTAGTAGATTTTTTCTATACTGCAAACAATTTCTTTGATGAACTTAGGATTTGTTTTTAATAGTATTTCTGCATTATGAGAATGTAAATTCTAAGCCAGAGGCTCAGAAAGCCTATTAAAATTTCAGACAGTTTTTTGAGACATAACCCATATAGTTGAGCTACCAGGATTAATAAAACCTCCAGATAATAATTCCAGAGTCATGGGTGTTCTTCAGAATCTGCAGCACATGAGACCTTCACAACCAACAGCTCATGGGTGCCATGAATAGAAAGGATCTTCCCCATATTCTTGGAAGTAGCTGCTGTTACCTCAGAGAATCCCTTCCTTCCCTCCGTGCAAGTAATTCCTCTCTGTCCAGTATAGTATTTTTAGATCGTTCATCTACAGCATCCCCAATGCTGGTGACTTGGTCAGTGGTCTCACCATGTTTTGTAAAAGCCCCATCTTCCATAACTGGGTGTTTACATGACAATCACAGCTCCTCTACTTGACATCCTGATGGTACAAACCAAAACATTTGACAACTGTTATGTAAATAAGTGAATAATAAAATTAATTCAAAGGAAAAAAGTTGTTGGGGATGGATAGGAAAGGGTTTTTTCTTTATTTTGGAATCACTATGTTTTGTTGAAATTACTAGTCTGATTTTAGCTGTAGAAAATCTGACTGTCCCTTTGAGTCATAGAATAAAAGTGGGAAAATCTGAACGCAGGGGAGGTAGGGAAGAAATAAACCAGTGCTTTTCTTTCCAATTTGTTTCAATTCTAAGTGTACATTCAAGGAATGTGCCTGTCAGACTTTGTAATTCCCTCTTAAAGATTAAGTCCTCATGTGCTAACCCTACTAATCCTTTAGATGAGCCATTCTGCCCACAGTGGTTTTACTAAAGTGTCTCTACAAGCGTCTGGAAGAGACAGCAGCAACTCAGACATCTAATCTAGTATCAGGCTGAACTCAAAAATTTGCAACAGCTCAGACAGTCCTACTGTCAGGAAAGTCATTGATTAGTTTGCCTTTCAGAATACTTCTCTCCAAGCTAACAGCCTCTGTTCAAGAGCCAACACACTCCAGAGATACCAATACCTATTTTTCTGCATCACCTGGACATGCCCAAGGCCAACTCCTTCATCAGCAGCCATATTCTGCAATAAGGGCGCCTCTTAGCATGCTGATGGGGAGCCTGGTACCCACAGAAGGAGAGTGTAAGCACTGGCAGATCCCTGGATCAAGGAGAAACACAGGTAGAGTTGAACTATTTGCTGTCAGACTCCACATTCAAGCTTTTGCTCCCTCTAACCAGGGACTGAGAAGCAGTCCTTCCTTCTGGGGAAGCAAGCAGTGCTGGTATAACATCAGTGTCTATCCACTTCCATACAAGTACCAAAATCACATCACAGCCTCTGTTTTTCATATCGTTATACAAAGCCAGGCATGGATGAACCCTGCAAGAAAGTGTGGTAAGGTCACCGCAGGCCATGGTGCTTACAAAGCTAACCCAGGGATGGGGCAGTACAAGTGCTTGGAAACTGGCAGCAGACGCTGTAAATTTTTGGCTGTTTTTTCCACCTCCAGATGTCACAGGCTTTAAACACTGTCCTGTTGTAAAGCTTGTATTGCGACTTGGCAAGCAAACTGCAGAGCAAGATGTATTGCCTCTCCTGTAGAAGCCCATACCACAGTGCCTAGAACCAGACCTTGGGTAAACGTGCAGGTAACTGTGGCATTTCTGCCCCTGCTGCTTTCCTGTCCCAGGGACACACACTCTCTGAAATGGAGTATTTGATGAGGATTTTCTCATGGATCATCTCATAACCCCTCTCTCTTTATTGAGGCTAATAAGCCTTCCCTAGACATTTTGAGGAAATTCATGATCCTAACTCCAGATTTCTCTCATGATGTTCCCATTCCTTCAACCATCTTCCAAATAGATTTTCTCCTGTTTCAGGTTGATTACTTCTGTGAAGAAAATGTAACCTAATTTATTTAGTACAAAATATCTTGCAAGAAGTCTTTGGAATTGGAAACAGAGTAGAAATCATTGCTTTATTTGCACTGTTTTTGTTAGTAACTTTAGCTTTTTCATGACTGACAGAACACACTCCGCAATACTGGCTGCTTACCAACAGCTCTGTTCTGTACTGGTACATCCTAGTTCCGCGGAAGCTGCAAAAAGCAAGTAGGTGCTTTGGGGCATGTACGTACTTGAATGGACTTTAAAAGCCTATCCACCATTTGCAGATGCTGCATATTTTATTCCCAGAATCAGGTTTGTCTGGTCATTGGTGTGCTTTTACAACAGAAGCATATTCCCTATGGTTTATGCTGTGACTTTCTCTACATCTCATATGACATTTTTAATGGAAAGTGTGCTGAGAGCAAAGCTATGCTCTTTCAGTTCACAGTAACCTCCTGTCATTCAGACTGTCTTAACGAGATTTGTGATTAGACTAACCCTTTTTATGAACAACATGTTTTTCCAGGTTGTCACAGTCCAGGGGCAAAAAAACCCACTGATAAAGAGATATAATCCACTTTTAATTTTACAAGAAAACATCCACCTCTCCCTTTCAATGCGATATAAAGTTTACCAACTTTTTAATTCACCAGGTATATAGGGAGCAGTGGAGCCATTCATGCTGCTGAGCATTTACTCCTGCAACACAACAGTCCATGCTCATTAGGGCCCTGGCCAAGAGGTAGACTGTGGAGGGATTAAGAAGGACATATTTGTTGTAATTTGCCAACTGGCATCTTGCCTAGTTATTGCAGAATATTACTACAAGCACATCATTAAGAAACTGCACTCAGTTTTTACAGTGATTAGGGAAGAATTGTAGAGAAACAAAGCATCTGTTCTGTTTCCTTGCCTGTTGAAGGAGGTTTGTTGGAAGGAGCAGTCAATCCTAGGAACAGGTTTTCTTTTGCAGACTTCTCTGTCTCTGCAAGAAGCCTCACTAAAGACCTGTCCTAGGACTGTTAAACTCTCCCTTATATTATCATGTGGAATCCCAAGGTCCTGGGTACTGTCTCTGCAAAGCTATTAAAAATATTAATTTCCAATTTTGCCATAAATTCATAGATCAATTTTACTAGAAGCAGCTCCTTCCTCTTCTCTTTTTTTTCAGTCAAATGGGCTTTCCTTAAGTAGGAACTCTGATCACTTAACTCCTCATACAGTGGGTTTTGTGAAATCAGGAAAGATGACAGATTTTGAACAAATAATTAGGTCATTCAGGGTGATGAGGTTCTGGATAGAATGTGATTTGCAACTAATTAAAATGGTACCAATATTATGATTTTTTTTTTTTAAATAAAAGGGAAAACATTAATGCAGCATTGAGGAGGAATCTGATCTTTTAGGCTGTACACTTTGAGCAGAGCATTGGTTTGTCCAAACACCAGATTTGGAAGTGCCCATTTGTCCATTGCACCATTTCCAATGCTTGTGGTGTTTGTGAGTTCCGTTAATGGGATGCTGACAGAGATTTTCCAAAAATTTGCTACAATGCTAAAGTCTGGTAAATAATGTTACATTACAAACACTTAACCACTGTTCTTGGACCAGTACTTTTATCCACATTAAAATCTTCTTATTTTTGGAGTGTGAATGCAAGTGAAAATTACAATGAACAAGCTCCAGAAACTTTATTTGTGCAATCTTTTGGGTTCACACTTTTCTTTTGCTATGGCCAGGAACCCTGTGCCATCCAGAGTAAACAAAGCAGTCTGCAAAGGAGCTCATGGTAACTGAGTCAAAATTCAGATACAATGTCCAGTGAAAAGTCATGATTTTATTATCAAGAGATTTTTCATAGTCTGAGTTTTCTCAGCATAGGGTAAATGTATATCCTGAGATAAATAACATAGCAATGAACATAAAACGTATCAAAATATCTTTCTAACACAGATAACTATATAGATACATACCCTGAAATCTTTTTTCATATTTGCAGATCTGTAAAGAGGATGCATTCAGACAGATAAGAGGATTCTGAAACCAAACAGATGTGGGGGAAAGAAAAATTTCTCTGAAGATCTTTTGCAATAGATTGAAATATATTGACATTACTTCATTAATATTCAAATCTTGCAGAAGGAAAAACCAAAGTCATAGAACAAGAAAGAAACTCGACATCTCCTACTATATCCCTTAAGCCCAAGACTAGCCTGGCTATCACAGATCTTTTCTGGTAGCAGTTGGCCTGAAAGACTTTATGAAAAAGTTTCTCTAGAAAGCCCAAAGCAGTTCAAATCAATCCATTCCAGACCCCCTCTTTGTTACAAAGTTTTACCTGGAACCCAGTTTACCCTCTCAAAATTTAAACCCTTTGCTTTCAGATTTATTCATCACAGAAATGGGGATTGGATTGTTCTTTCTTGTCTTTGCAGCAGATGTTAGCTGAAATACTTCTGTCTCTCTCTCCCTAGTCTACAAATCCAGTTCTTTCAGTCTTCCTTCATTGATCAGAGGTCTAGAAAACACAATCCTTCTTGTCGCCTTTCTTCTAGCTCTATTCCCTTGTTTCCCATCTTTTTTGGAACACAGTGCTTGAAGTTAAATATAGACATCCAGCTGACGCTTTATCAATGTCAAGTAGTGTAGAAAGAAAGATTTATCGATATTGCCATGAAAACAGGAGATTACAAATGAAAAATTGTCTCCAAGTATTTGGAGACTATGTTTCACTTTTTTAATTTAAATTTTAAGATGAATATAAAAATATAGAGTACAAGTTGGCCTCACTACTCTATAAAAAAGAAAATATTTGGGGAAAAACAGACACACAAAATCAATGGATAATGAAATACAATGGCTACTCTTTTTACTCTCCTGTCCTAACTACTAAACACTTGCCATCCTAATCAGGGTGGCTGCAGCCAAGTTGCTTCTTGACAGTGGTCTCCGGTCCATGTTATCCCCTAGAACATATCCAAAACTTGTTTGGAAGTGTGTCATCTGCCCCAGGTCAAAACTGTGCTCAGAAGTGTTGTAACAATTTCCGAGTATAGCCATGCATGCTTCAATACCTGGAATGTTCCTAACACTGAATGAATAAATAAAACACTGATTTTGGCGCACAGTGTTTCAGTTGTTCTCTTGGGAGAAGAGCTGTGCTTTTCAAATTGTTAATGCATTTCATATTATTATTGAGTTCAAACACAAACCCTGAAGTAGTGCAGGGAACAGACCCCAGATCTTCCTAGTCTCCTTGTCGCTGTTGGGGCAGCCATGACACACACGGACAGTGCCTCGGACAAGGGCAAAAAGCCGTTTATTCAGGAAGCAGTCTCTTTTTATACACCTTTGTATGTTTTCATTCGTGTTATATATTCATTGGCTGCTAAATTCCTACAATAGACTCATTGCCTATATTAACTACAATATACTACTATTGGACACCTATAGTGTAAGCGTACAAGCATTCAGAAAAATAATAGGTGCAGGGTATGTTGCTGTTTTTCTCCTTCTATTGTTTAGATCCCTTGCTTCTGTTGATACTACATTTTCATGGATAGAAGCTAATTGTTTTTCTTCTCAGGGGCTTTTCTCACGAATAGAAGCTAACCATATCCAAGTTAAGGTCTGTGAAGCCTTCAGGCTAGCTGTCAGCCTCAACATCTCCTGATGACTTTCTCATTGAATAAGTACTGGAAAAATGAATTAGAGAGGTGTTATTCCTACTGAGAGGAAAAGGGGAGCAAGAATGTCATTTTTAGCAAACCAAGGTCAGACAGAACACTAATTACTTAGAAAGGGAAAAATGTTATTTGAACATCACAACTTTTTTTGTTTGTTTGTTTTCCACTGTTTAAGACAGAGGGATCTTTTTCTACAGTTGCAGAATTTGAACTATTTTTTCCACTGTGAGTTCTCTGAGGTCCATAAATGCTTGGCTGTTCCTGTCTTCTTATGACAGCTAGACAGCCAGAAGATGTGGGCTTGGAAATCATGTTGTTTATCAAATTTTTTTCCTTGATCAGGACACAGAGGCCAGGTCAAGGAAGTAAAGAAATACACTCAGGCTGTTCTATAGACTCCCTCTTCTAGTGAATAGGTCACTAGCCATACATCTGGGAATTATTTGCATTCAATGCCCCCAAGCAGAACAGTCTGTCTCTTTGTTGCTGTGAAGTATACTGCTTGCCTTAGTGTCCTCCTCTAAAATTTTAATAACTAACCATAATTGATTTTTAAACTTTTTTTTTAGAAGACTTGCAAACTCAGTCCTAGACTAAAGTGTGTCATGAGTACCTCATGTTCAGCCTTTACACTCACCAGATTGTACAGCCTGGGCCTGAGTCACATCCAGCTGGTGCAGTTCAGAGCTGGGGAAGCCATAGCCTTTTCTGGAGGTACGTCTGCCTTGCAGAAAGTAGCAGCTTTCTTCACTTTCTTCTTTTATTCCCTTCAAACACTAGAGTCTCCTTTGTATTAAGTATCTGAATGTAGAATGCTGAAAAAGTCCTATGAGTCTGTGTCGCACTCAGACACGAAA
>VZTE01005127.1:30261-57282 GCA_013397775.1 Eulacestoma nigropectus | reverse complement strand
GGGGGGGGAAGGGGTTTTTGCTTGGGGAGTGCTGGAGAGAAGAGGGTTTAGCTTTAACTTCTTTTTATCTCTTGTTACTTTTAACTCTGTTAGTAATAAACTTCTTTATATTCTTTAAAGTTTCAGGCCTGCTTTGCATTTCTTCTAATCCTTATCTCACAGAGTGAAATAGATGTCATGAAACCACTACAGGCACTTAGGGGCATCATTCAGTGGTAGACTTGGTAGTGCTGGGGGAATGGTTGGATCTGATGATTTTGAAGGACTTTTCCAACCTAAATGATTTTGAGATTCTATAAGCCCTTACATCTTATGCCAGTGTGTTAAGGGATGATGCTGCAGACAGTTAGTTCTGTTACTATCTGGAAGCTGGTCCTTCGGTTGATTGGGTGGATTTAGTTGATTTTCCACACATCCCCTTTTCCATAGCAAAATAAGCTTAGAGTCTGCATATTAATCAATGTATACTTTTTTCTTCTGTGTATTGTCCTCATTGCCAGTTGGTGATAATTAGACCATGGCTGTATGTCATTGTTGCTGACAAACAGGTTTTGCACAGACTCCTGCAGTGTGTTGCTGTGCTGGGGCTGTTCAGTGTCATGTACTGCCAACTTGGGTGCTTGTGGATTCCTCTTAATCAATTCAGCCTCAATGCGACCCAGATCAAATGTTGCACTCTGTGATCTTGTTACGTTGGTGCCCTGTAGCTTACACTGGGTATTTTGATGCTTGCCTGACCACACACAAGTTAATTTTCTGATTTTTGTAATTTGTTTGTGATATTTAATGGAGAATTAGAAAAAGGGTTAACATTTCTGTTATAAAATAAAACCCTATGTGATCCATATGCATATGTACTTCAGTTATGTTTCATTTAGGTTTGTGTGGTAGTTCAAAATCTGTTGTCTTGGCCCTTGTGCTGGTGGAAGGAAGGCCAAGCTCTCAGCCTGGATTGGTGGCCCAGTTCATTGCTGTATTGACTTTTAAAAGCTGGCAGTCCCTGGGATTCTCTAATAATCTACATTGTTTTTCAAAACAAGAAATCAACGGAACATCCTCTTGGTGCTGTTCATGTAAGTATCTTGGTTTATAAGTAGTATCTGTAGCTTCAGTGGTAAGTGGTTTCACAGGGAAGCATCATTCTGCTTGGGGGAAATGAGGGATGCTCCTCACCAGTGCATTTATCTGCTTGGGTGAGGAGCATTTCATGTTTCACCTGTGGGTCTTTGTGGGACACTACCCTGAATTTACTGCCTGTTTTGTTTGTGAGAAAATAAATCTATTTTACTATTTAACTTGTGTCCTTGGCAAACTGGCTAGAGGTTTGTATTCCCCAGTGGATTTAATTGGTGTATGAGATGGAGTTGTCATTGCTGTACCAGTGTATACACAATATACAGTATTGTGGCCTTGTTTGTTCAGGAAAAGTAAAAGGTTCCTTTTTGTTTACTTCTTCTCACCTGCTCAGAATTCAGAGATAGGTTTTGTAGACAGCCTATGTACTGATTTTTATAAGGAGTAATACTGCTTTGCATTCTTTAATTTATTTTTGTGTTCCTTGAAACTTGGTAGGCATTTACATTGAAACTGTCTTTGTGAATGGTTTCCAAAACTGAACGCAGTGTTTTGCATTGAAAAGTAGCAAATGCTTTCTGTAGTGCTTTAATCTTACATTTTCACCTTTCAAGTGTCAGCAGAACTGTTCGGGTAAGGCTTGCAGGTGGTGTGGGCTAAAAGGCGAAAAAAGTGGGAGTCCTTACCCTCCTTTGGCATCCCCTTATTCTTGTCCCCCGCCCCTTCCTTACTGCATTTGTTCTCTGAGAAGAGCCAGAATTGGTTTCTTCTGAAGGGACCTATTGTGTAGGGTGTATTTCTGTTACAGCTTGTCCCATTTTGCTAATGTCAAGGAAAGAAATGTCCTCTTGTGGTAGAAGGCTCTGCTTTCCATCCCTTGTGAGCTGTCCTGGGCAAAGAAAGAGGAAGTATTTGTTACCTTGCCTTTGCACTTGTGCATTTTTTTACATAATAATGTAGTAAACAAATTGTCTGTGCAGGCTCAGAATGAAAACATCAGGCATGTAACACTGATCCCTTCCAAGAATAAATGCTTGAGTGGTTTTGTATTGTGCTGGAGATCTGGGATTCGTGAACGACTGAATGGCAGCTGGGACAATGCAGGTTTTGTAGCCATGTGCTGTTTTCAGTAGGGTAAAGAATGAGGGAAGGAGTGCTGAAATGGTGGTCTGAAGAAAGTATTTGGTAAACAGAGTTGATTTGGGGTGTTTGCTTTTCTAGTAATTTGCTGTTAACTCTCAAGTGAGTTTCTCATCAACTTTCAGAAATAGTAAATTGCACCATAACTTTGATTATTTTTTCTGAGAGACTTTGTAAGCAGTTTAATATACAGATAGCACAATGATAATAGCTCCATATCCCCAAATACAGATTTACAGAAGTTTTTTTTTTTTTCAGGTTTTTCAGTCCTAAGAGTTTCTTGCTCAGTGATGTGTTTGGAGTGAAGTGAAGCCAATGTTGGGTAAAGGCTCTGATTATTTTTAGCAAGCTTGCTATCTGACTGTAGAAAGCTGAGTAATGTACTTTCTCAATTATTTCACAGTACAGTGTTGATGCAGGGTGACTGCGTTGCTGCATCTCCCAGGGATGCCCCTCCTGGGAGGGAGGGTAGAGAGAGCCCTGCATGACAATGTTCCATGAGTCTGCAGTGGCCCTGACACTTTGTGCTATTAGGACTTCTAAAAATAACTACTTAATTTTTATAGTAAAAGATAATATTGTTTTAAGGGAGCAGAAGAGACATCCTTGTGGAGAGTCTCACTGTAGGAGCATTTTTAGGTCTGTCCACCTTACAGCTCTGACCCAGATTTTCAGCATACTTTGGTAACACTCAAACACAGAAAGTACGATTTTAACTCTTGCACGTGTTTAATTCAGTCTCCTCTTCAATGGCAGTGATGGCTTTTCAATGATGTTGTTTGGACATCTCTTTAAAAAGTCTCTTATGTTTCCCTCAATGCAAAAGTACTTGGTCAGTGACCTGAATGGTCTTGAACCTAGAAAAGAAACTTCATGGTGGTTTTGACCTTCCCTTGTAGCTGCGTGTGAAACCATCTTTGTACTGCTGTCCTGTACCTTGTTATTTCATGCAAGCCCTAGAGTAGGAGATAAAACAGTTTTTTAGTGCTTCAGGTGTTGCTGGTTGTATAATCATACTGTGTCTGTTTTGTGTCTCTGCAATGGATTTATAGGGTTTGTTCAAGCTAATTGCATTTGACAGATTTTAATAAAAAGTTTTGAATCACAGGTGGGTAGATAGCTCATTTCTCAGAAGGTTCCCTGAGCTAGAGACAGAATGTAGTATCTGTGTGCGAAAGAGTGTTTTTCAAGTCCTGTGAGAACAAGCCAAAAAGGTCTGATGACATGACCACCCTGAAACCTTGCAAGCACCAGAAAAAATACTTTCAAATCCCTTACTTGTTTGAAAATGCTAAGAACTGACGGCTTGACATTTAAAACAAATCTGCATTTAATTTATTCTTCTCTATAATGTCGGAAGAAATAGATATTGTAGACTCTAAACTTGTCAGGCAAACATATTCTGAAGATTTACTGAGATGGCGGAAAGCATGGGTATTTAATCTAGTTCACTGTGAACGTGGAAGAAAAACAGGAACTGTGTTTTTCCTGTTAAAAACTGAGGAATTGTTGTAGAATTACGGAAATTCTCTCAGTAGTTTGCATTTGTAAATCAATAAGGTGAACAGATGTTTGCCAAAGTCAGGAGATGGTTAGAGGAAGAAAAATGCCTTTGCGGCAATTTGCCAGTACTCTTTGGGAGCCTGGGATGAGCTGATTGTTAGTATAGATTTGATACTTATTTTCTACCTTTATGTAGCAAAAGAAAATTAAAGTGTATCTGAAACTAAGTATGTGTGCTTCTGATGATACTCTTTGTTACCTTGAAACAATTTCAGCTGTCCACCTGCTTCTACAATGCAAATGAAAACAGTGCTGGTGTTCATAGATGATATTCCCTATTATGTTAACAAAGGGAAGAACCACCTAATGTACACTAGCTGACGGCAGAGGGTGAGGGTGAAAGACCATGTGGCCCTGTCAGGAAAAGGGAGAACTATGTTGCCAGCTGGAATGAGTTGAGGAACTCTTAAAAATACTCAGTTTTCAAAATGCTGTGCTTGTGGGTGATTTGCTGATACGGAAGTATACCATTAGTAAAGTCCCCTTGGTATGTGTGCACATACTGTGAATATAATACTAGGAATTGCTTTATTTTGAATAAATCCTCAGTTTGGGGTCCTGCATTTGAGTGTGGCGTGCCTCACCACTGCAGACTGAGTGTGATGAGGAACACTTACCTTGGCTAAGCCTAAGCTGGGCACAAGTAAGGGAACTGCCGTGTCTTCTCCTGAGGTTTTCCAGGGCCTCTGGAGCTGGACACTGTGCTTCTGCTGCTGTGCTGTTTTAAGCTGAACCCTCTTGACATCTTGGCAAATGTTGGCAGCTGTGACCATGTTCCTGAGCTTGTGGATAGGAAGGGGGGAGCCAGGGGAAGGCTGCTTGCTTATAGCTCGCTGAGAAGTCTGTCTCTTGCTGGAAGGTGGTTGTTGCCAGCTGGAAGGAGAAGGACTGTAAGCTCCAGTGCAGATCTCTGACCTTTTCACCGGTCTTGTGTTAAAAGCACTATTTCTTGGTGTCATTATGTATGAAGGCAGTGCTTGAGGTGGTCTGAAGGCTCTTATGAAGATGGAGTCTTCCCTACTCGGACTTTTCAGCTCTTTGGTGTATTTTCAGGTCATCTTTTTACTATTTTCTTAATTTTGCTGTGCCAGGCTCAAGGAATCCTGCGAAACTTATTGCGGCTGCTGAGCATGGCTGCTTCTGCTTTCAGCAGCAGAACAGAGTTGGAAATGGAAGGAAAACATGAAGGGAGTCTTCGGAAGGTGGGAATAGGAAGGGAGATGTAGGTTGCCTTGGGTTACCTTAGCTTGTATGTGGAATAAGAGCAGGATATTAAGGTAAGTACTGATGTCAGCTGTATTTGGTACTATGTTTTCAGTGGTACCGTTTCTTTCAATCTCTCAGCACAACAAGTGAAATGAAGCCTAGTTGTGTAAGACATCTTGGGTTTTAAGGTTTCATGCCCTGAGTGTGAAAATGAATGTGTGCAATTTTCAGAGAGCATATTCTTTTAGAAGAGGAAGAAACATCCATAGAAGACACTTTGTGGCAGCTTGGGGCAACTTTTGCCAATGTGGGTTGTAAGCATTTTTTAATATCCACAGAAAAATCTGCTTGGAGAATTGGAGGAGAAGTAAACTGTTCTGTTGCTGCTCTGTAGTGTTGGGATTGTGGGCGGCTTGTGTAGAGTTTCTGCTCTACATTTAGTACTCTGGTCAAATTCCCTGCCAGGGGTTAGTATCCCTGCTTATAGTCCTTGGATGTTGCATCAAGTGAAATAAAATACATGTTATTTCTGCTTTCTGCACACTGTGACCTAGCTAGTCTTAAATAAAAGTTGACAGCCATTGTTTCTCTATTAGTGTATGGAAATAAGGCTTCCTTGTACTCCCTGCACAAGGCATCATTAGTGTTTAGTGGGATTTTCTATAGTAGAGCACCAGGCTCAGTAACAAAATAAAATTTTTTCTTCCCTTCCATTGTTGCAGTGTGTGTGACATTCTTTCATGGTATAACTCGTTCTTATTACATCTTGATAAAGCAACAAGCAGGAGGTGGGAAAGCATACTATTGTTTTATGTTTTGTGATGATGGTTTATCAGGATGCTGTAGCTGATGAGTGTCTAAAGCAAGATGATGTTTTAATCTTCCAGATTATTCATTTAAAAGACAAATGAAAAAATCCCCAAAAGTAAGTCATAAGTCCCCACATAAAAGGATTTATGTGTTCTAAACAGCAAAAATACAATGGAGCTTTTTAAGACAATAATGCTCACCTTTCAAGTATGTGGTTCCAACATGATTAAAAAACCTGGAGGGTTTCTTACCCTCCTTAGCGGAGGGCTAATGCTTTGGGGGTTTTTTATGCTTAGTGATCTGTGGTGATTTTAGTCTACTTATTGGTAAGGAAACAGCCTTCATCTTTATTATGTCTTCTTATTTGGATCAGTTCTCTCAGATCTGGCTGTAATAGTTAACAATGGATAATCTCATTTTTTGCCATCTGTCATATATGAAATTAGGTAATTGGCTTTTGCATATAAAAATCATCTTATAACCAAGTTAATAGTTATTAAAGTTGTTAAGATAGCTAAATTGTTAAAACCCCCCCCTCTGTAAACCAATGTCCTTCCCCAGCAAATGATCCATTGGTGAAAGGGACTTGTGATGGACTTTGGAATTCACCAATCATCTTGTGCTGTGGGGCAGGACAGTGGGGGGTTCTGGGAAGAGCTAAGAGGGTATAAAAGTAGGATCCCAGAGCCCTTCTTTCTGTCTCTCCCCCATGGGCTAAGCTGGTGAACATTCCCTGCAGCTCCCAGGTGCTGGGTAAGGGGGGGGGAGGGGCCTATCTCTGTTCAGAGACCTCGTGGTGTTTTTTTTTTTTCCTCTCTCTTTCTCTTGTTTTTTATTTTAAGCGAATTTTACCTCAGATTAGCTGAAGTAAAGCCAGTGCTGAAGATTTCTGCTGTGGGTACATAGCCAATTTGGCTCCAAGGGTCTCTAATCCTGCACTCCCGGGGTGGTTTTTTTATATGGTTTTAAGAATTCAGATGCTGTTATTTTCCAAATTATTTTTTGTAGTAAACAATTTTTTTTTAATTAAAATAAGAGTTGTTCTCATTTTTAACACATCATTTGAGGTTCAGCAAGTTGCCTCCAAGTTCATCTTAATGTCTTTCATGGAAATCTGTTAAATTCAATTAATATGAATTTGAAATATAGTCTTTAAGGATGCTGCATTTGTATGCAGTACTTCTCATGAGCCTTCAAATCAAATGTGTATGAGCCATGTCTATTCTGCTATCGCTGTTGTCAAGACAGAGAGCAGCTGCTGTTAGTGGGTGGACCTAGAAGAGGAGTCTGAGGCCTTAGTATAGTTGAACAAACCAGAAACCCATATTCTAAATTTTTGGCTTCTGGTTCACCTCTTTAATCAATTGCTTTTTCTATTCTTGTCTGAATGAGAGATGTTTGTGTAACATTCTGGCAACCACAATAACAGCATGTCTTCCTCTAGAAGAGCAAGAGTTGTCAAGCACAGTTTTTCTTGTGTTTCAATGTTTTGCATAACTAAACTTGCATGTGGTACCTACTTCTGTATTATTAGAAAATTACTGTAAGAATACCACACTGGAAGAAAGTTCTTGGATTGACAGAATCTAGTTTCCCTGGCTCCCAGACCTAACCAACAGCTGGAGTATTCCATAGCACTCAATAAGATCAGAAATCCAGAACTCATGGTGGGAGTATACCTTCTAAATAGGAAAGAGTGAGAACATAAATGGGGTACTCTGCTGTCTATTTGGTTAACATTCCAAATATTGAAATCAGTAAAGCTTTTGCTAAAGACTGTCTGTGGAAGAATTCAGATGAAGGCTGCGTCTTTAAAGAGAGCAGTGCTGTAAGATACCAGAGGTAGGGTTTGAAAATTTAAATATATGTATTGGAAAATAAGTGTACTTCTGTAGCATGGCCTTCATGTATTGGGAAAAGTGGTTTGAACGTTTTTTTTTTGTCTTGTCCTGTATTGCTTCCTGCATATTAGTTGCTTTTTTTCCTGTTGTTTTCTTGAATCTCATAATGGATTTTGGAAAGTCATAGGCTTAACATAACTATCTTTCTGATTATTGTATCATTAGAGATTAATTTTATTTGAGGCTGACTGAATTCCTTCACGTCCAATTTTGGGTGGTTTTGCTTAGCTTTTTAAGCTGAAGAGTTGCATTCTATAGAATAACTGGTTTGTGTGGTCAAGCCTGTAACTCCCTTGGTTTGTTATTTCCAATAAAGTTGAGACTCCTGGCTTATATAATCTGTTTTTGTTTGTCTATCATGATTGTGCAGAGGGGTATGTATGTAATGTACTGGTGTGTGATGCCTGCCAAAGGGAGAATTGGTCCTGGGAACCATCATGTATTACTGTTGCCCAGTCTGCTGAACAAAGCTGCTGGGCTGTTTGGTGAGGGCTTCAGTGTGTCTTCATTTGCTTTTTTCCCTTACTCTTGTTTCTTGTTCATAGGTCGTGAAAAGGAAAAGGTTCTTGGTTTTAAACATTAGCACAATGGTATGAAGGTCATGTACAGTAGCATTTAATCAGTAAAAGAACATGCAGAATGCAAACCGTAGAAGTGAAACCTGAAATGTGCCCAATTGAGAGAATGAGAGACTATTTTGATTCTTCCCAAAACTGAGGAATCCTCTACCTTTTTCTGTTAAGCACTTCTGAAGGGTCTTTTTCTTTATTACTTAAATTTTTATTGTTAATATTTTATGTATGCAATAATGATGATCTTGTCTTTGGTCTGGTGGATGAAATTAAATAAGCTGTCTCTGTCTGCTAGAGCCAGAAAGCAGAGAGATGGAGAAATGGCTTCACCTTGGAGACCATGGAAGTGTGGGGCATAGCATCAGAGGTTGAAGGCCAGACTTCTTTTGAATATGCAACATGATTATTATGAAAAAACCTCATGGACATGGAGTAGCTGCTCAAAAACCAGCAGCTGGGTGCACAGTGGTATGAAAATAGCTTGTATCTGGTGGGACAATGAAGTTTGGGTGGGGTGTGGGTTTGGTTTTGGTTTTGTTTTGTTTTGTTTTTTAGTAACAGGTGATTCAAGTACCCTGAAAACAGATCCAGGGCAGGATGTGTTTCAGCATGGGATGTCTAGTAATGCTGTATTAATTCCCTCATCACAGTTCTGTTATGGAGAGATAAAATTTCATAGATTTTTATAGAGGAAGGATTGAAGAACTGGACCTTCAACTCAAAATGAATGGAGTCTGTCAACCATCTTTAAGACTCTGTCAGGCTTTTGTATATGCCTTGAAGGTCATCCAGGTAATGTGTTACGTTGTTTAATCCTGCTGTTGACAGATTAGTTCCTTCTGGCTTGTTTATGGTGGTGTTTTTGCATGCTAAAAAAAGGTTTGTCTAATTGGAGATGTGCTGGCATCTTGGGTAGCATAAATATTTCAGGAAGGATCTTCCTGGGCGTGTTCTTCCTTGTAGCAGTCAGCGAGTCATCATGCCAAACACTTGGTGGTTAAAGTCAGCAAATGCCAGAAATACCTTGTTAATTCATCTTCACATTGTTTGTGGAATGAATTGTTTTTATTAATATAATAATAATTCTAGTAATCCACTAGTCAGACAGCTTGTAGAGAAGACTGAGTCACAGACTTGCCACTTGAGCAAAGAATATTTCTGCATCAAAAGAAGATGAGAGGGACCTTTGGCATACATGAGGAGTGCTGTAGTGCAAGATAGCTGAAACGCCTCATGTTAAAACTGGTGAATTACATCAGACTTCTCCCATGGCTCTGTTCAGATGTTTGTGGCTCAGCCCAATGACAGCAGAGGATGATTCCATTCTTCATCTTTTGGAGAATAACATAAGTAATGCAATCCATGGAAGAGTAGCTTTAGCAGTGTAGATGGTGCCTCTGTATCAAGGGCAGATAAAGAACTATATTCAAGATAAGTGTTGCAGCAGGCGGAGGTGGTGAAGATGCCGCAACCTTCCCGAAAGCGTCTCCGGATATGGGAGCTGCTCGGCAGTGCCACACACACACACACACTTGCGCCAGATAGCTGTTGTTGTAGAAGCTGTTGGCAAAGAGACACGGGAAGGGTCCTCGTGTGGAGTGCCACGGGGAGGTTTACTGCACCCACGCACATGAAGGGGTCCAGGGATGAAGAACCAGGAATGAGGGAGGGTCCAGGGGTTTTGCATGGGGAAGGTAGGGGTGGAGAGAGCATCAGGGCCAATGGTCTGAGGGCGCAAGGGCGGTACATAGGCGGAGCTAGGGTGTAGGAGCCAATGGGGAAGCAACAGCGGAGTGGCTGAGATACAGGGGCCAATGGGAGAGGAAAGAAGGGAGAACATTCCAGATGTTCCAGATAGGGACATATAAGGTAGAAAGGGGCAGGAAGGCCAACGGGCCAACCAGGGAAACAGAACCGGGGTACATTAACATAACAGAACAGAGAATCCTGGGGGAGGCCATTTTCATCACCCTAACCAGGGGGAAGTTCTCAGGGCACTTCCCTCCGCAGGACTCCATCAGGCTCTGACTTGGCAGGCCCACCTGCCTCCACAGATAAATAATAATGAGAATAAAATATCCATCTCAGAGCTTCCTTTGAAATCCAGTTGATGCAGGGTGGAGGTCCTATTTCACAAGGAAAATTACAGCTCTTCCTGCTGTGGTGAATTTTGCTCAGATAGAAAAAGCTTTGTTCAGATTGGAACACAGGAAAAATCCTCTGAGCAGGTTGGTTTCAGCTTCCATTTTTTATTGGAGAAGCTTACAAATGCATTGTATCATTGCTGCACTGCAGTCACAATTGTGTAGATCTGGAATTTAGAATTCAGTCATCTAGTGTTGTCTTTCTACGATAGGAAAATGATGTAAGCCCACAGAATTTTCTAAATCTGAAAAATCTGGTATCTGTTTTTCAAGGAAGTTTGTTTCAGGAAACTCATGTGCCTTGTATGCTTTAACTCACTTTGTCTAATTACTATATTGTCAAAAATACAGGATGTTAGCACTGTGTAATAAATCAGTCATACAAGAGTCATGCTTAGAAGTGTAACTCCAGTGTTGTGGTTTTTGTACTGTTTTTTTAAGTTGTTAGTATTTATTTATTTATTTAGAAAGTTTCAAGTCCAATTACTTAAACAGAGGCCTTTGAAATCATCTTGTTATCTGTACTGTAAGCAAAGTTTGCCCATAGGGGTCTAAAAAGATAAAAAAGAGTGCCAAACAGGTAATTTAAATACTTTATTTCCTTTCTTCCTTTTTTCCTCCTTCAAAATGCTTCTAAACATTCTTCTAGAACCATCCTTAGCAGACTAAGGCCCATGGAAGACAGGGAGGTGATTTAAGACACCGCATGGCTTCACCAAGGGCAAGTCCTGCCTGACCAACCCGGAGGCCTTCTGTGGTGGAGTGACTACATCAGTGGACAAGGGAAGGGTTACAGATGTCATTTATCTGGACTTCTGTAAAGCCTTTGACTCAGTCCCGTACAACATCCTTCTCTCTAAATAGGAGAGACATGTATTTGATCAGTGGACTGGTAGATGGAAAAGAAGGAGATTGGATTGTCACATCCAGAGGATGGCAGTCAATGGCTGAGAGTCCTGATGGACATCAGTCACGAGTGGTGTCCCTCAGGGGTCCGTATTTGGAGGGGTGGTATTTAACACCTTCATTAATGAAATAGAGGGATTAAGTGCACCCTCAGCAAATTGTTGATATCACCAACTTGAGTGGTGCTGTTGCCTGAAGGGTGGGATGTTATCCAGAGGGACCTGGACGAGCTTGAGAAGTGACCCATGGGAATCTCATGAGGTTTAACAAACCAAGTGGAAGGTGCTGCATCTGAGTCAGGGCAACCCCTTGTATCATTTAAATTTAAATTAGAATTTAAATTTGTTTCATATTATCAAGTTTGGTTCTGCATATAGTAATTTTCCTTTTCACATCCTTTCCAGGTACACGTGCAATGAAATAGGCTTAAAATATAATTTACACACCAAAAAAAAAGGTGCTTTAATATAAATGCAAACTAGAAGCTTTTTTAAATACTTGCTCTCACATTGTAGTTTCAGTTTTGCAACAGTGAGTTTCATGGGTATGATAGGACCCCAGAAGTTGTTACTGAGCTTGGTTTTGTGATCTGTCGCATTGCTGTGAAATGCGCTCTTATTTTTCTTCTACTTCGTGTATTTGTTTAAGATAAGTGATAGTGGCTTTGAGTGTTGGAAGAGAAAATACAATGCTGGAATTAGTTGGTTTACAGTGATTTATTTCAGTGCAAAACCTTGATTTGCCCTGTAAAACAGAGTCTTGTGTTTGTTTTGGGGTAGTGACAGCCTTGAAGGTGATGAAATTTAGATGCAGTATCATTAGCATTTCTGCTCGTGTAGATGGACCAAAAGAAACACTTGTCATATTTATTGGTATCATTAAACACTTCTTTTGTCAAACTTGCACACTTGCTGCATTTCATCTTTTTTTTCCTCCTGTTTTTCCAAATGAATAAAAGATCATTAATTCTGACAGGATTTGTCTTGTTTACCCTGCTGCTATTAGTCAACACATATAGCCGCGTAAATGACCAAAGACTGTTTCAAAATCTAAATTAATAGCTTGGGAGGAAGATAAGCTTTTTTTTTAACTTTTGTCTTCTTAATGCACTTTTTATTCAGCTTGTAAAATCTTGATGTTATTCCACTTCCTCTACCTTCCCATCCCTTATGTTAATGGTTAGTTGGTGCTGCACTAGATTTAATGCTTCCTGAAAGTTATTCCAGTCTTGGATAATTTTGGTCAATCTGCTTGTTATAATTTTTCTTCCTGTCAAAATGGCAGTTTTTGTAAAAAATTGTGGCTAAACTGTAAGGAGGTACCTGCAGGCTGGGGATAACTGTTGGTTATGAGGGCTTTCAGTTACTGTTACATTGATGGCTAACTTCAAGCTCTGTAAATTTGGCTATGGACTCTTAAGGTAATTCCAGAGAAGACCTGGTTGGGTGAAGGTTGTCCCTGCTTCTCCCATTATCCTCCTGCCCTTGGTATTGCACATCATCACCCATACCAAACTGCTGGCGCTCCTGGTCTGGTTGTGACCATGATGACGTAGTGGCTAGAATGGAATACAGTATTTCAGTTGGAAGGGAGCTACAGTGGTCATCTAGTCCAGCTGCCTCACCAAGTTACGGCCTGTTACTAAGGGCATTGCCCAGTTGCTGCTGACAGTCTTGGGGCATTGCCAACCTCTCCAGGAAGCCTGTTCCAGTGTTTGACTATCTTCTTGGTAAAAAAATGCTTCCTAATGTCCGGTCTGAACCTGGCACAGGGCTGAACCATTCCCATGCATCCCATCACTGGATCCCACAGAGAAGAGCTCAGCACTTCCCTTTCCACTTCCCTCCTCAGGAAGCTGTAGGGAGCAATGAGGTTACCCCTCAGCCTCCTTACCTCCAAGCTAGATAAGCCCAGGGTCCTCAGATTTTCCTCATGGGATGTCATTCCTTTCAGCCCTTTCAGCAGCTTTGTAGCTCTCCTTTGGATTGCATTCAAGCACCTTCACATCTTCTTAAATAAAGACACTCAACTTGGAGGTTGTGGGAATGTGGCTTTTAGGGTTTTTTTTTTTGGACGCAGACATGTTGCTGGTAGTGGTGGTGGTAGGTAAGAAACTCTTGACACTGCACTTATAGATAAATGTGTTTTTCTTATGTTCATGTAGCTGATGCAAAGATCTGCCCTCTCTGACTTGATGGGGTACTCACTTTGGTAATTCCTCACATTTATAACTGTGTTCAGAGACGCTGATTTTTGTAGCTTAATTTTAGTTTTTAGTCACTCTCACAGGAGCATGGAAATGTGTGCGGGATGATGCTGGAGAGGTTCAGCACAGGAGCTAGGCTTCTGCTGCTCTTGTGGTTCTTCTCATTGCTTCCTAGAGATTCCAGGAACCCCAGGGAGGGAAATCCCTTTACTCTTGTGTGTGTGTTCACACATGCACATGCAGGTCAGCTGTTTATACAGACACTTCTGCTCAGGTCTTATGAATATCTCTTGTATGCACTTAGTTGCTGGTTCACTCAGGTCTTTGGGGAGGGGAGCACTCAACCTCCCTGTTGCTCCACAAGATGTCCTTGTGAACTCAGTGCTTAGTTCTGGCATATTTTTGGTTTGGTTTTGATACTTGATTTCAGGGTAGACAAACTCCTGGGGCTGGGTTGGGATGTCATTCTACAGGTAGGTGGAATGTGACCTGAGGGAAGCACTACAACTAAGATGTATAGAATAAATACTACCTATATCTCAGGACTTTGTGAAGGGTGTGGGTGAGGAGAATGATTGGCTGCCAGAAGATAGTTTTGAGAATACTATATTTTCCCCTGCAGGCTTGAAGGCAGACTTGCTTTTAATTTATTTGTGGAGCAGTTGATCCTTGAGCTGCTGTGGAGATGTGAGTATTGTGCTGTTGTGATGCATTTTGGCATTATTGTTTATGAAGCAGGCCAGGAGGACAGTGCGCAGATCGTTGCACTTGGGTTAAATAGGTTATAGTCAGGGCAAATAAACTTCTCTGGTTTTCCAGAAGCTTTTTGATGGAGTCTTTTTCTCAACCAAATTTTGGATGATGGCTTTTTGTAAATTAGATCTGGATCTTCATAGGGTTTTCTGCAGGTTAGGAAGGTGGTTCTTTCTGCAACTGTTTGTGATAAACATTTGTCTTCCAGGAGGAGCAACTGTACTGAGCAGTTTTACTGAGTAATCAGTAAAATGTTTTTCTGACCTATTGCTATAGGCTGTTGACAACAGTAATTGCTGCTGCTGTTTCTATGTGAACATTACACAATAAAACACTGTTTCTAAATTATTCATGTTAATTTTGACAACCTTACTCTTTTTCATCTCTAAGGAAAAGTGAGGAAATGGAAAATTTTCCTTGGTTTTGACAAACAGCCATCCTAAAGTTGTGAGGAGACAATAATTTGATATTACCTCCTTTTCTAACTTGGGTGGCTTATTTTTAAAAAAAATTTTTTTTGTCCTGATAGCATTTTTAAGAAAGGAGGAGATTTTTTCATTGTGTGTCTACATGTCCAGGTTTTTAAAAACAGTCTTTAAAGCATTTGTCTTCTGTGAAGATCCTGACAAAGCTAGGAGGAGAAAATGGCTTAAATAAGATGTCCAGAGCAGAGTGGAACAGATTACAGTCTGCCAAAGTTGATGGCTAACTGATGTGCAAGAAGTCATGGATTTGTGTCTGGTGACATGAGCCTGTATTTGCATGGCATTTGTCCAGTTTGAACAGTAGACTTCCAGAAGTGAGCAACAATCTTCACTTGTAGGGTGCAGCAGACCAGACAGTCCAGTAGAACAAACCTGGTCTTTCTGCTGCGAGTAACAAGTCCCTGTATCATGTTTTGCTCACTGAATGTGTAAAGGCAAACAGAGAGTCCTTTTATACTCATTCTGTTTTTACCTCTATTCTTAGTTATGAGTGGCCCCACTTCAAAGATAGAATTTCTTTTATTTTGTTAATAGTCATAGGGGAAATAAACTGCTATGTATGCAAATTGGTGCTGCTTTAGTTAATGAGAAACCTCAGATTTCAACCCAAATGTGGTATAAAAGTTTGGAGGAAGCACAGCCATGGGTTGGAATGGTTATGTGTTATGATTGGATATGCTTAATTTTTCACATTATTTGAACCCCTGTTTTACTATTACTGTCAAATGAAGTTGTTAAACCTTAAAACTGTAGTCGCTGACTTCTTGGTTGGAGGTTTGAACTAGTGTTAGCATTAAAAATGAAAATCAGGGAGGGATTATTTAATCATCTTCTAAACTAAGGAGGACATTTGTTGTTCTTGAACAAGTTGTAGATATGGAGATTGTTATTGAATGTCCTGTCCTTGAAAGTAATTGCAAATTAAGTAATTATTGCCAATTAAATACACTTTGAATGCTTATAAAAGTGGCTTCAGGTTAGTGTTTGCAGAATAAAGCAATATAAATCACAGAAGCTGTCTTAGAGACTTCTGGGGAATGGTTTTTGATGCTTCAGTGGTTAATAACAGCACATAGAAGGTCTGATGTTTATTTCCGTATTGTATTGTGGTTATTAATTATAAGTTAATAGAGCTATCGGAAGTGGTGTTACTTGATGGAAAACCTCTTGAGGGTAAAACCTTGCAGACTGTGTTTTCTGAATATAACCTGAATTGTGAAGAAAGCCAGCACTTGTTGCTTAAGTAGGGATTATGAAGCACTATTAGCAAATACACTAATTGTTTTTGTAACTGCAAAAAGCAATGACAGGGAGAATGGAGGCGGGGAGAGGGCTATGCTTTCTGTCTTAAATAATGATAGTGTTTGACAAGAAACGGCCTTTTGATATTATGATGGAATGGCAGTGAGCTAAAAAACTCCACACACTTTTTTGTTAATGTAAGTATTCCTTATTATAGTTTTGTTATTGGATAAACTTCTTTCAGTCGTCTGTACTCTGCTATCAAGATCCTTTTTGAGTGTCTCGGGAATGGTATAAATGGCATCCAGCATGCCATGTGGATATGCATCTCTCCTCAAAGAGATGTATTAAACTGCCAGGCATGAAACAGGAAAGCAGAGGCACCTCTACTACTTCTTAGCATGGAAAGGAAACAGATTGCCTACATCTTAGTATTTTAATGCCTGCATGATTTCTTTTTTTTTTCTGTGTTGTATGTAAGTCAAATTTTGACATGAAATAAATACTTGTAATGACTATTTTCCCTCTAAAATCAAACAGAAAAATACTGTGAACCACCTGTTTTTAAAGATGGGCTCCAGTAATTAAGTGATGCCATTCAGGTGGCCTTACTAAGACTGACCTTGTTTTGTCCTAAGTTGACCAATCTGAGGAGAAAACAGCTGAATTATGTCCCTCTTCTTTCCATATCCAAAACATTTATATACCCAGTGGACTTTATCTTAGAGTTGTCTTCTGATTTCAGTCTTTAGTGTTGGTTGTATTTTCTTTTCTTTAATATCCCCACCTATGAGAGTATGCAAAATACAGAAAGCCTATCCTTGGAAGGTATTTTGAATTTGTTTTCTTTAAAACAATATTTTAAGCACTTCATCATTTACCTGCTCATAAGAAGGAAATGTAGCAGAGGAAGATGCACTCAACTGGAGGTGAAATGAGTCTTGAAACTGGAAGGCAGGCCTCCTATATGCTGGAATTCTGTAAGGGAGACCCTGCTGTCAGCATTGAGCTTTACCACAGCCATGAAGCTTTAAGAACTTGTACTCTTACACTTCTAAAAATAAATAATTTTGTTTTCTGTATGAAAAGATGTCAGGCTAGTGCTTGAATGTCTTGTGACATAGACTAATGTAGAGATCTAAATAGTGTACCATCAATTGAGAATTTTTTCAGAGTCCTGTAGATGCCATTTTTCAAATTTATGTAGTTCCCATTACAGAAATCATATTACAGATGTCTTGTGTAAGTGATGAGTAGTGTTCTTACGTGGTCTCTGGAAACTGGATATACTGAGAAAACCTGAGCATAACATTTGAAGTTACCTTGAGATGCTGTGCTAATTGGTCTTTTATTTAATGATTTGCCAAGAGGCGGGAAAAAAAGCCATGCTGCTATTTCAAAGTCATGTGCAAAGGAGACAAAATAATATGTGATTACAGTTCCAGTAATATGCTTGGAGTTTTTGCTTTTGCAGAGTACTAATAAAGTAAATAGTTGCTGTTAATGTAATTTGTGTCCCATGAGTTATTCTTTGGGAGACTAATCTGCCCGAGAGCTTTAGGATTAGTCAAGGAGAGATTTACCACTACAGGCATTGGTGTAACAAACTGGTCTGTAGCTTTGTTATTCAGCATTACTTCTAAAGAAGCTGCTTATCAGTGTAGATCAGTGCTCTAGATTATTTAATTGCATTGTAATGCAGATATTTTTTTCTTGTGGGGGTATGAATGTAAATGAATTAAACCATTGGTTATGAAGAAAAGTTGAGTGATGCATAAAATTCATCACCAGCTCACATATTTTAGCTGGATATACCTTTGATGTGACCAGTGATTAATTCATTCACAAGTTTAAAATGTTATGTTAGTATGTGTGGAACAAATCACTTATCACTGTGTTGGTTTTACTAAGGTTTTAGTCTCCTGCTTTTTTTTGAGTTTTTAATCTTCGTTAGTGTATGTTTTTACAGAAAGTGCTACATTTCCCCACCTTTCCCTCAAAATACTGCTGTTCAGTCCCTTTTGTGATCAAACTGCTGTTCGGTGTTTCTTAAAATGAGTAATATTTAATGAGATTTTATGTTACCAAGAACTTGCACTGTATAGAGACCCCTTGAAATTGGTTATCTCAGCTAAATTTTATCTTTTGTTTTTGGCTTTTATTTTGGTTTAACTTGGCAGTGTTAGGTTTACAGTTAGACTCAAAGTCTCATTCAAGCTAAATGAAGCTTTGATTCTATGATCTATTAACATTTAGCTAATCAGTCAGATGAAGTGCTATGCTGAGCAGGTCATCAGGCCCTGACATCTCAAAATATAAAAGGCTAAATGTGATCATCTGGTAATTTAATTAAGCTGGGAGATGTCATGGCTTTTCTTAAGGGAATGAGATTTTAAGTAGACAGGCATAGGTTGTGTTTTTAGAGTTCAATTGATGATAGTACTTTAAATTTTGTCTGTCTTTCTAGCTAGGACAAAAAAATACGCAAAAGCTCCCTGTAACAAAACCACAAGGCAAGTTCTTGATAAATTTAGAACTTACGATTTTGAGTGAAAAAAATTTCAAATCTGCCTTAGTGTGACTACTGTGTGCTTTATTCATTTAATAAAGATCTGAGTTGGAGGAGTGGACTGGTACAGTTCTCATCCACACATCACCTGTGGAATGACTCACTTCTATTTTTATTGAAATTTTGATAGGGTTATGTTGCATGTATAAAGAAAAATAAAATAATTAACTTGGAGGATATTTTGCAGATTGTTATAGATGTGTTACATTTGAATTGCTCTCCAAAGTTTTGGAAGGTATTAGAAAGAGTCAGCATGTGATAGTTTTCCTGATCGAGGCAAGCCAAGACAAAGTGTCATCCCAGTTATTGAAGAATTCTTTAATTACCCAGTGAAACGACAGTGATAGTTGACTTTTAAATTGTACAGGATGTACTTGTTTCACAGGAGAAGAGAAATTGTGATAGTAAAGGGAAATCTCGGCCAGTTGAGGTGTTCTTGTCATTTTATTTTATTTTTTTTTTTTGAGCTGAAGTGCATTAGCAAGTTAACATCTTATGAAAACAGGAAAAGAAATGTTCTCTCCTTTCTCTTTAAAAAAACACCAAACAAAACCTTGGTTTAATTTTGGCATTTTCACTTTCAATGCTAATCTAATGGATAGTTAGGTGTTCATTCCTGCAGTGTTTCTTAGTGTGGAGTTTGGGGTTTTTTTAGTACTGTTGGCAGATAAAAATCTTTAAGTCTTTTTGCATACCTCCCATAATACCATAATTCTGTTTCTTCAGTTTTTTGTGAATTTTTAAAATGTTTTTAATTTTCGTCTTGAGAAGTTTTCTAGCTAAGAGATTAAGAGTTGAAAATAGATATTTAAACCGAAATGAATACTCTGCTGTACCTTGAATATGATGGACTGGCCATTGGAGTCTGAGGGGCAGTGGAGAGCTGTAGACTTGTCTCTTGAGGTACCTAACCCAGAGAGGAGGTTTCTCTTTGTGTCATGTTCCTCAGATGTAAAACAGAAGCGAGTCCTTTCAGCTTATACCTTCAGGGGTTGGCTCTCAATTTGCCTTCAGTGCTGTGGTCCCATGGGAGAGATTTAAACCCATGCTGAGGGTGCCTCTGATGTCTGGCTCTGTGCCCCAGCAGTGCTTGGTTTGGGTGTCAAGGGCAGTGTGTCTGTGGTTCAAGAGGAGAACCTGTCTTGAGTCTGGTATTCTAATGCTTGTTGGGGAGATGGTATTCTGTAATTCTTGGTTGTGAGCTAGACCTTTAGCAGACCTATTTTGATACCTCCCCAGCCCCTCTGCATTGTGAGGTTCAATGCAAGAAAAGCTTAGGTGGAAGCTGCTTTTAACCCACCATCTTCATAAGACATGATAAAATAGAGCCTGTGTGCTCAACAAGGAGATTAACTACCGATCAGCTTGAAAAAAGATACACTGTGAAGTTTTTAGGAAACTTGCTAAAAACTTGCTACATTTTTGTTTGTTGTTAGTAAACTCCTTCCCCCACAGTATAACAGCTATGTTTGGAAAATTAAACTTATATAATTGTGCTACAACTGTGCTTGTTGTTCTGTGTTTAGCCCAAGCTGGTAAGAAGACAGTTGTGGGCCACAAAAAAGTTTGATTACAGCTTTAAAATTATACTGTTGTAATCTGGATTTCTGTGAAGACCCCCATTTACATTTCTCACATCTCCCTGAATCAAAAATTTTGGTCTTTGCTGCAATGCGTGGATGAGTCTGGAGTTTATTTCAGGCTTGCTTGAACTGTTGCTGCTTTGGCTGGGCTGAAATGTCAGATGTGAGCTTAAAACTTTTCTTCTCTTTCCAGGTGCCTGCTGATGGAAATGCAGGGCTGCTAGCAGAGCCTCAGATTGCCATGTTCTGTGGCAAACTCAACATGCACATGAACGTGCAGAATGGAAAGTGGGAATCAGACCCCTCTGGCACCAAGACCTGCATTGGGACAAAAGAAGGGATTCTTCAGTACTGCCAGGAAGTAAGTGCTGTCTTGTGAATAACTAATAGTGGTTGTTCTTTTGAAAGCCTAAGTGCAGGCATGTGCTGGAGTCAGTCTGTAGGGATCTTCCCTTTCTTTTTTGACCTCTTCTGCTCCATTGCCATCTTGTCCTTTCTGAAGAGGTTCTCTCCAGCGCCTGTTAAAAGAGCTTCAGGAACTGGTTGTTGAAGAAGGAGTCACTGGGCCTGTTCGAAAATTTTGTCTCTCTCTCTTCTACCCTTGGGGGATAATTTTTATATAGTATGTGTGCAATGGACTTCTTTCTTATAAAGTGTTTTGAATAAAGCTGAGGTGGCAGTTTATTATTTAAAATGCCCTTGGTCTTTCTTGGGCTGATTTGGAAAGATAAGCTGTAACATGACTTTTGTCGTTCTACCATGACACTGAAATGCACTTGTGCAGTCCAGAGTTATTGGCCTCTGCTGCACACAGAACCATTCAGAGTTACTTAATAGAAAAACTTTCCCTACAGATGAAGTAAAAATGACCAGTTTCATATTTGAGAGCAGAAACCTTTTACCCACTTGCTTATATCCTAAGAACAGATTGTGGATCTAATTTTGTTTTGTCTCCATGATGTGATAGTACAATAACCTCGTACCAGTGTGTGACAATTTGAAAAGAAAATGCATTATTTTATGCAGTGAAACAAAAGGGCATGGTTTGAGTTGCCTTAGTCCTTACATTTGCTATGCCATCTTTTTTTTTTTTTTTGAGGACTATTGCATATTGTCATAGCAGTAGTTGCTTTGTTTCCTAAATGTCAAACCAGTTCCTGTGAAAATATTTCTTTAGAAAGCAAGAGAATTTATTTTTCAGATCTTTGGTCTCTTAGCATCTTCATTCCTGTTGTTTCACCCATTGATTGTTCTTTCTGTTTTTTGCAGTGTTCTGTTCAGTTTTTACTGCATTTGGGCAAAATACTCATTTTAAGGATGATATTGTAATGGCAATTGAAATTGATTCTTCATAAGTAGCTTTGACTCTTTACTAAGAAAATTGCTTTGTGAAACTCATATTTTTGTTTGTCACTAACAAAAATACCTAACCTATCCTACTAGTACAGTTTCAAAGATTTCTTCTGGTTTTCTGTTGTCTTCTTTGATTTATCTAAATAAAGTTGACATGCATAATGAAATTAATGGGGGTGAGGAAAGGAATAATAAAAAGAGCATCAGTAACTAAAAATACATCAGTTACTAAAGATAGTAAGTCTATCTAAAGTTACAGAAATAAATATGTGAATTACGGAATTAAGATTAGAAAGTTTGGGGGCTTTTAAGCATGAATATCTCAGTAGGTTGGGGGTTCAACCACAAATGCTGCAGGCAGGAAAGGATTCTGGAACAAGGTCTCAGAGCTGTAACTGACTGTCAGGTGATTTTGAAATTTGGGGTGGCATTGAAAAAAAAAAGCCCTCTCAAAGTTAAAGGGAAGAGGTAAGCAAAAGCAGTCAGAAGGTAATACACATAGATTGTTAAATGATAAAGAGACTAATAAGAAAAATTTTGACTCCCTAAGGAAAAAAATTGTTTGCCATGCATGGAGACTGAGAGAGCTTAACTGGGCAAGGGCCTGAGCAGCTTGGTCTGGCATAGATGTGAGTCCTGGCTGGAGCTGAGGAAGGTCTAAGGGACTATGATAGGTCTCTTTTAACCTGAATTTTTTTGCAAATCTGAAATTTTCTCATAACTGAAAGAGAGGAGAGACCTTGTGTTACTTGGTTTGATAAGGGTAAATACTTAAACTCTGGTGTGTTAAGCTGTATTTTGTGTGCTTGACAGTTTACTAGCTTAGTATTAGATGATCATCACGATTTTGGAGTGTCTCCAGCTTCAGTTAAAAGTATGGCTTACGTGGTTCTGCTCTGTTGTGGGGTGAAGTGCTGACAGGTCTACTCCCTAAAAATGGGGTGGGCATTTATAGACTTCACTTAATCTCTGTTAATTATGTGAAGCAGTATGCTTTCACCAACTTGAAGTGAGCAATTCTGCTATGGTGTGTTGGAACATGGGAATCTGGTAAAAACCTGCCCATCTTTTCTTGCTGTGCTCACCAGTATGCTTTTGGTTTGTTTGCTGGAAACGGCCAATGTCCTGCTGCCCTGCTGTGTCCTTCCCACACACCCCCTTGAGATGCACAGTGCAGCTGCTGTAGGCTGCTGATGGAGAAGGGACAAGGTGGTCTGGGGTGCAAGAGCATGAGGCAGCAATGGGGTCTCTGCCAGCAGGTGTTTTGGGGTGGGGTGGAATCATGAGCCCCAGGTTTTTGAATGCTGGTAATATATTCAGAAATGGATAGCAAATATTAGGAAGTTCACATCTGCTGACAGTAATTTGAAACAAAAAGCCACATAGAAGGTGATCCAACCTAGCAGCATGGAAAGAAGCTCCCAGTTCTGTATGACTCTTGCCCATGGTCCTCCCTCCTTCCCCACACCCCTTTGGCCAGACCTGTGGCATGTTGGGCTTTGGCTTTGGCCAGGGAATGGCACTGATGCTTTGCTATGATTAAACTTGACCATGACCCCACAAGAGAAATGGAAGCGTTAGATAACAGCACCCACTTCTACCAAAGAAATTAATTTTTAGAGGATTGCTAGTAAATGCAACTCAAACTGGCTTCTTAGCTTTGGGGAACCCCTTGTTATTGTGATCGGTATTCCAAATATGCCTAGTATTTCCCTTGCTTTCTGCTGTTTACCTTGGCTGCAAGACAGTACTTGCTATCAGGGAATGGGAGAAATTTGCATTTTCCCATTAGCAGGAAGCAATAAGCAGCAAGGCTGAGATGTGTACCTCTTGTGTGGGAACAGTACACAGGTAAAAATCTCCTTTTTGGTTGCTTTTGCCGAATACAATCTTTTCCTTCCTTTCTCTTCTCTCCTTTAATACTGCTTTTTTTCCCCAAAAGAAGGATTGCTTCTTCCTGTGTGCTTTTTTTTCTTGCTCTAGGCAGAGGCTGAGTATAAATGCTCTGCTAAGGCAGGGGACAGGTACTCTTTCTGCATCTGTCTTCATGTTCCCTGGCACTGTGGCAGCTTTCTTGGTTCTTCACTTTTGGTGTAGCAGCAGCTCTTTGTACCACCTGCTGAGGAACTGGGTTTTTTTATTCAGCTCCAAACAAAGCCCTGAAGTGACAACAAGCAAGGGAAGGTTTGGCTTTTCAACCCTGTACTTCTATTGAGAAATCTGTCCATCTGGTTTTTGTTGCAGATTCCTTGTGAATGCTGTTCCAGGCATTGTGATAATGACTGCATTGCAAGGGGAGATGCACTCCTGCAGTAAATCCTGTAGTGTTAGCCCATGCACCCAGTTCTTCCTCCAGCTTGGGGAAGACCAGAAGGGACATACCAAAGGAGCCATTTGGGTGGAAACCCAAAGCGCAAGTGCAGTGGCCTTGCTCTGTGGCTCCTTGGCTCTAAAATAATACAAAATTAATATATCAGGAAACTCCACTCACTGTTAATAAGAAAATGATACTTCATGTATTCTCTGGGTTTGATTTCTTCCTTGAAGGTATTTTTCAAAAAATAAAAAATACCATCTCTTCTTTCATCAGCACTTACAAGTAGATGTGTTCCTCTGCCTCCTTGTTAGCTTTTCTTTTAAAAGAGCTTCTCTTGACAGTGCAAGGCCAGATGCCTGAGTGATGGGCAGGGCTGGGAGGTGCATAGAGTACAGAAGGACTAGTATTTCTCCTGTAGAGATGTACTGTGAACCTTGAAATTCTCATCATTTCTTCCTCCTGCAGTGCACTGCCAGCTTAGGTGGATTTTGAAGTCTTGATGCAGGAAGTAGTAGTAGAGGAGCATTGCAGGGCAGAAAGGGAGGAACAGGGAATAAGCAGAACCACCTATGTGTTTTAAAGATTAATGTTGCTTGTTTTTGCTTTGCTTCTTTTGAGTGGGAGCTCAGTGCAGCACAGGAAATATCAGAGTTTATATTTGGACAACACATCACACAGTTTAAATATGGCAAAGCTCAGACAGTAGATTGCTTTTTTGAAAGGAAATGGAAGATACTTGAATGCTGCCTTCCAGCTTCCTTGACTTCGGTTAAACTCTGACATTGAACTCACATGGCATTTTCAACAGAAATGGATGTTAGTATATTTGGAGATGTGTACAGTCATGCTTAAAAGTTTGACTGAATGGTATCTTTGCACTCTTCGCATTGATTATTGAGGTCTTTGGTTTTACTCTTTCTGCCAGTGCTTTAATATAATTTGCTTGGAAATAGAGGGACTACTATTGATGGTATATTTATCCTACAGTTAAACCTTAGTATACTCACCTTCTTGAGAAAGAAGGCTGGGATTTTTAGCCCAGACTGTAGTCTACCATTGAAATATATTTCAAATCAAGTGACTAATAAAACTTGGAGCTTATGTTGCAAGATGATTCCTGTCTTTCTTTTGTTGATAATAAAAGATCTCCCCTCTTGGTTTTCCCTACACTAATTTTTTTTTTTTTTGCATGTCTCAAAAAGAAATGAAATGAAAAAATAAGGACTTTTTCAAAGAGTGCTTCTGCTTTGAGGCTGAGGGAGGGAAAAGGATGAAAAGGGAATGAGGATTGTCTGCATAAATAAATATTTAGGTAAACATGTACTGCAGTGTTTAATGAAACTGCAATGCTGCATTTTCCTCTAGATTAATTTTGAATTTCACAGATATGATGGACAAGATTAATTAATGGGTTCCATCTGCATAATGTTTGTGCCAGGAGTACAATAAGTTTATTCTGTCTTCTAAAAGACAAAAATGCAATGGCTGTATGCAGGGCATCCCTCTTGCCTTGTTTGGTTCATAGCTGAGCTAGCAGATGACCATTTAGCACATGATTGAGAAGAAGTTCTTCATTATTGTCAGCAATCTGTGTTCTGTGCTTGTGGTTTGTTCCTTCAGGTTACAAAAGGACCAGCCATACTTGCACTAGATGCTCAGCATGCCCAGCCGGGGGAGCGAAGCTCAACTGACCCAGCTCTTGGCCCAAGATACTTCTGAGAGGGCTGTGTAGTGTTTGATGTGGTCTGCAGAGACATTGCCTTTCTCATATAGCTGGTGTCCTGGTGGGGACAAGACAGCTGACATTTACTGCTGCATTTCACATTCTCTTTTCTGTCTTACATACAGAGTTCTCATCATATGTGGTCTGCAATTTTCTTTACAGACCCATCTCCGAGTCTTTCACTGTGTAACTCTGAGATGGACTGATAGCAGCTGTTTCGTTAATAAATAATAAGCCTAAGACATAACAGGCATAAAGTGTGATGGTTACCTTAAGTAAAGAAAAATATATTATTAAATATATAGCTGTTATGTTCCAGCCATTTCGAGGAGGATAGAGAAACTATTTGCAAGAGCATGTAATAACAGGATAAGAGGGAGTGGCTCTGAAAAACGAGGTTCACTCTCCTGTTAAAATTTAAAAGTTTAATAAAAGGACAATAGGGGACAAAGATAAAACAAAAGGTTACAGGGCCGGGTGCCCTTGGCTCTCAGCCAAGAGCACACCTGCTATTTTGGAGACACCCTTTACATACTTTTAGCCTAATGCATATTCATAAACAATTCTACATATTCAAACTTTTCCCCAAACTAGTTTACATGTTCCAGGACTGTTTAGCATGGCTCCTCCTTGGATCCACCTTTTTAGAGCATGGCATTTCTTGGCTGTGGTTTTGGTCAGTTTTTGTTATCACCTCCAGCTTGGACTCTGGTCTGTGGTTTCTGCAGATGGTGATTGCTGATAGCTGGCATGTCCGTAGCAGGGGTCCCCACCATACATTCACAAGCATGACTATATCAGCTATTTTACTACTGTCTAAGTCTAGTTAACAGAAATAAAGGCATTAGTTATTGTTACAAAAAACGACATCTTTATAGCAAAGCTACTTTTAACATGATACACATATAGCATCCATTTTAATATTTGCGAAAAGCCAATATCATAATATGTATTTTTCACAGCTCCAAACTGACAGAGAAGGTTTAGATTAGACATTAGGAAGAAATTCTTCCCTGTGAGGGTGGGGAGGTGCTGGCACAGGTGTCAGAGACTGAAAATAGTTCACGCCTCAAACATTGATATAAAGTTTTGCTAATTATAAAGAAGCTACAACTAAAGAAGCCTCCCTGAAGACTGGGACTTTGAACTGGAAGTCAAACTGTTGATTAGATAAAGGGAAATCCATTGTTCATTTATCCCTGGCTGAGTCTGGGGAGGGGCAGAGAGCACAGCTCACAGAAGCCAGGTTTACACAGACTCCCCCCCCACAACCGAGGGGGAAGGAGGAGGTTTCAGGTGCATGGCGTAACCTCTGGTCAGAGGCAATAAATACTCATCCTCTGATTACACAAACTGGCCCAGCTGTGGAGCCCCCAACCCCACAGGCCACATCCACGGGACTTTCACGTGAGAGGCTTTGCACCACAGGACTGCAAGTGATGTAACAGATCCAGAGTCTGCTGTAAGAGACTGC
>VZTE01005127.1:13809-28457 GCA_013397775.1 Eulacestoma nigropectus | reverse complement strand
GGGGGGAGTTTTTGCTAAGAGAGTGCTGGTGGGAGGAGGGTTTTGCTTTAACTTCTTTTTATTTCTTGTTACTTTAAACTCTGTTAGTAATAAACTTCTTTATATTCTTTAAAGTTTTAGGCCTGCTTTGCATTTCTTCTCATCCTTATCTCACAAAGTGAAAAGCATGTGATCAAACCACTACACTAAATTGGTGTTTCCACCCGGTTGGCGAACCAAACCCGCTACAAGCAGTAAATGGACAAGAGATGGAATAATGCAGAAATTGTGCCCTGGCAATGTTAGACTTGTGTCCAGTTCAAGGCACTGAAACCACAGCATCTGCAAGTGTACCTCTGCAGATGGATGGGTGTTGCCTCCTGGGAATGGTGCTCCTGAGGCCTGGTAGGCTGCCTGCAGGGTTTGGGTAGTTGAGTGGTTTTGAGTGTTTAGGGGCTTCATCTCCTTCTGGTCTTCCCCAACTCTCTGTGCATGATTGTATGTGTGTGAATAGGTAGTATGCTTTGTGTTGTGTTCCATGTTTTTTTGATTGTCCCCATCCCTTACAGACAGCTTTATAGCTCTCCTGTGCTATAGCTTGTTATTGTCTTAATCTTACTTTGTTATCTTCTTATCTTGCTTTTTCTTGTGGTCGTAGTGTTACTGTCTTCTGATTTGGTTTTGGGGGTTTTTTGTGGAGGCAAGTTTGTTTTTTGTTTTCCTTTCCCTTTTCACCATTGTCCATCTACTATGGAAGGTATGGAAATCAAAAATACTGGCTACAGTGGTGATTGTTTCCCTATAGCAGTGTATAAAGCTTGTAGTAGGAGCAGTGGTTGGTATCACGAAATGGGTTCATGTTCAGAGGTCTCTTGGCAAGGAAAAGGTCATTACTCACAGTTTCAGCTGCTGGTTCTGCAGGCAAACATAAAAAAGGGAAAGACAGTTTCTCTTGTTCCATAGCTTAGAAGCTGTCAAGAAGTACATTTGCTTGAATTCATAGCAGGGCAATGGCCCAAGGTTGGATGAGGGAAGTATTTATTGATTTCTGGGACATTCCTTTTTTCCCAAGCAGTTTACTACAACCACTTTCTGATTTCTAATTCATATGGCAGCATTATCCTCTAGTTAGCCTTTATCTAATTGAAATGATTATGTAGCACTGTATTGCTTTAATCTTCCAAATAGTCTATGCCTCTGGCTAATAAAAAATCCCACTGTTAATCTTTTTTTATAGATGTGTGCTCCTTACAGAAAATTGTTCTAGATTTGTTGTGGATTAATTGTAATCATGGAAAGGTTTCAGAATATCTGTGCAATTATTAATGGTTTTATCCACCTTTTCCCCATATAAGTATATAGCATGTTTTTAATGGTTTAAGCAGAATTTTAGCTGTTAATTTTCTTTTGGTTTTTTTTTTTTTTTTTTTTTTTACTTGAGTGGAACAAGATTTTCACTGGAGGGGTGTTACTTCAAATGACTAACAAAGTTTGAAAGGTGAGGATTTTTGATTTTTTAGATTTTTTTTTTCAGAGTTCTTGAGGCATTTTATTGGTTTTGCATGGCCTGGTTTTTGGTAGTGGGGGAGGCACAGGGGTGGCTTCCGTGAGAAGCTGCTAGAAGCTTCCACCATGTCTGGCAGAGCCAATCCCTGATGGCTCCAAAGATGGACGTGCCGCTGGCCAAGGCTGGGCCAATTAAAAATGGTGATAATGCCTCTGTGATAACTTATTTAAGAAGAAGGAAAAACAAAGGTGGTGGCACAGTTTTAATTCCAGTCAGAGAAGAGCAGAGTGAGAATATGTGAGACAAACAACATGGAGACACCAAGGTCAGTGAGAAGGAGGGGAAGGAAGTGCTCCAGGCGCTGGAGCTGAGATTCCTCTTCAGGCTGTGGTGAGGACCATCGTGAAGCAGCTGTCTCCCCATGGAGATCCCTGGGGAGGTAGAGATCTGATGCAGCCTGTGGAGAAGCCCCGCTGGGGCGGGTGGATGCCTGGGAGGAGGCTGTGAACCCATGGGAGACCCGTGGAGAGAGGGGCCCTGCTCCCAAGCTGGAGGAGCCTGTCCTTGAAGGACTGCACCCTGTAGAACAGTGACCCATGCCACAGCAGTTTAGGGAGGACTGTTTCCTGTTGGATGTACTCACATTGCAGCAGTTTGCAAAAAGCTGTTGTTTGTAAGATGGACTCACATTGGAGAAGTTAGCTGGAGGGACCCTGTGGGAGGGGACCCCGTGCTGCAGCATGGGAACGACTCCTCTCCCAGAGCAGCAGGAGAAGCCATAGGTGATGAATTGACCATAGCCCCCATTCCCTGCCTTTCTTGTGGAAGGAGGGAGGGGTGGGGGGGAAGGTGTTTTTAAGGGCTTATTTTACTTCTCATTATCCTACTCTGATTTCACTAGTAATAAATTCACCTTATATCTCGAAGCTGAGCCTGTTTTGCCCATGATGATATTTAATGAGTCATCTCTCTCCTGGTCCTTATCTCAACCCATGAACCCTTTGTTAAATTTTCTCCCCTCTGTCCAGCTGCAGAGGGAAGTGAGCAAGCGGCTTTCGTGGGTGCCTGGCATCTGGCCAGTGTCAACCCATGACAGACATCTGGCTTAGTGTTGAGACCAAAACCAACACTGAATTTAAGTCCCTAAGACTGTTCCAAATTGTTATGGATCCTTGTATGGAAAGGGGAAACTGTTCCTTCTCTTGAGCTGAGACAGGAGCTTCTACTAGAAAGATACTGTGTAGTGTTCAGAAGATGTATCACAGTATCTCTTAAATATCAGCTTTGTATTTTGTGAGTGCCAATAGCTGTTGCATATATTAACAGAAAAAAAGAACACATATTTGTACAGTAATGAAAATACCATGTTTTTTTTTTTTTTTCTGCCCAGATATTCATATTGAAACATGAATGCTGTTCATCTGGATATGAGGAAATATTATGCAATATAACATTTGTTATACCAGCACAGTTTCTTTGTATAAGTATCACTGTAGGTTAGAAAAGCACTCATCCCATGGGAATGTAATGATATTCAAGATGTCCCATTCCAGCTGTGTGAAGAAACCACACAATGTTTCCAAGCCAATGCAATTTATTTTTCTTTGATTCTTATCCTGAGTCACAGGTTTTCTTGAAGAACAGTGATAATTAGGCATTTATAAAAAAATGGATTTGTCCGTTCATAACTCACTTCCACTTGTCCTGGGAAGACATCTCTGCCAAGTTGTGGTCAATAAATGGCTTCTTTGTAAATTCAAGTTCTGAGGAACTTTAATTTTTTAAGGCACTATAAAAATCCTTTAGTGTTTTTTTTTGCTTTCCTTGTTTGAGCCAATTATAGACTTAAAAAAAAAATTGATGAGTGTTTCCTCAAACATCTGTGAAGTTTTGGAGGTAATGTTGCTTTTCCAAGTTCCCACACAGTTCGGCCAGTCAGTTTGGCCAGATGGCATGCCATCTGACAGCAAAAAAAAAAGAAAAGGATTCATCTAAGAAGCAGGAATTGCATTTATGATTCTAAATAAGGAATATAAGAGGATTTGATTAGACTAATCTTATTAAAGCTGAACTTGTAATACTGTGTAAGTTAATGTCTTACTAAAAAGATGTCTATATTTTTTAGTATTTTAGAGGAGATTGTCATAGAAACTTATTTTAAGCTATTGCTGAGAGCACATTTGTGGATATGCTAACAGACGATTACTTGCTTAAATCTGGAAAATGACTTCTAATATTTTGGAGCCAGTGTGGGTCGGAGCTACTCTTGAGTAGTGGTATATGTTCCTATCAATTTCATTCCTTTAACCCAGGCATTACTCTGGTTTGGAGTTTGGAGCAACATAGAGGACTGAGGAGTCTCCCATATTCAGCCAGGCTTGAAGTTCCTGAATGTCCCTGCTTTTGCAGACTTTGCAGCTTAGACGTCTTGAGCTGTTGTAGCTTAGGATCTGTAGCCAGATCTGAGATGGTCAGATTTTGCAAGCTGATTTTAGAGTTTCTTGCCAGAAGAGTTGCTACAGAGTGGTTTAGCAGAAGTATTGAGCTTAAGCAGTACATGCTGTTGCAGAAACAGTCAGTTTTCGTATCTCCTTCCTCCTCATTTCTTCTCTGTTAAATTTTAGCATATGTCTGATCTTGCAGCGAGGAAGTTCAGGGAACTGAAATGGCACAAAGCAAAGCCCAGCAAACAGAAAAAGGGGGAGTTTTCCTCTTTGACCCTCTCCTCAGATGAGCTGGATTGGTAATGTTGGAGGAGGTATGAGGGCAGGACTACTTCTCATGACAAGTGTCCAGAGGATGGCTTTGCTATGGTCTTTGAACAGCCTCTGAAGAGAAGCTTTCTAGATATTTCTGAAGGCACTACATCTTTCTGCCATTTGGTCCTATGTGTTTTCAGAAGAACACATGCTGTTAATCCCTGAATTTCCCCAGCAAGCTTTCTCTGGCAATAGAAAAAGACAACATGAGCAATTTGAAAGGGAAAAAACTCAGAGTAAAAAAACTCAGGTCAAGATGACAGATGTCAAATCAAGTCTGTAATGGAGAGTAGGCCACATGTTAATCAGAGATGCAAATGTGGATCCACAATTTCATTTTAGGCAGCAGTAGAAACGTAAGTGGAGAGCAAATATATTTAAAATACCAGAATCTGCAGAAAATGAGAGAAAAGGCAGGTGAAAAATAAAGAAATGTGGAAAGGGTTGGTAGTTTTAGGCAGAGTGATGACAGCAGGAAGGACAGAGGAGAACTGACAGGTAAATGAAAGAGAAATTTGATGTAATGCAGTATCCTTGTAGTGGTTATCTGATCTGAAAGTTAGTTTTTTTGGGTCAGTTGCTGAACAGTTCCACAGACTCCACAGACCTGCCATAAGGATTTTGAGAAAAAGCATCTGGACCCTCCATCTCAAATGCAGAATCCTAATTGCTGCTGTTTTTCTGTAACTTTGGTTTCTGCCAGGGTTTTGCAGCTGGAGGTGCAGGAGGAGCATCAGCATCACATGCTGGTTTCTAAGATAAGGATTCTTTGTTGTTGTTGTTTAGCAAACTAAAATACTGTCTTTTTTGTAACACACAAGTGGATTTAATATTTGCAAATTAATTTATCATGTTGTGTAGCTGTGTCATAGAATTTCTGGTTTATGGGGTGTCAGAGGGTCAGCCTGGTGTTTTTCACTGGGCTTCAGCAACAGAGCGGTGTCAAAGTGCTTGCGCTGTGCTGGAAATTAAATACAGAAATCTGTGCAAATCCTTACGTTGACTTTGCTGCTTAGATTAATCTTTGGAGAAGAAACTTCATTCTAGTTTCATGTTTAACTTTCATGAGTGCTAAAGTAAAGTTTATCTCAGTTACCCCACTAAACAACAGAAACTGCTAAGCCACAGAGCACAGTAATAGATTGCATCATAACATAATCCTGATGATAAGAGCATTTAAAGCTTTGATGTGCCTTTTTTTTTTGTTACTGAAAGTTTCAAGAGGGGTGTAGATGCAGTTCTGAGAGACAAGAAGTAATTTCTCTCCCAGGATGAGCCAAGGTAGTATGGAATGTTAAGGATTTCTTGTTTGTTTTTCAGCAATTTGAAAATCCTTTCAGTCCAGAAGTCCTTGACTAGAATTTGATTTATTTATGTTTACTTCAGTCCAATTCAGTGAACTTAATTCTTGTTGGAGAAAGGGTGCCAAAGATAATTTTAATTTAAATGTATTGTTTGCCAACCTTACTGTGAAACAAAAGTAAAAAAAGACACATCCAATAAATTATCCTAATTACTTTTAATATTAAAGTTTTCTCTGGATTTTGAGGACCTGGCAACCTTGATGATTCTATGATTCTGTGAGTAGGCTGGGATATCTGCTGGCAAGATACAGGGTGCAGAGGGACATGTATATGGGCATGTTCCGGCTTTGCAGTGGTTTATATTGGAAAGCAGATGCAGGGTTACAGTCCTTACTCTGTCCTTTCAAGTTCAGGATCAACACATCTCAGAAGATTCATAATTGACTCGGACTTCAGTTTACTCTCATGTTCCCTTTGCTCAGTGTGCCTTTGAGCAGTTGGAAATGTATATTCCATTTCTGAGAATAAGATCTTAAGTATATTGGTGTTGAAATTTTGTGGGATATGATTGGACTTAGTTGCACCACAACAGTGTTGCTCTCTAGGGATTGACATCGCCATGGTGACTTGGGTCATTAGGAGCAATTTGAAGTAGTTTCTCCAGTTGGCAGCCATCCTAATCCATTTGGGACTGTTCTTTTGTAGAAGGACGAAAAAAAATACAGTTTTTTATTTTTCAGGTTTTCTTGGAGTTGGATTGAATCTTTCTGTTAGAGACATTGGTGTCAGGGTTCCCATTGACTTCAGTGGAGCATGCAGTACCAAGCTTCAAAAATGTTTTACCATCTCTGTGGGAACATACTGCAGGAGGAAGAAAGCTGGCAAGAACATGTTCAGCTTCTTTTTTAGTGGGGAATGGAGCACTAAGAATGTTCTTTGGTTTGCAGGCTTCTGAGCTGCTTCTGGTAAATGTAAAGATGCCTATAGGCAGCCCAGTGACTGGCAGCTTCATGCACATGGAGACTTGGTGCTTGTGTGAGTTTGTTGTTGACAGCTTCTGTCAAACCTTTCTCCTCCTTTATGTGTACAGGGTTCAGTAGCCAGCTGAACAACAGTGTTTCTCACCTGGAAGTGGAAAAATGACCCAAAAACTTTGGCCCTTAAACTCTCCTGTGCTATGTGCACAGCTTGGAGCCTGTGAGTAGTGGGGTTTGCTGAAGAAGTGCTGTTAGAATCTGGTTTAAACCCAGAAGAGCAAAGAAAATTAAGTCTCTGTGTATAAACTGGAAAGAGCTTTGAAGGTTCAAAATATTCCCAAAAACGAGATTAAAACCAAACGAGGTTAGATGTTGATGTCAAAAAAAGAGATGTGTTTTATTTAATGGTAAAAGAGGCAGAGAGAAGGAAAGAAGAAAGAAAGACAGAAAGAAATGTGCGTGGGGGGGGTGGGGGAACAGGGAGAGAGTGACAGGGGTTGGGTGGAAAGCATATCATCCCTCCGAGAGTCCCAGCAGTGTCTCGTTGCTCCCCTCTATCTGGTCTTCTGGTGGTGAGGGTCCCCTGTCGTCGCTGCCATGCCGTGCCACGCCAAAAATTATAGAATCCAGTGTATTAATATATGCTTTGGGCAGGTGGGAACGCCCACGTGTCTCCCCTGCAGGGGGCCGGTTAGACACTGTCCCTTGCAACACTGAAGGTCTGTTGCATCATCTGTGGTGTAGGGTCTGGAGACTCCTTTGATGGGCCATGACACCCCCTCTGCCTTTCATGTGGATGCAGCTTCTGCCGGGGTGAAGGGCCCCTCAGCTGGGCTCTGCTGCACAGTGGAGGATGGGCGTTACACCCAAANGGGCGTTACACCCAAAGCCTTCCCCCCCCCCCCACCCCGTGGTGTGAGGGTCTGTGCAAAACCTGGCAGCTAATAGCCTTGGGGCTGTGGTCTCCACCCTGAAGGTGTTAAGCTTGTGCTTTGTCAATGTCTCTAGCCCTGAATTGTTACTTTATCTTATCTTCATCAGCGAGCAGTGTAGGGCCTCTCAGACCCCCATTCAGGGTGTGTAGTCTTCTCTCCAGCTTTTGTAATACAGTTTTGAAAGTCCTTCATGAAAATGTTTAAGTCATAAACGATGATATTTCAGTCTCTGACAAGTGCAAAGGCGAACCGTGGGCCTGAGAGAAGACCCACCTCATGTTCTCACTGCTGGAAAATAAACGAAGGTGGGTGGGTCTGATGCAGTAGTGCAGCAACAGAGAGGGACTTTTTGCAGCGTGTTTTTCATTCTGAAAAAAACTCATGATTTTACAAAAAAGAGAGCATAGCGAGTGATAAGCAACTGGACTGCCCTGGGAGATGCTTCATGTGTACTTCTGTTTCAGCCCCAGGGCTGACTCAGTCTCCCATTACAGACCTTGGGCTTGTGTATGTGTGTGCAATCCGTCAGTCGTGGAAGTCTGGTGTAGGAAAAGGATGGTAGGACTTTGCTGCGTAATGCACATTTGATGATATCCGCTTCATTCCTTGCTTTGCTTTCAAACTGGCATTTGCTGGTGGACTCCAGGGTACAGCTTCACTGGAAGAATCATAGCCAGAAGCCCTTGTTTTCAAAAGTGAGGAAATGACTGAGAGGTCCTCCTGGTAAATACCCACATGGACATCATTCAGAGACTACTTCTTTAGCAGCCACAGTGTTTAGCAGAAAATTTGGATTAGTTGACTTTTCAGTCCAATTAGTAACTGGAAATGAAGACATCAATCTGGTACCTTAGGTTTTAACTTTTATATTTTTCAAATTCTGTTTCTCTTAGTGTGTAGCTCTGATGTTTCTTGTAGCTTGCTAGCTGCTCTGCTAGGCCAGATAAGACACAACAAAGCTTCTGTGAGCTTGCTATTCAAGGACACTCAGACTGTCCTAGGCCCAAAGGTGTAAACTAGGGCCTCAAGAGAGGTGGAGAAATTGAAGACGTTACATCATTAGCTAAAGTTGTAAATGGTGAATTTATGCTGATATGCAAAGGGACCAGACTATAAAAGTGTGAAGAACTCGTGACTTGTTGTCCATCTTGGGGTCCATTTTGGGAAGTAGCCTCTGGCTCCCCAGAGTGTACCTTTGAAGGCCTTTCAAATAAATATCTACCTTTATTCCCTTACTCCTGTCCAGTCTCTGTTTCTAGGTAGCCTGTCAAGGCATTAGATCCCTTTACTAAAATAAAACAGAAGTTTTACATCTTTCTTGGACAAATTTCCGAACTCTGTTGCAAAGACCTTTGCGGGTGTCAGTTTAGACGATTTCTCCATAGCTTCCTTCTCTTCTTCCACCATGAAGCAAAATTGGAGAAACAGTAAGTGCAATTTATGAGTAAAAGCAAATGGTAAGTGATTTGCAGAGCTTTGATGCTTTTAATAGTTTATGACGATTTCTTAATATCCTGTTGGAACATTAGCTTTCAGTAATGCTTTTGTGAGTGTTATCAAAGACAAAGTAGATACTGCTCCCTGTAAAGCAGAATTTGCACCACTTATGTACAAACTGCTCCTTGGCAGATTTTCTTTGTGGGAGTTGCTGAGGCCTCCATTGCCTGATGCTGAGTTCTCCCCTTTTTTTTCCTTCAGTGTGGAAATGTGAAACAAATTGCTGCGGAAGTCTGTCCTGGTTTAAAAGACAGGTGTCTGCCAAGGAAGGCAGGAACCTTCCTGGAATGGAAAAGATGACCCCCCTCCCTCCGAATTATTATAACTTTGAAATTATGGGGCTTTCAGGCAAAGATACAGGAAAATGAATAACAGTTCTTTACTAGAATATATATATAAAAGAAGACAGGCAAACAACAACAACAGCAACAACACAAACAAAAAGGAAAAACCCAACAACAGTCTTTTGCTGCCTGTCAAGCAGTTTCCCCTTTGGTGTAGTTACGATCACAACTGTGGGCCCGATGTGGGTGCTGGTGAGGCAGAGGGAGTTCAGTGACTCCTCCGTGGCTGCAGGGGGCGCTGTTGGCTCCTGGTGAGGCAGAGGGCGGCCGAAGCAAGCTCTGAGCCGCCCCAGGGGTAATGGTGGCCCTGGGAGGAGAGAGAAGGTGGGGGGTTTTTCTGTTTTTCCTTGGCTCTCACATGTCCCGAGGGTGTCCTGGTGACAGCAGCAGCAGCCGAGGCTCCGGTAAGCAGACGCGAGGTGCTCCCTCCGGAGAGAGAGAGGCGATGGGGGCCTGGTTTTCCCCTGAGGCGCCCAGGCAGATGGTGAGGGTCTTTCTCCCAGCATCGGTGGGCTCTGAAAAGTCCCAGTCCAATGGCTGCTTCTGTGAGGAGTGGTCTCCAACGGCAAGGAGAATTGGCAAGGAAGGTTCAGCTGTAGCAGTGAGTCCCTCTGGGCAGGAGAAGTCCAGCCCCAAAACCCACAACCGTCCACCCTGCAAGGTGGGCAAAGACTGACCCACCCCCAGCTAAGAAACTGCCAGCCATCACACCGGTTCTCCCCCTCCCCCAGAACCATTCCAATGATACGGACAAGGCCCTGGCTACATATTTTGTCTTTTAAATAGACTTCCATTCACCATCTCTATGACAACAAATGGGAGGAAAATTCCCTAGAGAGAAAGAGAAGACTTAACCCCCAACAAAGTCTCAGCAATGTTTATGATTCATCATATTATTCTTTTTTCACCAAGTTCTCTGTTTCTTTGGAAAAAAATTGTGAAAACTCATTCAAAGGACAAAAAAAAAAAAACAAACCTGAAAATAATGGTTCTTTGAAAATATTCCTACTTTGAAGCTGAATACATGAAGCAAATTAAAGGGTAGAAGTTTTTTGGTCTCCTAAAGTGTAGTATCCAAATTTCTGAAATGTTTCCATTACTTTTTTCAGGGAATTGTTTTAAGGGTGGGAGAGGGCATATCTTCAAATACGTTTGTATCATAAGGGGTTTTCTGCATTTGAAAGTTACTTCAGACTTGCAAGTTTAAAATTAAGTCCTGAGTAAGTTCATGTGGGTCTGATCAGAAAGAAGTACATTTTTTAAGCTTATTCAGCTTTTGGACTGAATTTATTGCCCTTGTTTTTGTAGAGTCTCCAATTTGAAACACTGACACATGAAACATGAAAAGACTAATGAACTTCTGTCTTGGTAGTGGCTCCAAATTGTAGTTCACTTAAGTAGATAGGGCTTCAGGAAGTGCTTAGTGACAGTTTTTATTGATAAGCTTTCATGTTGAACATAATTTAATCTGAGATATAGTTAATGTTGGTAATGGACATAAGAAGTGCCTGATTTATTTTCAGTCATGTATTCTACAGATTGCTGTCCTAAGAGAGCAGTTTGCAGGTTGAATTGTTATATCTGTGCAAGGCAATGGTGAGGCAATTCTGATTATTCTGGACAAAAAAAAGTTATGAGAAAGAATCAGACAAAAACATGTTTATAAATATTTTTCAAGGAAGGATTGATTTTATTTCTTTAGAAAGGAAATTTTTATCCTGTCTTTTTCCTGACACTAAATATTCTCTGTATGTATTTAAAAGCTATAGTCTGTATAATGTATATCTTGCTCACAAGAATACTAGTGGTTAAAAAATATTGCTAGTTGATTTATAAAGAAGGAAAAATGCAGTGTCATTTTACAGCTGCTAAGGTAATTACTGTAGGTATCTTGTTTAAAGGACCAAGACATGGAAATATAAGACACTGAATGCATGTTGTTCACAAACAAGAAATATTACTGATCTGAATGTTTTGTGCAGGTGCCCTCTGTATAGCTTCATTCCTCATTCTTTCGTTCAATTTTTAATTTTCTTTTTTTTTTTTTTCCCTTTTGAGGTCAACTTTTATTTTAGAATGTCAGGTAGTCTATTTTAACTTGCAGACTTCCCTAACTTTTTCTGTATAGCTTTTACTACTGGACTAAACCATGCATGGTTTTCTTGTGTCCTGGATGATGGAGTACAACCACTGTTTCAGAATATGACCTTATATTACCACTTCACATTCTTGGTACTAGAGCCTGAAATTGGTTTCATGAAAAAGGAAACCACAGCTGTGTTTGTCTCTTGAGGCATCATATAATTGAATCTAGGCTCTTAGAATAATAAATTACGCTTTGGCTATATCTGCAGTAAACTCAAGAATGCATAAATTAATTAGATTATGAAAAATGAGTTCCTGGGCCTGTTACTTTGTGACAGTTTTTGCATGGCCTCGAAGCCAATTTTGACATAAAGTAGGTCATTTTGTAAGCAGTGGAACTTGGAAATACTTCAATAGAGAATGATTAGGTTTTTCCAAGTATGTTTTCACAGATTTTCTGCTACAGCTTAGATATGTTTTGTACTGTGATTTCCTCAACAAACATAACCAACAACTCAGCCACATATGTTCCCATTTTATAGAAAGGCGGGAGGTTTCTTTAGGTAAGGCTTGTGAAAGTAAATCAGGTAGGTAATTTGATGATTTAAAATATGCATATTATTGCCTACTTTTATTAATGATTTCTTTGAAAATCTAGGGAGAAGGAAATAGTAACTTTGGGCGTTTTGTGATTTTCACAAAGCGGTTACATTCTTTATTTCATGCCTTCAGAGTGGTGCCCCATCCTTGGGCAGAATCTGCTGGCACAAGATATGCTTCGTTCCCTGCCAGCCCTTTTTGAAACATATCATGCTTGAGGTGAAGTGCAGTGTTTCATCTTCATTATGATAATACCACAAAAAGAAAGGGCAGACTTTGTTGTTTTGGCTCTTTAGGGGTTTGTTGTGGGGGGTTTTTTTGGTTATTTTTTCTTTCTTTTAACTTTTTTCTTCTCCTATTTCCTTTTTTAAAAGAATAGTAAGGCTTGCTCCTGAAGATCCACATCAGGTAGCTGAGCCTTTATTGCAGCCCCCAGGATGTTGGTGCTGTAGCCAACACAGTTTTGTTTAAGCACCTTCCTTGTGTATTAGTTGTCTTATGCAGATCACTGGCATTTCATATATTGATGTGATTATGGAGCTGCTGCCGGGAGAGCACTATGCCTCACCTTCCTTCCATTGACTGTGCTGTTGGGGGGATGGCAGCCTGCAGGAGAACCTGGAAAACCAGACCTAGGCTCTCTCGCTGCTTATACTGTCCCACCTTCCTTGATCTGGTGCCACAGTACCTGAGGCAACTCTTAAAGAGGGAAGTGGGTGGATGAAATATTGTATCAGGCCTAAAGGAGGAGATTTTTATTATTATTTTAAAATTACTTCTGGCTGCTTTGCCCCCTTCCCCTCCACCCCCTTTCTGGGAGGATAGCAGTCCTTTGCGCATGCTATGTTACTTGGAGATAAAAACACCCTGTTAGCTTGATTAGGTATTATTCTGTCTCACTGCTCTAATACTTAACCTTGTTCATGCAGAAATTTAATTAAGAAGTGCAAGCACAGAAGCAAAAAAAAAAACCCCAAACAAACAAACAGAAAACCACCAACACCCCCAACCCCCAAATTGTTAATTGCTTCTGATGATGCTGTAGAGAAACAGGCAGATGAGGTTTCAACTCAAGGAGAGTGAATCTGTAAACAGGCTTGTGGTAACATGACAAAGTGGACTTTGCTGACTATGAATAAAATACTCTGCCTATGGAGACGTAGAAGTGCTTGTTGTGCTTAAAGTGGACAGGGAAGCAGCTTAGAAGAGTCTGTAAGTCTAGCCTTGTTTACTCTGAGGTTTTACAGTATAAAAAACTGGATATCCTCTGCAATTACACAAGAAAGGCTTTAGAGAACCTGATGTGGTAAACAGCGTATTCTTGGCAGGGCTCAAGTTTTGGTTTGGTTTTCTTACTGCATACAGACATTTGTGCTATAAAATCAAGAACTTGAAAGGCAGTGAGGAGAATGTGTTTGGCTATGCAGCCTTACTTCTGCTTTCATAGGCTTCTGCCTTCCCTGTGTGCAGAGAAAAACATTAAGAGAAAGCCAGTGCAAGTGTTCAGTTTAGGTCTGTTTTAAAACATGGCGCCCAGTGCATGGATTAGGGTCGAGCAGGCTGCCTCCTGGCTGGCAGCCTTTCTGAACACTTTAATTGCAGGGGAAGGGGCAGTCTTGCATGAAATTCCAGATAAAAGCACATTAGGGAATTTTAAGAGATCATGTATGTTTGAAGCTTCATATGGGTGAACCAACCCAATTGGTCACTGCACTATAACCAGCTCATGTTGCTACTGCTCTCAATACCCAAGGCAACTGGAATGATATATCAAGATGTTGTATGTACCCTGCTGACAGAGAAAAGCAGTAAGTGCATGTTGTCATGACCAGGAGTAAAAACTGCAGCAACATCTTGGTCTCTGACCCCATCTCCCCCTGATCTGTGGTTGATGCCTAGAAAGTTCATTATCTCCCCTCTTGCTCTCACACATGAACTCACACCTGCATGTTTTGTTTTGCTTTGCTTTCCTTTCCATAGGATAAGATCAGTAAAGAACTAGTTTGAGTGTTGAAATGTTTGCTGACTTTGCATGCCTAGAGAAAAAATGAAGAGGACTTAAGAGGACAGCATTTGGGTCTTAGCATGGAACTTAAAAGTCACTGAGTGGGCAGAGAGATTTGGAAATGAGAACTAACAGGATGCCAGGATGAGTGGATTGGAAAAGCAGGCGTTGGGGTGAAAGGACTTGAAATAGTGGGTGAGTTTTGTGGCAGGATGTAGCGGGTTTGGTTTGCCAACCGGGCAGAAACACCAATTTAGTGTAGTGGTTTGATCACATGCTTTTCACTTTGTGAGATAAGGATGAGAAGAAATGCAAAGCAGGCCTAAAACTTTAAAGAATATAAAGAAGTTTATTACTAACAGAGTTTAAAGTAACAAGAAATAAAAAGAAGTGAAAGCAAAACCCTCTTCCCTCCAGCACTCTCCAAGCAAAAACTCCTTTCCCCCCCTCCCTTTCCTCCCTCCAGCACTCTCCTCTCCTTTTACCACCTCGCACCAAAGGTAACAACTTTGGTCAGTGTTACAGTCTTTAAAAGTCTCTTTCTTATGCTTAGGGAAAAAGGTTCCTTCTACTGATGCTGCAAACTTCTGATTTCTTCACAATCTCAGCAGTCCGCCCGGAAATTACCTACTGAAGTGAAATCTCTCCCATGAAAA
>VZTE01005127.1:0-13440 GCA_013397775.1 Eulacestoma nigropectus | reverse complement strand
TCCCACGTGACTGACTTTCTCTTTCTCTCTGACCGTGCAGCCTCTATGTTCTTCTCCCTCACGTCTTTCCCCGCAGGCTGCGCTGCTGTTCAGTTCGGTGCGAGCTGTGCAGGCTGGAAAAGGAGGCTCCACTGGTCCCGCTGGGTCTGCACGGGCTGCATGAGGGGGAGAGGAGGCTCCCCCCGGGCTGCATGAAGGGGGAGGGGAGGCCTCTCCTGATTCAGAAGCCGAGCCGGGTGAATTCGGCTATCGGGCAGCCCATAGTTAGTTTAGCTGCTTGCGGCTCTGAGGGAAGGGAGAGGGGAGGCAGGAGCCCAGGCCGGGCCCAGGCCCGGGCCGGGCCCGGAGGCCGCCCGGGGCTCGGAAGCCCCCGCTTCTCCCTCAGGAGACCGGGAACCAGAGAGGAACTTCCCGCCCTTGCACGGGGTTTAAATATGCAAAATTCACAAAAGCGCATTGGCTTAAAAGCTTGTCAATCAACTCAGTTTCAACCCATGACACAGGAAACTCTTGAACAACTCTGTGTGTAACATTGAAGCAGCTGAGATGTTGGAAAGGAGGGTGATTTATTAGATGGGCCCAAATAAATAGTTATAAGAATAGCATGTGGAACTCCTAGGTGAGGCTGAGGGTTGACTCCAATAGCTGGTGAGGCTGGAGCTATTAAACATAAAAGAATGTTATGGATGGATGCAAGAGGATGTGGCTGAAGATAACAAGTAGTATGTCTCTGGAAATTTGTCCTCAGGATTTAATTAAAAGAAAAAATTCCCTGTCTGGTTTGGAAGACATTCAGCCTGGGATTATTTATTTATGCTAAGTAATTGGGTGTGCGTTTTAGTTTAGGAATTGATTACTGTTACACTTTTTCTTTTAAACTGCGGCGTTAAAAGGGTATATGCATACACTCTGCCCAAGTGGCTGCTGGAAATTATTGCAAATACCTGAGATGTTATGCTGATTAACTTGCAGCAGTAGATGCCTGGGACTTGTGATACAGGGGCAGAGCTGTTCCTTCTTGGTGGCCTTGCTACTTCTCATGTTAGCCCATGACAGAGAATTTCAAAACTGCTCCAATGCAGCTAATGCTGGGTTTGACTCTCATAATTCTCTTTGAGCAAGTGAAGGCTTTGCTTGGGTTACAGAGAGTGGCAGGAAAAGTCTGGATGCCAGCTTCAGCTAGCCCTGTAGCCTTGCTTCTATGTGTAGAATGGCCTGATGGCTGAGAAAGCTAGGAGCAAGTGGTTGAGTGTGGTCAGACATGACAGGACACAGCTGAAGCCACAGAGACGTGGCAGAGAAGGAAAGGTGTTCTGCTAGTGATGGGAGTGCTCTGGATCGGAGGAGGGGTGATGGTTCCTGGGCAGGGGGCTGCCACAGGGAAAGCCATGGAGCTACTGTAAAGTAATGTAGAATAGTTGTTGTAAAAACCAGTAATAAACCAGAGTATTTTTACATGAGACATTTAGCAGCTTTATTCTGCATATAGCTGTCTATTTTCTGGACACAGACTGCAAGACTGAGAATAGGACATTTCTTTTAGGGTTGATGGTGTTTTTGTGACTGCTACTCATGTGACACCACTCCTACTGCAGCTAATCTGAGACTTTGCATTGTCACTGCCTTCTAAGTTGTAGGTTGGAAAGCTTGCAGAGACGCTCAGTGTGGACATACAGAAATAATTATCCTATCTTCCTCTTCATGGATATGCCAAACAGTTGGAAATGAATGTAGCATGTCTGCTTGTTGCTGCTCTTCAACACATCACTGCAAAATTCTGGGAAGCAGAATCTTTATAGAGTCTATATATACTTTAGAAAGGAATAGAGGTAGGTATTGATCCAACTGTAGTTTGTTAATGTGGAATTGAAAGCTTGTTCTCATACTTGAAGCATTGTTTAGTTATCCTTCAGATGCCATTGCTTTCAAAGGATCTTTTCCACAAGCAGTTTTAAGACCCTAGTCTTCCTAAACGCTGGTTATTAAATGTGTATATTCTTTTATGCTTGTAGTAACTGTTTGCAGATTACTTGTGATCAAACCTTTCTTTGCCCGTTTAAAGCACAGAGGTAAATAGTTACCTGTGTCACATCTGTGATTTTTGTTTACAATTTTAAAAAGCAGATTGTCTGATAATTTCTGTGAATGGTTCTTTTTATTAAAGTAACGTTGATATTGAAAGTATGGAATATTCAACACATGAAGTTGCAATGTTCAGGTAAGGGTAAAGTTGTCCACAGACCAGCTTGTTTCATTGTTTGTTTTTTTTTTTGGGGAAAGCTGTGGGAGGATAGCAGGCAAGGAAAGTCTGGATGTAATCAATCTCTATCCTACTTTGAGTTATCTTCCCTTTAAGTATTCAAATTATTCAAGTTGCTAAAGATGCAACTTCTAAAAACACCCTTATTTTTTTTCTAACTATTTACAGATGTAATTGCTTCCTCACTTCTTTTATCTGTATGAATATTCCTTTCTAGCATTTCTGTAGTCACTCTTGGATTTAGTTTTTAATATAGATACTGTCACTGACTACCTGAGATGGACTTCAAGGAGAATTCCAGCTCATAAATTTCTGTCAGATACAGGGTGTGTCAGCACAAGTTGTTTGGTGGTATGCTGCAGAGTCTGGACCTTGTGCTTTCTGAGAGACTGAGTAGCCTTTTCTCCTTGTGACAGTAGAGAGTTGAATATTACATTTGAATTCAGTCTGGCTTAAAAGTCTTGCTGTGCCAGATGCTGAAGCTTAGGGTAAAAGGAAGATTTAAAACCCACAAATGTGTCATCTAATTTAAGCCAGGATATCATGAGCAGGTACAGCAAACAACTGAAGGATTAAGAAGAATGGAAGGAAACAACAAGAAGAAAATATGTCCACTTCAGGCTGGCAATTAAATGAATACATATCTTGGATTTAGAGCAGTCAGAATTCAAAGTGATGTGGGATGCAATTTGGATAAAAATACTAAGGTGTTTAAATTAAAAAATGGCAATTAATTACATGTTAATTTTGCACCTTATTTTTAAAGATTTTTTTCTTGCCTCTTGCCAGGTTATCTGGCATTTCAAACCGTTGGTGAAGGTGTATACCAATTCCTGATTATGCTTTACATTCTCTAAAGATACTGTTTTTCTTTTTCTTTTTTTTTCCCCCCATTAAATTCTTGTTAAGGTGTAACACCACCCTGTATTTCACAAGGGGTGCGCATACATGTTTTTATGTGCAAGTGTGTACATGTATGTTCCATTTTACGGTTTCCATGGATGGAGCATATTCCATTAGGAATTCATGCTATTTGTTATTCTGAATCTTGTTCTCTTCTCTGTGGTGATTCTGCTCTTAGAATATACAGGAAAAGATCCATATGTTCATGGAGAAGTAAGAATAAATCTGTACCACTAATTCCAATCATATACACTTACAGTATGTCAAGATTTACATATATTTATATTGCTATTGTTTTGATTGTCTAATAAAAACTGAAGATATAAATTGAAATAGCTTCACTAATCTCCTAATCATCAGCTAACCTTGTAAACCTTTTAAAATTTTATGTGAAAATAGGATGAAAGAAGCACTATTCTGAACAGTCAGAGTTACTCTAGAAGATAAGGGACACAATGAATAATATCTAGGTGAAATACTAAGCTTTTGAATTTGAATGTCTTTTAGTATCAGAGATGGCTGCCTCATGATTACACTCAAGTACTATTTCAAGATTGAACCAAGATGTGCTGAGCATGTGTGACAGGATGGAGAAACTTACTTCTGTAATCATGTATCAGAGATTGATTTAAAAAACCAAAAAGTATCTTTCATAGAGATTTCAGTTGCATATAATGCTTGTATTTGAGTGCTGGCATAGGTTGGATGACTCTGGAGTCTCTATCCCTGGAAATACTTAAAAGCCATCTGGACACAGTCCTGGCAGTCAGCTCTGGGTGGCCCTCCTTGAGCAGGGAGGTTGGACCTGATGACTCCCAGAGCTCCCTTCCGATCTTAACAACTCTGTGATTCTATAGGGATCAGGGCAATCCTCAAAGACGACTAGAGGAGAGGTTTAGGGGTGCACCCACCTGCACTGACCATGCTGAGAGGCCTCTTGGCTGCTCTTCCTTACGCTGGTAGGAGAGGCAGCTGTAGGGGAGGTGGCCTGGCTACTTCTTTGCTTTAGTGTTGTCCTCTGCCACAGCCTCTTTGGTTTTCTCAGATTTGTTTCAAAATAGTTTGTGATCTCCACTTGGGTAACACATATCCAGCTAGTGGTACCATCAACACCTTTGTATGTAGACAGATAAAAACGCCATTTCATAGAATCATAGATTATCCTGAGTTGGAAAGAACCCACAGGGATCAGCAAAGTCCAACTCCTGGCCTTGCACAAAACAGCCCCAACAATGCCACTACATACCCAAGCGCATTGTCCAAACACTTCTTGAATTCTTGTCGGGTTTGGTGGTGTGACAACTCCCTGGGGAGCCTGTTCCAGTGCCTAACTACCATCTCGATGAAGAGTCTTTTCCAATACTCAACCTAAACCTTCCCTGACTCAGCTTCATGGTGTTCCCACTGGTCAGGGAGAAGAGATCAGTGCTTGTCCCACTATGTCCACCTTAAATTCCTTCAACTGGGAATTTAAAATATTTTTCCCCAAGTTGAGTCTCTCTTGTCTTTGACAGTAATTGGTAAAGATTTTCTCTCTGTCTCAATCCGAAAGCTTTTTCATCCCATTTTCTCCCCTTCTTTTGTTAAGGTTGTCTACATTTTAGTCCTAAATCTATGTGGCATCAGAGCTGGTAGTGGTAAACACAAGTTTTAGCAAGATTATGTGAAATTCTGAATAGCCTGAATGGCTTTTTAGATTTTTGTTTCTGCAGCAGTATGTAAGGAGACTTAGTAATGAAAATGGAAGTAAATGAAGACACAGCTGTAACTCTTGATTGCCAGTTCAGTTTTCTAGATTGCACTGATCTGTTGTCTCCACTGTTTCTTTTAAGATGAATTAAAGGAACTTCTCTACAGCAAGTTACAATAAGGTTGAAAGTTTGGCTATCTTGCAACTTTCTAGCGCTGCTTGCGCTGACACTGGAGAAGGAGCAGTGGCTCATTAGGGACACTATAAATAAATATGAGGCTCATTTTTCTGTGCTAATAAGTAGGTCCCACTTCAATTCAGAACAAATACAGAAGTCTAGTGAAGGGAACTCTCCTCGGCACATACACTGGCGTTAGCCTATTGATAATGAAATTCAAAGACTGTTTTCTCTCCTAAAGGGTGGACCGAGCTTTGTGTGAGCTGTGAGCAGAAATTAGGAGTTTAGTTACTGATGTAGTAACAGAAGAAGAGGCTTCTTTGTATTTCTTTGTCCTTGTGTACTTTGACAAAGACTGCTAACTACTTAGCATTTGGTCCACTTTACTAACCAGCAGTTAAAATGGTAGTTTTGGGTAACAGTAAAAATAAAAATAATACATGAACTTGTTTTTCCCTCTAATATTATTGTTTCAACGAGGCCCTACAGTAATAGTTCACTCTTACTCTTTAGAAATGCATCTCAGGAAAGCAACTTAGTGTATCTTTGTTCTTGTGGATTAGAATCCTATTTTCTGTCACTTTCAAGCTATGTACACATTCATGTAGGTAAATAAGTTGTTTTGAGTTTTTTGTTAAAATTTCCTTTTTGAAGCATTTCGGTCTATCCATTTTGAAATTTCCTTAGTTGTCTTCATTTAAGCCATTTACTTCCTCTGCTGATGGCAAGTGACACATAACCCTGGGCAATGTTAAATGTCCCCGATGAGAACATGTCAGTTGACACTGTGATATAGCAAGCACATGGCTTGTGACAATACACAGTATTATATAACCACGGGCTTTAATTACTTGAGTGTGACATTTGTGGAGGTATGAACTGGAAGAGTTCAGCATGACAATGCTAAAGGAAGTATCCAAAGAAAATCAAATCTTCCTCTTGCATCATGCTTGTTAGCTCTTGAGGCAGCTATGGAGCCTTGCATGGTAAGTTTCCTGCTAATCCATTTTGGCAGTGCTGCTACAGGAATCATGAGCATGTGCAAGAGCTTTCCTTGAACTTGCTGTTTCAGTTCAGAGTTCAGTATCTGAAGCACTGATAGAGCAGGGGGAGCAGCAAGTTCCTCTGGAGCCACTTTTTGCAAGCAGTGTGAAAATGGGGATCTATATGTAATGTGGGCGATGACCATCAGCCTTGGCCACCTGCTGACAAAAGAAAGAAAGTAAAGCTTCAATCTTCTGAGTGCAGGAAACTTTCACACTTTTCAGTTCTGCCCTGTGGGCTTTCTCGAGATAACTGTATCTTGTATGCTGGGTTAATATTCCAGGCTGCACCTTCAGCCTCTCTACTTCTTCAGTCATCAGCTGTAGTGAGCTGAGGGTGCTGTTGAAACTGGTGAAGATCTGACCAATGGATTCTATGAAGTACTTGAACAAGGAAAGAAGTATCTGACTAATAAATTATATTTTGGAGTAGAAGGCAGGGTTGATATTCAAGCTCTTTAGCATGAAGTGCTTTGTTTAGGCAGTGTCTCTTTCTGTAGTCATTTCCGTGGCATTGTTACTGCATCTGCCCTTGTTTTGTGCATTAAGCTGTTAATACAGTCCAGTTTTAAAATTGTAGTAGCCCCTTTGTGTCTCTTACTGAAAGTAAGAAATTATTTCCAATTATTTCCAGATATGCTTTGATTGCTTTCTGGTTGTTCCCATGTGTATGGACCAGGCCACATTCATTTAAAGACTACTGATCTCAAATCTGAGAAGTCTGTACTGTTGTTTGTTAGTGTCTTTTAAAGTTTAAGACTTTAGCTCAAGCTGCTTGCTTCATTTTTGCCATATTTTAAAACTTCAATCTGGGGAGTGCCAGGAGGCACTGGCTGTCAGATGCCATGACCTCAGTGGAGATCCATGATTGAGACAAATCTTTTTTACTTGAGGTGAGTCTGTCAAGATTCTTAGAGTAGTTTTCCAAGCACCAGTTTTGGCCTCTCAGAATTCACTCCATCTCAACCCAACTTTCTTTTGTTGGGATTATGTTCCTTCTCTGCAGGATGTTTTTGGACCATCTCCAGTTACTTCAGACTTGTTTCTATTTCTGTTTTCCATTGGTAGGTATGAGTAGACAGTAGTTTTCAGTGCACTTAAATCCTCAGATCTCACACAGCTGGAAATTGGTAGGGATTGCTTGAGGAAAGGTAAAGGAAAATTAGTACCTTCTGAGTTTCATGTTAGGGCTAGTAAATTGCCAATTTGAAAAATGTAAAGCGAGAGCTGTAGGCTGTGTTAGCGTAGGAAAGTGGTGTGGGATAAAGGGACTGAGGGGGATAAAAAGCCAAAGTTGTGGTTTGCCAATAAATTAGTCAGCGAGTTTGCTGGTGTCATGGTCGTGGGTGTAGAAGTGTATTGTGGTATTAAAGCAGATAGAACTTTGATCTCGGTAATTTAGAAATTGGTGATGTAAACCTAAATATGAGTAACTGTTTCAACAGACTTTTAGTACTAGGCAGACTGCAGTAGGAAAGAATTATGATGTTTGTTAAAATGGTTGAGATGAACATAAAGGTATGCTATTAAGTTTAGTTGTATGGAGATTATGCCTTGTATATGGAGTTTTGCAGTAGCCTAGACATGGAGGAGAAAGTATTTAACCATGATTAGCTGATCTTTACCTTAGTCAAATATAACTGGTCAAGTTATAATTTTGACTGTCAGCTGTTACCACCATAATTTTTTCTGAACTGGCAGCCACATGTTTTTACTGATAAACAGACACACCAGCTCTCCAGGTACGTGCACACAGTCATAACATGACATAAATATTTTACATAGCAGAAGAGGGAGAAGAGAGGGAAGATGAATATTGTGTTGTTACAAACATCTGTGACAGTGACTCAGAGTACATACTTGTGATAACATTTGTCTTTTCCTATACTTTTAATGCTAGGTCTACCCTGAATTGCAAATCACCAATGTTGTTGAAGCCAACCAGCCAGTTACAATACAGAACTGGTGCAAGAGGGGATGGAAGCAGTGCAATGGTCACCCGCATATTGTGGTTCCCTACAGATGTTTGGGTGAGTGACTCAGTTTTAGTCTGTTTTTTCCAGCTCTATTTTTTCAGTCTCTTCATGAAAAATATAGAGAATCTAAATAAATATCTTCTATACCTCAGTATTATTGTCTTTTCTGAAAGGAGTTTTGTCCAATTGTTCAGTCCTTTGAAACTGCATTATCTAGAAAGAAAGTACTCCTGCTCTTCTCTAAATAAATCCTTCTTTTTCACATTAATTTTTGAATATCTAGTACTTGGCCTCTTACCATGAAAGACTGTGGGAATCTGTATTTCTTGAAACAAAACAAAAGATAGTTTATAAATTCCCCCATTTCATCCTGCAGTTTTATTTTTGTAGCAGTTGCTTGCTGGTCTCTCCTGTGTCCCTGGTGCTTTGAATCATTTAAAAGGGAGGTTTGGGCCCTCATTTTTTTGTTAACTTTTGTCTTTGTCTGCATTAGAAAATGAACGTGTGAATTTGCTGTTTTCATTAACATTCTAGGCACAACATTTTCTTGATATTATTCCATGAGTTATTTAAGTATGTTGCTTTACCACTGCCATTTGAATTGTGATATATGCTGGAGTTCAGAGTTGGAACTTGCTTTTCTAGTAAGCCAAGACAGCTAAAAGGCATGGAAACCAACTCAGACCAGTTACTCCATGAAACAAATAATGAAAGAAATTTTTAAAAACTATGCAATATTTGTAGAATTTTTTTTCATTTGTATAGAGTAGGTAAAACACAGGGTGCAATCTGCCCTTAGCAAAGGTGGGACTGAAGAGTAACTAACAGAAATGCTACTAGTGTGGTCAAAGGTGCCAAAACAGCAAGTGTGTAAAATCTGTGGTAAGTATCAGGGAAATTTGTTTGTTTGGTAACGTTTTTAGATCTGATGTTTGTTTGTATAGATATAAAATAGGTGTTTCTAAACCTGCAGTATATCATTGTTGATGCTACTGAGGCTCTGCAGGAATAGTTTATTCTTGGCAAAAATCTTCAAGGAGAACCCAAATTCAAGACTTTTGGTAAGGAGAAGAACCTGCCTCTAGGAATTATGGATTCTGACTATGGGAAGGAACCTGCTGGTTTTTGTGTTTTTCCAGACTTCTGCATGAGTTGAGTTGGTTGGTTCCACCACAAGCTTTAATGCTAAAAGGGACATGCTCTTTTACCCATTTGTTGCTGTGTTTTCTTTAGTTTTTCATGGTCAGGATAGAAACATCAGCTTGTAGTGTTCATATATGTGTAAAGTCAGATAAGCAACTTGTTCGAGGTGAGGCAGTCTCACCTAGAATGCATCACAATATATTTGATCACACTCCATGTGAGTGCACTTGCACTAATTAGAGATATGGCGGAAGTACATCAGACTCAAACTATAAAAACTAATTTTTATTATTTGTTTTATTGTCACCACAAGCAAAGCTCTGAATTAAGAAAAGGGTACTCTTAGGCTCAGTACTCTCTATTCTTATTTAGATTTGGTCAGTGACCTGGAGGTCTTAAAACCTAATTTAAGCTAAAAGACAATGTCATCACAAGAGCAAATGAATATAAATTGGCTCTGAATAAATTTAATCTGCAAATTATAAGGAAGTATATGCACGCATAAGGAGCTCCAACAGTCTTCTGATAAAGGAGTAAGAAGTCTAATCATGTGGAAGGAAGTTCATAAATTCATGGACAGGACTATATGCAGTTCCTTGCAGGAGTGAGGAACTGGACTTGGACTTTTAAGGTGTATTACCTGGTTTGCAGTGTTGAAAGAAAAATCATTGCAAGTTGTATGGTTGCTATCTTAAGTAGCAAGGTAGGCTTTGGAGGCAAAAATTTTAAAGATGTTTCAGCACTTCATTCCCATTAGCCCTTAGCTCTTATTTTTTATTTTAAAATCCCCTCATATGCTATTTTTTGTCTGATTTCTGTTAATTGAGGCTCATGTAGTTGTGTCTGACACATTGTTGTGCTATTCTTCTCATATCCTGACATTCATCTTTTGACCCTGACTAGAATAAACCTTATATCTGATGTTCCCAAGGGTTTACTGGGGAATAGGTGGCCACATAATTACTTCCTCTGGAGGAGAAATGGTGACAGTGGCGATAGTCTGTAATTTCTCTGTCAATCAGCCCTCTGCTTGTTGTGTACTATGTCTGTCTTGGAATACTTTTTCTTAAATAAAGTTTTTTTACAGAACTAAGGAGTCCAGAGAGCTTTTAAATTTTTTTCTCTCCTCCCAGTACTTCTTCAGTGTTAAAAGATAATTTTTTTAAAAGCTGCATATTGCCTGTCAGCTCTGTGTGTGCCTCAGCTGTTCTTAGTGTGGTAGCTGTTAGTGGACATTACCAGAAGTTGGTCATTGCCAGTGCCCATTCCTCTGTAATTTTAGTGCAAATAGACCCTTGCCCTAGACCACTGTTAAGTCCATCTGGTAAAAATTAAGCTACCAACAGAAAGTTTGTCAGTGGGCAGCTCATTGCAGGGTTGAGTCTTAATTTTGCATTGCTCTGAGGATCACTTAAAGTATCTTGAGTCAGCTCAGTAATTTCTTCCATCTTGACATTTATTTTTCATTGTTGAGAAACACTAAGTGATAGAAATCTGGCTGCTTTCAGGCCAGAGCATCTTCACAGTCTGTTTGCATCATAATCTTCAGCCAAGGGTTTCAAACGTGTAGAGCCCATTTCACTACAGCCCTAGCCTGATCCAGCAGATTTTTCTCTCTGAGACTTGTGCAGGGCAGTAGTTACAGCAGTTATTTGTAGCAGTATACTTTGGTAACATCCATCAGATTTACTAAATTACACAGCTTCATATTTTCTTATGACAATACAACTAAAGCATAAAAACAATAATTTAAACAAGGCAAAATGAAAGCCCCTTATTTCAGTCCGTCATGTGTCTTTGCATTGACCACAGAAATATTCCCTAAAAATGTTCGAATTGAATCTAAATCTTAGAGTTAAATGACATTGTTTAAGTGAGGAGTGTGGTGTTTGACATAGAGCCATGAATGTGTTTCGATACACAGCAAAGATGAGGAGCTGTGAGATGTGCTGGTGGAAGAGTGAAGATCTGCAGAACTCCCTTCTCCTGGTCTCGGCTGTGTGTGCCATCCTCACACCTGCACCACTTGCTGTGTGGCACAGCTTGCAAGGTTACACCAGACAGTGGCAAGAAACCAATGATTTCTGCTTTGCTTTACAGAAACTGTTTTTGGGAAAATACCATGGCCACCAACCTGGCCGTGTAAGTGTTGGTGGGAGCTCTGCCGGTTGCTGCACCAGGAGGGCAGGATTTCTGCCACTGTTGGGGCAGCGTGGGCAATAAGCAGTTCTAGTTTGCACTTTTTCCTCTCTTCACTGCTTGCCTGAGGAAAAGCAGCTGGTGAATTTATGCAGTGTGGCCAGTGAAGTGAAGTAAATTCACTCACTCCATGTTCCTTTCTGGTTGTAGGAGTAGGCATCCTTGTCCCAATGATGTGATTCTTTGAATACCTTGGATAAATGTATGGCTATGCTTTTCTGAATAGATGACATTATTTTCTGTTGGTGAAATACATCTCGAACCCTGGATAGAGAGGAGAAGCTCAGTTATGTGGGTGTTTGTGGATCATTATGTGGGCATGGCAGATAGGATATGGCAACGTGTGGCAAATGGGGAATTACAGGTTAACTGTGCTGTGTGAAGCGCATGTTCAGGAGTGGCTCTGCCTCATTGTCCTGTTAATGTATGCTGCTAAGCACTGCATTCACAATGTTGGAAGGATCCAGATGTGTTGGAATCTCATTATGTATATAGCCTCTGTGAATCAAAATGTGATTAGTTGCAGTCATTTGTTCATAAACAAGTGGATTGGGTTATATGAAAAGTATATTTTGCTGTTTGGTTATGTAGTAGAAAACGGGCTTCTGTTTCTGATTTTAATGAAAACATCATTGAAAATATTTATTAACTTGTCATGCTTTATTACTCTAGCAGTTTGTGAAGTTATCCACTTGTTGATGTGTCTTGGTTTGAAAGACAGGTGTCTGTCAAGGAAGGCAGGAACCTCCCTTGGAATGGAAAATATGACCCTCTTCCCTCCGAATTATTCTAACTTTGAAATTACAGGGCTTTCAGGCAAAAATATGGGAAAAGGAATAACAGTTCTTTACTAGTATGCGTATGTATAACAAGGCAAACAAACAACAACGACAGCAACAACAAACAAAAACCAGGAACCCAACCACAGCCTTCTTTTAGCTGTCAGGCACTTTCCCCTTTGGTGCAGTTACGGTCACAGCCGGCAGGGGCGCTGTTGGCTCCCGGCTGGGCAGGGTGGGTGCGATGATTCCCCCGTGGCTGCAGGGGGCGCTGTGGCGCGAGCTCAGTTGTCCCTCCGTGTGGTAATGGCGGGTGCAGCCAGCGGGGAGAGAGAAAAGGGACTTCCTGTACAAACCCACGGGGGCAGCTGGTCCCAGTGCTCCTCCGGATGGTGAAATGGGCTGTAGGAGGAACCTCGGAGCGGTGGCTGGAACAGCAGGGGCGGGCACACCCGGGGTGACAAACAAAATGTAGCAGAAACTCCGCAGACGTAGCCGGAGATGTGGAGTGTCCTGGTGGGCACTGGGTGCTGGGTAAGAGTGTAGCAAAAATGGCCAAAGCAGCGGCAGAAAGCAGTGGGGCAACTTGACCATTCCCCTCCGATCCCGAGAGTAAGAGAGAGCGAGGAGCTGAGCCCAGCCCCTGACTTCCCCAGCCAAACTATTGTATCTCTGCCCTTCCCGAGAGACACCTCCCCCTGTCCAGCTAAGAGAGCGGCCAGCTGCACCCTTCCCCCTCCTCCCCTTCCCAGCCACATCTTTTGTCTCTTAAGTACCAGTCGTTATAGTCTCTTAGGCAACAAATGGGACCTTTCCCTGAGAGAAAGAAAAAAAAAAGGAAAAATCCTGAAGAAAAGGCACACTCAAGTTTTGATACGCATACCTAGCCAATTAAATCAAAGAAAACACCAAGGTTATGCCTTGGTTATTTAAATACAGGTATATGTAACTGGCAGTTCTATTAGTAGTTCTTTCTAAAATTACTTGGAGTTTCAATGGTGGAATTTTTTTAAACAAGAATGTGAAGTGCCTGTATGTTTCTACTACATGGCAAAACTTTTTTTATGGCATGGCAAATGCTGTTTTTACCTCCTCTAAACTCACATTATACCTATTGCAGGGGCAGAGCTTCTCTCCTGGGTAACTGGAAACACTTTACACTGGCTTTTCCATGCAGTGCCTGATTAACAGAATGTCATAAACGAAACAGCCAATTTAATAATTAAAGAAAATTTGTTAAATTGTCAAATTTTGAAAAAGCCACAAGCA
>VZTE01005126.1:171831-267700 GCA_013397775.1 Eulacestoma nigropectus | reverse complement strand
GTCTCATCTTCCCAGTTCTCCTGCAGGAGCTCTGGGATCCCCTCTCCTGAAGGAATGCCCTGTCCTGTGAGTGACTCCTGGGACATCTCAGGTTCTTTCACCAGGAAAGGCTCCAGGTCATCCAAGAATTGCCAAAATTTCATTTCTTCATCGGAGTCCTCAATCCTCCCCTGCACTGCCAGCACTGACCCCGCTGCTGCCTCTTCCTGCTGCCCACTGAAGGCCTGGGCTCCCAGCTGGGCAGGCGAGGGGCTGGGGGTGCTGTGAGGGGCAGGCACCGGGCTCTCTTCCCTTTTGGCTGGAGCTGTTGCTTCTACAGCCATCCATTGCTGGAGGGCGTACTCTTCCTCAAACTGCTGCCTCAGCTCCAGCATCTCCAGCAGCGCCTGGCTCAGCATCTCCCCAGTGATGTTCTGCTCCTGGTACAGTGAAGCCTGGCTGCTGGCCGGGGTGTTGAAGGGGACACTGGGCGGGCTCTGTGTCCCCAAGGATGGCAGCTCCTCACTGGTGACAGAAGGAGCTGCTGCCTTTGCTTCCTCCAGAGCGAGAGCCTCAGGGGGCTCTTCCTCCTCAGCAGCTCCGGATGGGGCAGCAGCTGCCGGCTCGGTCTCCACAGCCCTGCCCAGGGCAGGAGAGGCGCTGGGCAGGGCAGGTGCTGCCTCTGCTGCCTCCTCTGTGCCCAAGGGGCTGGGAGAGCTGGGCCCCGCTGGAGGACAAGTCTGGGGTTCCTCATCACTCCTGGGGCACAAGGGTCTGTCCCTGATCTTAGAGCTGATGTCTTGGCCCCTTTGCGACAGCTCTTGGCTGCTCACATCCCCTTCCCTCTGGGCTGGCTCTTGGATATCATCCCCTTGGGAATGCTCTGCCACACTGACATCTCTCTGTGGGGACAGCTCATGGGATCTCTCGTATTCTTCCTGTTCTGTCTCCTGCTGCCCTCTCACACCTGCTTCCCCCTGGGACACCTCTTGGGTTGTCACACGTTCCTCCCGTTCACGCACCTCTTCGTATGTCTCACCGTCTTCTTCACACTGGTACAGCTCCCGGACCCTGATGGTTTCTTCCCGTACATAGAGCTCTTCATGTGTCTCATCTCTGTACCCGGAAACCTCTCGAATTGTCACATATACCTGGCATTGGTACAGCTCTCGGCGTGTCCTGGCTCCCCACTGGGTAATTTCTTCGACTGTCAGTACTTCTTGCTCTAGGTATGTCTCTCGCACTGTCACGTCTTCCCACTGGGAAAGCTCCTGCTCACTGGCACCTTCCCACTGAGAAAACTCTTGGTCCATGTCGGCGAAGGGCCTCTCCTTCTCCTCAGTCTCTGACAGTGGCAGGCCTGACCTGCCCACTGCCCCCGTCCACTGCCCGCTGGGGCCTGGGCTTCCAGCCAGCTGGGCAAGGCGCTGGGGGACCGGGAGTTGGAGTTGGCTTCGTCCTCGCCGCTATCGTAGTCTATCACTACTGTTGTCTAGCGCTATCGCCGTCTAGCGCAGACGAGCACAGGGAGCTGCTTCCTCCTCAGAGCGCGGCTCTCCTGGGACTGGGCACCGCAGGGCTCTGCGTCCCTTAGATACCCTCAGCCAGCACGGGGGTCTCTGATGTCACAAGGGTCTCTGGCCACCACCATGTCCCGCATCACAAAGGGCCCTGACAGCACATGCCTGCATCACAAAGGGCCACCCCCGGCACCCCAACAACAGCGGAGCAGACAGGGACGGGCACGGAGCAGCCCCCGGACTCGTGGCCTTGTGGCCCCTGCTGTGCCCAGAGCCCTGAGGGCCTTTGGCCACGCTCCTACACCACAGCCCCAGCCCCGCACTGCAGAGCCCTGGGTTTGCGGGCTGCGCTGGGCACGGCACGAGGAATTGGCCGCACGGACGCGCCGGGGACTTGTGGGCGGTGGCTCCACGTCCCGCGGGAGGCCGGGGACCAGGGGTGTCCCTCAGGGCTCTGCCCGGGCACCGGGGCTCGTCAGTGCCTTCAGCAGTGACAGCCGGCGGCACCGAGCGCGCCCTCGGCGCCTTTGCAGGGGACGGGAAGCTGAGCGGGGCAGGGGCGCTGGTGTCTCTATAACTTAGATCAAAGTCATAGGGTGCTTATATGGCTTAGGCTGTAAGATATCTATGTAACCTAATATCAGTATAACCTAAATCATGGCTTTTAGCAATATCAGCTGAAGCATAGCTTTCTATACTCACGTAGCCTGAATCATAACTTCTATACCTATATAACCTGATAGTTATATAACCTGAATCATAACTTTTGATACCTATATAACGTGATATGAATAACTTTTTCTCCAGTGTAATGGCTAGTGTATAGTTAACCAGCTGCTTAAATGCTAAATAGACAAAAAGAGAAAAAGCTCACTAGGTGTATAGCTTCAGAGATAAAGTAAGTGTAGTACTAATAAGAAATTGGCAAGTGCAAAGCCAATTAGCCACAAAACTAAGAATTTAGGCCGGTTAAGACCAGGTGGACCAAGAAGCACCATAAGAACACATGCCCCGAAGACAATGGTGAAGAGTTCAAAGTGTGAAGAAGACTTTAAAAGCCTTCATCAAAGACTCCCGAAGACCCTCGAACTGGGGAAGTAAAAGCGCAGTACGAAGAATTATCTAGTAACTATGAGATCATGCTATGTAAATTAGTTCCGGCGCNCCGGGGCCGGGGCTCGGTCCCTGCTGCCACCAGGGCGCTGCCGAGGGCTCCCCGCCCGCCGGGGCCGGGGCTCGGTCCCTGCTGCCACCAGGGCGCTGCCGAGGGCTCCCCGCCCGCCGGGGCCGGGGCTCGGTCCCTGCTGCCACCAGGGCGCTGCCGAGGGCTCCCCGCCCGCCGGGGCCGGGGCTCGGTCCCTGCTGCCACCAGGGCGCTGCCGAGGGCTCCCCGCCCGCCGGGGCCGGGGCTCGGTCCCTGCTGCCACCAGGGCGCTGCCGAGGGCTCCCCGCCCGCCGGGGCCGGGGCTCGGTCCCTGCTGCCACCAGGGCGCTGCCGAGGGCTCCCCGCCCGCCGGGGCCGGGGCTCGGTCCCTGCTGCCACCAGGGCGCTGCCGAGGGCTCCCCGCCCGCCGGGGCCGGGGCTCGGTCCCTGCTGCCACCAGGGCGCTGCCGAGGGCTCCCCGCCCGCCGGGGCCGGGGCTCGGTCCCTGCTGCCACCAGGGCGCTGCCGAGGGCTCCCCGCCCGCCGGGGCCGGGGCTCGGTCCCTGCTGCCACCAGGGCGCTGCCGAGGGCTCCCCGCCCGCCGGGGCCGGGGCTCGGTCCCTGCTGCCACCAGGGCGCTGCCGAGGGCTCCCCGCCCGCCGGGGCCGGGGCTCGGTCCCTGCTGCCACCAGGGCGCTGCCGAGGGCTCCCCGCCCGCCGGGGTCGGGGCCGGGCGCTGAGGGAGCGGCGCCGCCATCGCTGCCGCCCTCAGGGGCTCTGAGGGGAGCGCGGCTCCCGCCAGCCCCGCTCCGCCCGCACACGCAACAAAAACACGAAGCACAAAGACAGACGGGGCTGGCGATTGTGTCCGGGCACTTCCAAATGCACACGGACAGCGGCCCCAAGGGCTGCGCTCGGCTGCGGCAACATCGCCACACGGCTGCCCCAGGGCCTGAATCCCCCGTGCAGACGCCGGCGCCGGGGGTGTGCGATGGGACACCAAACACGCGGGCTTCGGCCTCTTTGGGAGAAAGAAACCAGTGGTTTAGTCTCCGTGGGGGAGAAAACTACTTTCGATGGCACTTGTCTGTTGTACAGGGGGTTCAAAAAGCACAATAAATAATAAAATAAATAGTTATGAACATGTCTGGTTCAAAAGTCATAAAGAGGTAGTTAGGAGCAACATCTCTACTGACAAAAGATTTAATAAAAGAAAAACTGTGCTACAAAAAACGTACACAGTTTTGTCTCTTGTTGTTCTTGTCTTTTTAAACTTTTAAATTTGTTTCCTGTGATCTTCTTTATTTTGGAAACATTGAAGCAAAACCGAGCAACATCAGGGAAAAAATCAACAGCTGGGTACAAAGCTTCAGAAGCAATGTGGAGCTCCTGGAGGATTCCCACGCTTTAGACGTGTGTGTGAACGTGCACAAAAGCATCTCTCCTTTCCGAGTCTGCACTGCAGCACTCAAGGAGTAAAATCAGAGTTCCTCCTGATTTCATAGGCTTGTCGTGCATCATTTATCCAGCACCTCCTCCAAGTATGGTGAGGGAGAGGAGACAGATCAAGTGTGGTTCTGGATAATCTATTTTCTCTCAAATTTTCCCACTCCTGCCACAGCTTTGAAGTGGCAACCTGCGGGTGGGACCACACCTGACTGCCCCCAAGCCTCTTGTCTGGGCTGGAGCCCTGCAGGGCAGCTCCACCAAGAGCAACTCCTTTTCCCATTGCAGGGGTCTCCTTTGGTGTGGAAAAGAAAGAAAGGAAGGAGAATTCCTGCCTTCCCCTCTCTCAGGGCTGCATAAGTCCACAAACTTCCCTCCTGGTGCTCCCACACAGAGGAATGCTGGCCTAGGGATTCTCTGCTGTTGGATATTGGGCAAGGGTGGAGGGAGACACTTGGTTGTCCCTGTAGACGGAAGAAATGGGTGAACAACCAGTCCCAAATACTCATGTGGGATATTTCTCTGCCATCCTTCAGTGATTCTTGTTTGGTTTTGGAAAGCAAAGAGGAGGAGGAGAGGGCCTAAGAAAGGAACAATCCTTCGGTACTCCCTGAAAGGAGGGCGCAGCCAGGCAGGGGTCAGGCTCTGATCCCAGGGAACAAGTGACAGGACAAGAGGGAAGGGCCTCAAGCTGTGCCAGGGGAGGGGAAGGTCGGACATCAGGAGCAATTCCTTCATGGAAAGGGTGGTCAGGCCTTGGAAAGAGCTGCCCAGGGAGGTTTGGAGTCCCCATCCCTGGAGGTGTCCAAGGAAGGCCTGGAGGTGGCACTCAGCGCTCTGGGCTGGGGACAAGGTGGGCATCGGGCACAGCTTGGACTCCATGAGCTGGGAGGCCTTTTCCAACCTCACGGATTCTGGGATTCTGTGAAAATAAATCACCATAATGGAGGCACAGAAGGTGTTGAGCTCCTTTGCTGACAAAAAAGAAGAGCTGAGCAAGGGAAAGTGTAAATGGGAGGGAGAACTGGATGGGAAGTGCTCTCTCCTCAGCCATGAGCAACACTGTTGCAGCCTAGGTGGATTTACAGATTTACAGGCTAGAGAGGTTCTTTCTTACACAGAAGCCATACTGACTTCACATGCCTCTGAAAACTTAATTGCTTGCACAGAGAAGATTCAGGAACAAAAGAACTGTAGAGTGTAGTAGGAAAAGCACCTAAATGGGCAATATTTCAGTTTCACAGCCAGCTGTCTGAAACATGGCATTGAAAAGCTTACATGAAAAAAGCAAAACTGTCTTACATCTTATATTTTAATATGTTAGTTGTAATGTTTGAATAAAATGATACAGACATAGTAGCAATAAGTTAAACCAATAAAATATACTGTAACTTTTTGATATAATGTACTGTCCTCTGCTGAGTGTTTCTTCCTTTTCCTTTCACATTCCCCATTACTCAGAATACTGTTTGCATTACTCAAAACCATTTGTGCCATCTTATCTTCTCATCACATAGTGGTACTCAACATCTGTACCCTTTAACAAGGTATGCCCTTACCCCTAAATTTAGGTTAGATGGATATTTAGAATTTTGGTGTGAAAACCACGGGCTGTTTGACTTCAGTTCACGAGCAGTTTCTGCACTCCTGAAATATTCATAAAGCAAATCTATCTTTGCCGGGGAATATGTTATAAGAACTACAAGTAATTGAGGCACAGTTGTGTCCCTTATGCTCCGTGGGCAGCACAAAATGACAGCTTCAGGAGATGGGAATCACATTTAACAGCCTTGGCTTGGGGGATGCAGCATAGACAACCCCGCCTTGCTTTTGTTTCCAGCTGCGTGAGCATCAAGCAGCTCTGCATTCAGACAGCACAGCGGGTTCAGCCGTGTGCCTGCCCACAGCAATGCCCCTCAGCCCTGCCTGCTCCGTGCAGATGCATCCTCTGCAGTCCAGTCAAGGCTTACATTGGATTTTTCCAGCTGGGATGTGACTCTGGTACCAAACTGTGCTGGGGTGGATGTCAGTGGAGAGGCTGCAACCACATCACAGGCCCAGGAACACATAAAAAAAGGTGCTAATGGGATGGTTGGGACTGTTTTGGTCCCTCCAGTAAATCTGCACGTGCTGTGCATTTGTGTCAAGTGAGTGGAGCCTAAACAGCTGAGAGGCAGAAATGTGCCCCTTGTACAAGGGCTTCCTGTAGCTTTCTCTTTCTGGGGTCCATTTTAACCTTTGCTAAATACTCATAATTCCATTTCTCTTCATAATTCCATTTCTCCATAATTCCATTTCACACATTTGGACACCACTAGTATGCACAAGTTTAAGATCACACAAAAGTGGCTGAAGTTTAAAAATAAATTCCTTCGTCTGTGCCCTTCTAAAGCTCTCACTATTTTCAGATGCTCTGCACAGTTTTGAGAGATGGTCTACAAAGGGCATCATTAATAATGAAATTTGTCTGTCTTCTCAGGGTAAGCATGAAAAAAACTGCCACAGAAATTAAGTGAGAAGACCAAAAGCAGAGCTTCCCTTCAAACTCTAGAGAGCAGTTCTGGAATCACAACTGGGGTGTGGGCTGTGGATGTGGATGTGGATGGGGCGTGGCTGGGTGATGAATATAATAGATTTGTGGGCTATTTCCGGATCTCGTAGTACTGACTGATACTTGCAGATGAAACCTTCTCTGCTCAGCCCTGGCAGTGAGTTTTGTCAGATGCAGTTACTTTTGGCTCTGTGAGAGCAGACACACTTATTAAAAGCTTGCCACTTAATAAAAAAGGAATGTGAAAGCTGTGCAGAGCCAAGAAGTCGCTCAGTGTTATCTTGCTGTATTTTCTGGAGAAGTTATGAACACACTCAAGCTATCTAACACTGCTTAGATCATCTTCCTTTTGGAAATTACTCAGGCAATCGTACAATAAAACCTTCACTTAAAGAATTATCTAAAGATTTTTGCCTCACCCTCTTCAAAGATAACTAAAAGTAAATAGTTATTGCCACACATCAGATGTTATCCCACATTTCCCACCAACAGACATTGTGTATAATTGCAGGGCTAAAGATTTTCCTTTTCCTCTTTTCTTCTTAACATATTTTGCATACTTATGTAATGCTTTTATTAACCAACCCCTCCTTCTCCTGCAGAAATGCGAGACGGAAAAGATGACAGAGAAATAAAAGGGGAAATGCATGTAATTTCTGTCATCTTCTAAACGGAGACCATTTTCATTAAACCCGACAGGCTGTCAGCTGTGACAAAGCTGAAGTGTTGAGTGTTCTGCCTTCTGTACTTCAAAAAGTGTTTAGAAAGACACCAGGATGGGACAGACAAGCTCCCACTGCCCTGTTGATCCAAGGGAGGGCTTTCTTCTTGAGGCACATTTAATTTAATCACTCTGGCTTTGCTCGAACGAAGTCTAGTTTTTTTGACTCACCTACTTAATATGCCAAATAAAGATTTTTCTAATGTGAAAAATCCTTTCAGATCAACTGAAGCTTTTTATTTGTTTGGCTGTTAGCAGGCTTCAAGAGAGGAAGACAGAGAAGCCTCCTTCACAACAATTAAAAAAAACACTGTCAAAATATAGCTCATAATTCCCATTTATTATTCCTCCTCAGTAGTGTTTGTATTAATGCCTTGAATACTTGATTATAATAATTTCAGCATCCGATTTTCAGAGATGTTGAAATCTCTTTTGCCTTTCAATGCCTGAAGCCTTTGAAAACTTGGCTCAATATCTGGAATATATGTCTCATTCAAAGACTTCAAAGGCTTTCAGAAACCCTCACTATCTCTTGCCTTGGTAGTGTGGGCAAGCATAGTAATACATTACCATTTAAAATAATATTTAAACTTATTTAAAAATAGAATTTAAACCCAAGGCCAGGTTGGATGGGGCTCTGAGCAACCTGGTCTAGTGGAAGGTGTCCCTGCAGGGGGTTTGAATTAAATGTTCTCTAAGGTCCCTTCCAAGCCAAAGCATTCTATGATTTTATGAAAATTTAAATTCTTTACTGAGAAGCTCTCTGAGATACATGGAGTCACACAATTCATACAAGTCAGTGGGAAAACAGGGAATGGAACACATAACTCTTTCCCCGACATCCAACATAATACATCACTTTTCCTCACTGGGAGACTGAAAACAAAATATATAGATCCAAGGACTAGAAAGACCATTAGAGTAATTTATTTTCACCTTCCATCCTTTTGCCATTAACTCCTACCCAAGTCCATATCTGGAAGTTACACTATAGGTTTTTTAAAAATACATTAGTCATGATTAAAGATTTCTTGTAAGTGGAGAGCATGTGATAGCCCTGGGTAAATTATTCCACTTATTCTTACTTTTGAAAATCGGTGCATTGTTTGGGTCCACCTGTCTTTGCCCCAGTTATTGGATCTTGCTGTGCCTTCATTAAAGATTTCTTCCGCAGTCAGAAATCTTCTGCCCATTTAAGTACTTACAGAACACGAGGAAATTACCTCTTATACCATCTTTCCCCTTAATTAGTTATACAGATTGAACTTCCTAAATCATTTACTGTGAATTATTCATGTCTTGAAATATTCCTGTAGTTTTTTGCTCAACACCTTAACAACTTTTTGAAGCTCCTTCTCAAGCTCAGATCATGCACATAAATTCAGTGATGGTTCTGGCTCTAGTGAATGCAAAATGTCACCATTTTCCTCTGTACAATTTTTTTTTTTCCACAAACCCATCCAGTCATTTAACCCATCATGGAAAATTGTGATCTCCTTTTCAGAGTCATGGATTCAGGGAAGAGATCTCCCTCCTTCTGTAGATATGACCTATCACCTGTCGGTCCTAAAACTGGAATTATTGCTATGAAAACCTCAATGTTCAAATCAAACCTCTTTAACACAACTCACCAAGCTGTGTCATCTTTTGCCATTACACCAATACTTTAACAGTTTACGTATTTTGCCAACAGCTTTCCTTAACAAAATTTCCTTCCCTAATTGGAACTTTAAATTCATGTCTTCATCTGAGATATTATCAAACCACTCCGTTTGGAGATAAAGAGATATGGACCCCAAAGAGATGGGTCCTACTCTTCTAAAGAAAACAAACAAGGAAGAGGTAGAGGAAACTGGGTCATAGCTAGGCTTGACCAAGGGCCCCAAATCCCATGACATATTTGAAAAACACCCCTCATTTTACTATCTGCTGACCAGTGCCCTAAATAACCTTCTGATTTCGTTAAAATGGCGTGGCATTAGCAAATCATGTGTTCGTTTCTCTAAGTGAGAAGAGGTCACATTAACAGTTATGAAATTGCTCTTATGTAAGGTTTTAATACTTTCCGTTAGACTGTATAATATTAGAGATTAAAATAAAATTCTGTTTAGGTTTCCTGTGTGAGATTGTTCTCATGTATAATTCATAAGAAAATGTGAACACTTTCCTGTCGAATTAGCGCATCATATTCTTGTATGAAAATGAGAACATTTTAAAATCACAATGTTAATTATTCTTTTATCATGCCCTTTTCCCCCAGCATTCTGGTAGTCTTTAAATAGGGGTAATGCTACCCTCAAGATGATTTAAAAAATCATATTTGATTTTTCCTTTGTTGGAAACACATCTAACGGCGTTGTGTTATTGCAGCCTAAATTGGGTTGATTGAAATTAAGAGAACAGATGGCTGTTCTAATCGTGTGCCAAATGATAATACAGAACAAATAAACTCTTGTCAGTGGTACTCGTCACCTCCGCTGGATAGAATCGCTTCTGCTAAGCAAGTTTCCTGTGTGACCTGTTCATGAAAGGGGAGAGAACTCCCCACAGAGCCAAAGGGGACAGAAACCTGTAACTCAGTTTTATGGCACTGCCACAACATCATCCTCAAACAAACCAATCTGCTGCTCGGGGCATGGGAAGTGTGCTAGAACCTGCTTAATCTGTGCCCTGCAGTCACAGTCCTGAAAATGCTTTTGATACGCAACCCAAAGATTAGAGGAGAAAAGAGAGACATGTAGGGAGAGGTGAGGATTTCACTTTTCCAAGCATCACTCATTCAGTATACTCAACCTCTATGAGATACCTGGAGAAGCCACCATGACTTATTTTCTGGTAGAAAAAATCAGTGGCAAAGTTTCTGAAGTGCCACCATAGTACAATGTTACTCACGAGGAATTAAGGCGTTTGATATTCCCATTTTTTCCTGACACAAGGAAAGAAAAAGTCATAAAATCCATAGGAAGTGTTGTCCAAGGTGAGGGAGGCTGCTGTCATATTCCATCTGCTACCCCAGGCTCCTCAAAGCTCACAGACATATGTCTTATCATAAGACGAAGCTTGCACATCTGAAGTTTTCTTCAGTTCCAAAGTAGTTGGTTTTCCCTTTCTCTTCTGTTTCGTTGTTTGTTGTGGGTTTTTTTTTCCTCAGAATTAAATCTGAGAATTTATAAAACAAGCCATGAGATGTTTTCTATTTTATTTAGACACATCATCTGTTTAGACTTCAGTAAAGAATAACTGAGATTATCTGTCTGCAAAGCTTTCTGCAGAGAGCTAAGGACATTCATAAATATTTCCAATCCTAGGACCTGTTATGGTTCCAGCTGTAACAGAGATGGATTCCCAACTTGGTAAAATTTGTGCAGAACTGACAGCTCAAAACTAAGACATTATTTCTTATCATTCTTTACCCTTCCTTACCTCATCTACCTCAATTAGGGATAGAAGCACCTGTTTTGGTGGCAGCTCAGTCTCAGTCAGGGTATACTGTAAGTAAATCTGTTACTAATCAGTCATTCTGCCCCTCAGTCAGTGGAATTCAGAGCTGCTCAATGTGTAGCAGGCCCAACCCAGCCACCATCACCGTGCCTCTAAAACGCCAAGCAAAGTCATGGAATATTTTCCACTCGATTCTTCAAAGTAGGAAAGATTAAAGAGGAAAACAGTCAACAAAAAATTGCTGTTATTTTGGCATCTCTACCTCTAAAGAATATCAGGGACCAGCAGTGTCTTTCTGCATCTTTCCAAAGAAAATGGATCTAGAGAAATTTAGATGCTGTGGTGTTTGCTCCATTCCAAAATGTCTGTCTGCTTCATAGATAGGGATTTTGCCATAGCTGTAGTTTTCCAGATTTCCCTTAATGTTTGGCATGGATTTTTACTACCTAAGACAACAAACCTGCCTGTTTCTTGCCTATAGAACTATAAGGTGAATACAACTGGAAAAGGAGACAGAAAGAAAGAAAAAGAAATAAAGAAAGAAAAAAAGGGAAGACAACAAGGAAAAAAGTAAAAGAGAAAAAAAAATAAAGGAAAGAAGAAAAAAAGACAGAAAGTGGAAGAGGGGACTGAACAAAATGAAGTTCGAGTTTTAGCTTTGTAAATTGAGCTGAGAAAGCTTATCTGCTGAGTCAATTACAGCTTTAAATAGGAACAAGATTTGTGGTTCCCTGTCGGTTTCTCATCGAGACAGGATGAGGCCTGAGCCCAGTGCTCCAAAATCAGGCAGGTTCTGAATGCTGGTGGTATCTGCATTCGTGGTTTTAGCTGCTTTAAATTTAACAGTACCATAAGTTTATTTGTGCTTCTGTAATCTCAGAAAAAGGAAAGACATTATGCTCTTATATGTGCAGTGCTATAATTTTCTGAATGTTTGGCCATTTTGAAAATGAGACTGTCAATTACCCAAATCAGAACATATTTTATTTCCCCCTCTGTGTTTCTGAGACTGCAAAAAGGTATTTCCAATTGCCAGTGCCAGTTGTCCACACCAATTCCACTTATGTTACATATGCAATCTTCAAGTTTTATAAAGGAGGAATAAACATGTTTGTTTGTTTTGTGTTTGTGGGGTTTTTTTCAAATAAGGCATAACTAGATGCAGGAGCTGTGTTTTTGTGTACACAGACTAGGTTATGTTAATGGTTACTAGTCTGTGATTGAATATAGACCTGACAGATCACACAATGTTTTCATTTAATTGTTCCCCCTCTTAATCTTTGATGAATTTATTAGGTATGAGCAGCTACAGTTCTCTACCTGCTGTTGTTAACTGTCATCCTCCAGGATATTAAATAAAACTGCTATAATCTTTAATACCTCAGTTTTAGATGATTTGAGTGCCTGCAAATGTTGCTATAGAAGCTGCTTTCCTCATTTTGGCTAGGAAGCAAGCAGATAATTTTAAATCACCAGCTAGTCTTAGGGGCTCTGATTAAAGAGGATTCAGCTTTGCCCATGATATATGGAGCTGTCTGGAGGATTAAAATCTTTTTCCTCAGGCTTTTACTGGTGCATCCCACGTAAATAAATAGCCTGGAGCTGACCAGCGGCTTAGCACAAATAAACTTATGCTCTGCTCTTTATTCATCGAGGAACAGAACCCATCTCCTCTTCTATCTGCATGTAAATTTAACCACAAGCTCGTTAGTTAAAGAGAAAACCTCCATCTCCTCTGGCCTGAACAACAGCTGCTTTATGTCACCACCATCAAATGTGCACCTTAATAGGTTTGGCGCTTTGAAGTCATTGTATTTCCAGAATATAAACTGTTATGGACAATATGATCAGAATAAATCACAGCCCTGCAGACACAGAATTCCAACAGCAGCAGAATTATTTTGACTAAGTGCAAACAGCCAATATTATCCCACAGTAATTACAGCAGCTGCAATTCTCTGGCCCCACGTGTTTAGCCACGTTTATTCTGCAGGTAACTGGGAAGGTAATGGAGCATCTCCACCTGAAGGAACAGTTTTACGAGAAATTTATCATAGTACCCATTCCATTCCATGAGAAGATCTATACAAAGCTTCCCAAGACACCTGAGCAGTCAGAATTTTTATTTAAAGCATGTGCAGTAGCAGAGACAAAACTTCATGTGGTACATTCTAGTGTAGTATTTTTATTTGGAGAGTGCAAAATGAGGGAAAGTGAAACAGGTTAATTTGATTTTAGGGTAATGACATGGGAAGTAATTAATATCTTCCTTGCTCAATTTGAAAAAGTAAACTTATGTTTGGATAAAGAATTATTCAGAATATTCACTGCGGGAGGAAGTAGCTCCACTAGGAATTCAAGATAAAATAAATAATTTCCCCTGGAGACTCTTGGCCAGTCTACTGGGAAAAGAATTCAATGTTCAGTGAATAATTTTAAAAATGAAGAAGAAAAGCTGCTAATGATGTACATTTCTATCTTTTTGAACAATACAATAGTGTTAAATCTATGTTGTTGCTTTTCAACAGCTCTATAAAAATTAATATTTTTTTACAATTTCCCCTCACTATACCCACTTTTCCTCTACTTTTCCCTCTCTCATGCACACTTATTTCTACTCTCAACATAACCAGCTGTTATGTGATGGGACCCTACTTCTGCCTCTTCTTTACCCTTCCACACAGGCACAGAACTCCATGTTGTGAATTTTATGTATTTAACTTCTTTCAGCTCTCACTACCACTCACACAGCTACCATTTTTTTTTTTAATTGTCTCCTGATGAGCTATTCCCATATTTTGGGACTCAATATACGTTTTCCTCAGTATGAAGCATACAAAACCATTTGTACTCAGTGCTGCTTCACAACTGATGAAGCTGAAAAAATAACAACAGTAAGAGCAGCTGTAAAGACTGTTCTACACCATAAAATGTAACAAAAGAACTCTTGCAGCCCCTGATCCCATGAAATTATTCCATAAAGGAAATATTAGAAAAACAACATTTAAGTATTGCACAAGTCACAAGTATTATCAACATTGCTGGAAGAAAAGAAAATAACCCACACTGATTTTAAATTGCAATAACTGCAAGCAATTCCTGAGAATCTGTTTGCAGACTGAATTCCATCAGCATGTGGGCATTTAGCAGACCTCATTTTTTTGTAGGTTACAAAGTTTTATAATTCTTGCCACTTCTCAATACACAGAAACACTTTGAACGAGAGTTCTATTATAACAGTGTGAATAGATGTGGTTATCACACTATTAATTTTCTGTTTGCTGACATCTTTGTCAAACTAACTTTATAACAATGAAAAGGATTCAGTAAATATAACTTTTCAGCATGGACTAAATTCAGTGTGATTTATGCTGAGCATCAACTCAAGATTATGGGATATTTCAATCCAGCTTCATTTCAAAGATCTATGTGAGATAAAACAAGGAAGGATATGTAATTCCATACCATCTCATAAAGATTACTGTGATTCTGTACTATTACTTTCCTTAGACTGGAAGCACAAAGAAAATATCATTACAGACACAAGAAGCATCAGTCCTTTAGAATAAATGTAAGTATTTTTAAGGTTTTTTATTTCCTTCTCTGAACTGCTCAGAGAATCATGACTTGGAAGCCTGTCCAAATATCAGGATGATTATGCAAATATGCCCAAATACATTCCCAAGATAATTTTTCTCATTTGCCAGTTTCTATTTGATTGGGAAATTGAGGCACAGTGAAGCAAATCAATTTGCTAACTTTATCTTGAGAGTTTGTGACAGACTTGGGAATCTCAGTTCTGGGTTTTGAGCACTCAAACATCCTTTCTTACCTGTCATTTTACAAGCTGTGCCTGAAGACCTGCCAGACTGGATTCAATCCTTTATGAAGGTGCACAACAAGGGCACAGTTTGGATGTGCAAATCTCTGTGTATGAGTTAAATAATGTAATTTTTCTCTTTCCACTGTCAGAGTGCTCACCAGTGGGCTGGACCTGTTTTGTTTGCACCAGTGCTCATTGTCTGTGAAGACCTGAGAATAAATTATTTTTAAAATACAGCCTTTGGCCAGATTAATGTTTCAGGCAAGCTGTGTTAAACATTTTTCCACTTTTCCTGAGCTTTCCATGTACTTACAGATGCAATTAGTTCTACAAATGATTTAAAGCATCTATTTTGTTAACGCTTAGATTTGTTTTAGGGTTGCATTGCAGCATTTGTTAAGCAACTAGAGTCTATAATGTGTTCTGTTGTGTCTTTCCAAAGGATGAATGCTAAGGAAACAGAGGTGTTTTAGGAAAAAAAAGGGGCAAACTCATATTCTGCATATGGGACTTGAGGCTGAAAGTCGCACAAAGCATTTTTTCCACTTCCAACACTTATTTTTTTCAGGAAGCATAGCACTAGATTATAAAAACCAACAAAATAAATACATCCAAGCAGACACAGACCTGCACTGCCTGGACCCTAAGCACTTTCCTTGAGCAAACTCTGTTTCTTTCTCTCCACAGGCCATTAAAGAATGTGTTGAGTCACAGAATGACCTTGCCTGCACCATATGAAATTAGCACAGATGGCCTTGACCATGCTAATGACATTTCCATATGAAGATCCATATCATTGACATTTCTTGCAATCCCAGAAGTTGCAAGCAGCGTGAAGTTGCCTAAACAGGATTGACCTGACAGAAAAGCCTCCACATGAACAGCACGTTCCAGCCACCCAAGACAGTCAGAGTAGAATTCCCAGCATGTCAGGCACATCCACATCCTCTGGCACCACTGGAGATGGAGAACAACGGCCAAATGTGTGCATGGAGTCACCACCAGGATCATCCAAAGCACTGTGGGAAGCAGATCCGGGGTGGTGATTGTCCTCTCTACTCTGTTCTCAGGAGATCCCACCCAGAGCTCTGTGCCCAGCTCTGATGTCCCAACATAAAAAGGACATGGAGCTGTTGGAGCAAGTCCAGAGGAGGCCACGAGGTTGATAAGGGGACTGGGGCACCTCCTCAGTGAAGACAGGCTGGGAGAGCTGTGACTGTTCAGCCTGGGGAAGAGAAGGTTGTGTGGAGACCTCAGAGCAACTTCCAGTGTCTGAAGGGGCTACAGGGAAGCTGGAGAGGGACATTTCATCAGGAACTGGAGAGACAGACCAAGGGGAAATGGGTTCAAACTGAAAGCGGGAAATTGAGGTCAGAGATATGGAAGAAATGTTTTGCTGTGAGGGTGGGGAGGCCCTGGCACAGGGTGCCCAGAGAAGCTGTGGCTGCCCCTGGATTCCTGGCAGTGTCCAAGGCCAGGTTGGACACTGGGGCTTGGAGCAACCTGGGACAGTGGAAGGTGTCCCTGCCCAAACAGGAGGTGGATTGAGATGATCTTTAAAGTCCCTTCCAACCCAAACCATGCTATGAGCACCACATGGGCATAAAATGCACCTTAAAGCAGAGGATCACTATGAACCCTGTGAACCACATACGTGTGTCATGTTTAAGCCATCAGACCATGGCCTCAAAGGGATTGAAAATCATGTTCCAGTGGTCTGTTCTTCTTATCTGTGTTTGTCAGATCCTTAAAAAGAGATGTGACGCTCTGCAAGTGGTGCTTCCAATGCATAAGGTCTGTAAGTACTCTTTTTTGGACAAATTAATCTAAAGTAAGGATATTCACCCAATTCGCTTCGATGTACTTCTTTCCTCTGAGAAAACACAGCACAGCTTTGACATTTTACACGAGCATTCAGAAAATGCTGGTGTCACTTAGATAAGAACACTTAAAAATAATTATCCTTATTTTTTAAAACTAGGCAGTGGAAAAGTAATGAAGAAAAAGCTCTGAACTAAAACTACTTTTCTTCTCTTTCCCTGATACTCGGCTTTTATCTGGGTATACTCTTTTATGCAGTCAATGGCTTAGGGATGTGAACAGCCATAAATGAATCTTAAAAAAGAAAATTAACGTGGCAAAATCTGACAGCTGTATGGCATTTATTCTAAGCAAATTCTGCATTGGTTCAATCTCTTGAGCAACTGTTATTTGGGTCAGCATTATTGCTGTCATAGTTCACATTCTTTATCTCCTGGGAGAAAGCCAATTTTTTTCTTCACTCCAATCCTCTCAGGCAGAGCCCCAAGAGTCTGTACCACTGACCCGAGGATTTGCATTCTACACCATGTCCATGGTTGGGGAACACTGTCTCCCTCCCTGGAGCATTTCCATTAAAAAGGTGGAACACACATGCAATCCCTGTAAACTGAGCCTCGTGGGCTTCTTTAGTTCTTTGCGGAGCAAAGGGAGCATCGTACAAAGCACAGCACACCGCAGAGCAAAGACCACGGAAGATAGGAGGAAATAAATAAATAAATAATATCCCAGAGATCCAAAAGTCAATACAACGTGTTTCATTTCTTTTTCTTTCTGACAGGAGCTCTGGCCCCAGAGCCTGGTCAGGGGCAGCTCAATAATAACGATCTAAGGCTGGTCTTCAATAGAGATTCAACAGCTGACAGCTCTTCTGTTCAAATTGACAAGGGCACAAAGAAAGGCTTGAATAATTAATTGTGAATGGTTGGATGTGATTTGATTGTGTGACCAACCTGTTACATCGACTTGCTTTCACCTAATCTTTCAAAATGAGATATTAAAGCTGAAACTCTACTATGCTTTCTTCTTATTACCTGGTTGTCTCTTCCCCTGTGGCAGAGCCTGCAGGATGTGCCCTCCATGAGATGGAAGGTGGTGAAGGAGATCCCTGAACTCACTTGGGTGTCTAGGAGTGCTCTACAAGCCTGCCTGGTCTCTATAAAAAGTACTTTTAATTTCTATTATGCAGATGCAACCATCAAAAAAATAGAAAGCAGGGATGGGAAAAGGAAGTGGCATCAGGAAAGGTAACAGCTATTCACTAATTAACTTATTCCTACTTTAAGAAAAACCCACGGCCAAACAAAAAAACCCCAAACCAAAAAGACCCAAACCAACCCAAACCTAAAAAAACCCTAAAAAACCAACCAACCATAAAACTCACCACCTAAAAACCAAATCTAAATGGCAACACCTTTCTCACTTCATTTCTGAGACACTTTTAAGCTAACTTTTCAAAGAGCAATTTCCCACTTAAATAGAAACTGCAGACGCTTGAACATTCAGAGCCAAGTTATACGATGAACACCATCTCAAACATAATCTGCATTTATTTTTAATAGGGACATAATATGTTAACATGCATGGCTTCAGCATTGTCTTCTAGCTCAGATGCTGCTTTCTCAGCAGGCCTCAAGTATAGATGGCACGATAAATCTTTGTTTAACTCATTCACCACACTTGGCTGACAGAAAGAGTGGGTGTCCAATAATTTCTGGTTGCTAAAGTTCTTTGAAAGAGAGAAGGAAAGAGCACCATTTTAAGCTGCCCAGGGTCTGCAAATGTGTAGTTAAATGCTGATTCTGTGTTTTAAAGGAGTATTTACTGCAGTGAACTGTGGTTACAGTGATAAACTACACCTTGGGACACTGAGAATCTCCCAGTGATTAATAAAAAGTGTTTTCTGTGAGACCCAAGCTTCTCTCTGCCCTTATTCAGAAAAAAATTCTCCCAGAGTTTTACTCTGTATGGAAAGACTGACTGACTAAGGAGTGCGTATTTCAAAGTTTGTTTGTTAGCTCATCTTCTCAACAACAGACGCCACTTAAATGAAAGAATCTGATTGTTCAGGGCAGTCCCGATCCTCTCACTGTGCTCTAATCCCAGCTCATGGTCTGTGGAACTGAAAGAGTCTCCAGTGGTTAATTATAAGAAAAAACCTGTCTCTGTAATATATGACTTATGTTTAAGGTCAGCACTAGCTCTTAAAACACAATAAGTTTTGAAGTAGGAATTGGGATACATGGAAGCAGAACATTAATAAGATGATAAAATTTTAAATTATCTTAAGTCTTCCTTTCAAACAAATAATACTCTGAGGAGAGGCATCACCTGTGTCCTATCAGACTTTACCCTCTGGTATATATTGTTATGAAAAAAGTATTTTCCAACACTTTTAGGAGCAATGTTTCCTTAGACTATAACCTCCATTAAATATTTATACATTAATCTTTATATTTATGTCGGAAGATATCCCATATATGCATGTGTGCACATGCATGTCCTCATCCTGCAGGTGATAAATAATAGAAGGTCCCTCTTTATGATAAATTATGGAAGAGATGTATAATATATGAATTAAAGTTAACAGCGGGAAAAATCATTCGCACACAAGAAGCTGAGGGAGGAACTAAACTCTGCAAGAGAGAGGTGGCAAACAATTAACATTTTAGTTCAGGAAAGCAGATATGAGGAGTCCATAACTGTGCAGCTTTCTCTGCTCTGTTTATAGAAACACTTTCCACCAAAGAAACTGGGAAAAAAAAATATGAAAAAATTAAATATCACTTGACTGAAATTTTATTGAGAATTTGGCAGGTTCAAGGAAGAGCTGCAGAAATGATTCAAGAAATGGAAGCTGACTTTTACAGTGATCTAAGGAGACAAAGACCTTAAATTGTGAAAAAGGAGCTGATAAAGAGAAATAACAACTGCCTGAAAGATGAGGGAGAAGACTTTTAAACTATCAGATCAGTTCGTAACTTCATACCCTATCAGAAATTGAAAACAGAATTGATTGAGCATAGGCAGAAGATGGAAAATTCAAGCAACAGGGTATTCACAAAAAGTATCACAGTTCACGCAGAAATTTCAGTGGGGATACAGGAACTCTCTGCTAAATTCCAAGCAGAAATGTGGAAGGTCGAAACAGTTTTAAAGGTTCTTTTGGGGAAAAAAAAAAAAAAAAGCAGGGCATTTGTCTTTCCTATAAGAACTTCCACACAGTGGCAAACTTGCACAGAACAAGAACTGCTCTCAACAGGTGCTGACAGCCTGAAGCACCCCTTGGACCAACCTCCAGAAAATTCGAGACTTGGAGGGACTGGGGTGAGAAATGTATGTTAATTTTAGATCAGAATCTGTCTTTCTCTTAAGTCCTGAAATTCCTGGTTTCAGTCTGGATTAGGACCTAATTTCTGTTAGAAAATTAGTAGAGGTACTCATGATTTCCTACAATTTCATTTTTTCAGAATTACAAAAGCATAAATTCTCTTCTTTTTTTCAACTTAAAAGTCATTCTCATGCTAATATAAAGCTATATTTTGCTTATTTTTTCACACTGGTCCACTTCACTTTTTTTTGTGAAGTGGTCACAGATGTCTCTTCAAGAACGTGTGCAAAACCATAATAAAAAAAATAAGTGCTTTGTGCTTAGTTCCCTTTCTCTAAAGCATCCTTGATGTTTTCTATGAATATTAATTCCTAGCATTGGCCCAGAATGTGGGAAATTTTAATTTTGAAACGATGAAATCACTCCTTTAATTTTGGTCCTTGTTCTGGTGTCAAAATCTGGTGTCATAAATCCGAGACGGAAAACATTTTGTAACACTGTTTCTAGCTCAGAGCTTAAAATCAGTCTGAAATTCAGCTTACTGTTTATCTCAAGTAACTGACTGTGCAGTGACCATTTTTAAAAAATGATATAAAAATCCATCAATTTGAAGGGATGCAGAAAGAGAGGACTATGGATGTTTTGATGAATGGTGGGGCATCTGTGAGCTACCAGTGAGACACAGCCACAAAAGAACCTAACAGGATGATAAGATAAAACATAAAGCAGTAGCACCACTGAATAAGGTAAGAGCTCATCTAGGATATCGTCTGTAATCCAAGATGATTTTGTTCACACAGGAGATCTCAAACAGGAATAAAAAATCAGACATGTAAGTGCTTACAGGAAAAAAAAAAACACAGCCTATTTTTCAGGGAGACCTTTAAAAATTTGGTTTATTTCTGCTGCCAGTAGCGATAAATGTGTCAATAATAATATTGCAGTGAATAACAAAATACATGTGTTTGGGTGTATATGCCAGGGAGGGAGAGGAGAATTGTTCTATTTAAAGAGCATTACTGGAATGAGATTTAATGGCTTTGAGTTATCCATTAATAAAACTTAGTCTAGACAATTGGAGGAGATTAGAAGATTGGAGGATGGAGAGTGTCCCAAACAGAGCACAGGGAAATCTGCTTGTTCCAAGATGGAGCCTGGGACAGAATTTGCCATAACTGTGTAACACAATCTGGGAGCTTGGGAAGTTTTGGGCATTGAATTCAAGTGAAATAAAATTGTATTTGTTATGGTTTCTTGGAACTTATCATATTTTGTTCATTCAATGATTAAGATCTGATCATTAATTGTAGAGTGTAGGAAATTTTTGTCCACCAGGCTCTTCTTTGGTGTGTCTATTTTCTTCTGAGCACAGAGCAGGCTGCTTCCCCTTGCTGCCAGGCAGAAAACAGCAACATTCTAAGTGCAAAGGCTTAGAAAAACCTGAAGTGCTTAATTTGCATCTGTTTGCGTGCTCAGGATTACGAACTGTCTCCTAATTTGAGAATAATAAAGAATGATGGTACCAACCAGACTGGCAAGGTCCAGGGGCTATTTTACTTTTCTCTGGGCCACTTAAGAGTTTATTCATGAGAGCTGTCCTGCCATGGACTTTATAGGATATCAGTTTTTCATCCCTTCCCTTCATTGTGTCATATTGTTTTGAGCAGGTTGGTTTGGTTTGTTCTTTCTTGGCTGTTGGTTTGTTTGTAATTTTTGGGGTTTTTTCTGAATTTGGATTCTGAACAGCAAAAGTTTCAAGATTAGTTTAGGGAGAGCTTAGGGAGTGCTTTCAGTTTTGTGGGTTTTTTTGGAGATTAAGAATAGATGTTCTGTGAACTCTTCAGAGTATATATTTATGTTCATGGAACGGAACTTGATGACCCAGGTCAGCCTTTTCCTAAATTCTAATGGAAGCTGAAGTTATTTGTTGCTTTTATGTCCCCATTTCAACTGACTTTCTGACAGTTTCACAGCTGGGAATAAAGCAAAAGATCAATTTTCCTTTTTCTTGTGAGGTTTTCTCTTTTTTTCCCTCCCCAGTTCTGTGCAAGGAATCACAAGGACAAAACCCTTTTGGAACCTGGTTGAGGAGCTTCACTTCCTTACAGAAAAACTGAATGTCTAATTTGGCATAGTTCTTGCATTTATTTGCAGTAGGTTAACAGCGATGCACTCTGAAGATAGAAAATTAAACCATTTGGTACTTCTTGAAAATAAGATCTTCACATGAAGGTTGTGCTGTGAAGTCTATGCATGAGGAGGATTATAAAAATCTCCGTTCCTGCCTTACATCAAGCTTTGCAAAACTTCAGGATTTGTCAATGCACAAAAAAAAAAAAAAGGCCTATACACAGTGAAAACCACTGTTATTGTTTTTTTTTTTTTCTAATTTACACCTTGGATACTGTGGTTATTTTTGTCACAGTGCCACTGAAAAAAAAAGCCACTGCAATATTTCTGCTGGTCATTGTCCTTAGTACAGGTGTCTTGATTTTGTTTAGTAATGACTGATGCCACTGCATCTGCTGGAAGTGCAGGCAAACACCAGACGAAGCAGAAAATAATGAATCTCATCATCACCAAAAGGCAAGTGTGAACCTCAGGAAAATTCAAATGCAACAAAACACAGGTTTGTTATTCAAGTTTTCTTGGAGCTGCAGAGACATAGAGCATGTGTAAAATAATGTCATGGTTATCCAGACAAATCAATGACACCAAGAGTTGGCATGGGTGATTCTGCAGTTTCATAAGGGATTCCTGGATAATATTTGTTGGTTTTGTCTCACACCTAAAAAAAATATTCACAATAATTTCCCTGAGAAGTGAAATCTACAGTGGACCCAGGGAATCTACAGGAGGCCTTTCCTCTGGAAGAAGACAATCCTGCATTCTCAGAATCATCAGAACAAAGTTGCAAAATATAGAAAATGAATGATCATAACAGGATTTGAATCCTGTAAGGTGCTGGACAGAATTAATATGTGATGTCCCAGCAGCCCATCCTCTAAATAAACTGGGGACAATAATGACTCAGAGAGCTCAGTCATCTCCTGCTCATTTTAAAGACAGAAAATGGGCTCAACAGTTCACAAGTGAGTGAATAATAAACCTAACTCAAAGACAATGCTCTCATTTGCTGACCACTTAGAAAATCCTGAATGTTAGAAATGAAAATGTTATTACCTGTTGTATATAACCCCAAAGCTCCTTTGCACTGGGAGCCTGAGCGCTGTTCCCAAAACCATTCGCTACAGGTCATAAAGTACCTGCAAATCTCTCGAATGTTGCTCCTGGCAACAGGGAACTTAAAAAGTTAAAACTAAGACTTTGCGAGAGCAAAGCAAGCTATGAAATGCATACAATTAAGTTATCCTGTTGAGCATTATGAGTTCTAAAAATCTTGTTTTGAGTATTACAAGTCATCCTGAAGCAGAGGCATTCAGAAGTCATTAATATTTTAAATACTCTTGACCTTGAGTTTCTGGAGAAGCCACTGACCTAGTTCAGTCTGGTTTTTCAGCTACTCCAAGAAGTTCTGTAACTGAATAGAAAAAGAGAAAAAGCTCTTTCCAGATCTCAGGAGAGAAAAGAGAGAGGGTGTGGCTCCTTTTAAGGAGTGATGGACCTCCACAGGCTGTAACACCCGTCTCTGGAGGAGAAGGACATGAAAAATCTTGCAAATTTTGTATCCACAGACAAGAAGCAGAAATTGGAGTCTATTCCTCAACACCCTTCTGTGGGTAACACTACTTTGATTGTACCTTCTTAAATATTAGTCAGGAATTGGGATTTAGCATGTAATTATAAACACAATTGGATCCTAGAAGAATGCATAGGTAACATTCAAATCTCAAATCAAAAATTACAATTATTCCTTGCCTAGATCAAGTCTGTTCCTTAAATCTGGCCTTTTGTTTCTCTTTCTTCTGGGCACTGGGATTATCTTGACTAAATCTGCCATTCTGGAATTTATTTTGATTTTTTTTTTCCTATGCTATGCACTTACTGGGAAGGGGAGAAAGAATATTGGCATCTGCAAAGCGATTGACTGTGCAGCCTGATCATTTGCTAAGCATTATTAAAAGCTCCCTGAAATCACTCCGGTGCTTTGCCCTTTACAAGCCATCAGCCATCAATTCAGACCGTCAAATGCGATTACCAGCACTCCTCCTGAAGCTACTTCCAAGCCATTAGTCTGATCGAAAAGCTGTGTCTTTCTTTTCCTCCCAAGTGCATGTAAATCCACCAGAGCAGTGCTCTTGTGTTTGTGTGGTGATTCATTACACCTCTGAACAGCGTTTGTGGCATTAAAACTCCAAGACGAGCCAGAATTAATTAAATTTTCAGAAATTGTCCTTATTTAAGGGAACTTTTTAAGAGATAGGCTCACATGTTCCTCTCTCTTCTCTGTGCCTCTATCCATTACGTATTTAAAATGTTCTGCTGGTATGTGCAAACGAGATTTACTTGGAAAAGTACAATTAAATCAAACTGTGCTATGAGTGTCTACCAAACATCCTTTTTTAAGGAGTATATTGTGGCTATTTGGCACTTCTGTCTGAGCAGGAGTGGATGGGATGACTCCTAGGTAAGATTCATCCATGGCCTTATGAAATATTTTGCAGGAAAGTGGTAAATGCTTTATGCTTGCCACAGATTGATTCTGGGAACTCAAGCTCAGCACATGCATGGTTCCCTGCACGGTTATAATTGAACTGAGGTGTTGACTCTCCTTCCAGCCCAGCCTTCACTCCAAGCACACACAAAATTACAAATATGAACAGCTCACAGAGAAACATCGACAACTATGGAGCTCTAATAGTCAGGACTAGCCACCAAACATCAGTGTGAGAAGCTCAACAACCTGTGCCTCCTTAACTCCATCCTGACTAAAAATGGAGGAAACTGAACATTACATGAATATTCCAACAGCAATTCAGCTCTCAGGCCTGTTACCATCTCCTCCTATTGTAAACTGAGCAAAAGACCAACTTCTCATTCATTTGTGTGGCCCATGTCTTTCATGTGGTTTCTCATTCTATAATTGGAACATAATGTGTCCAGATTATTTATCTTCACCTGATTCAGAAACCATAACAAATCCTCACAAAAGGAAGAGGTCCTGCAGCAACAAAAGCAGAAAAAAAGTCATTATAAATGCAAGACAGTAAGATAGACAGGTAACTAGAAGATGCACCATTCCCTGCAAATAATTTATAACAAATCATTTATTTATCCAATTTCACTGTTTTTTCTGCTCACAATGCATTAGCAAGATCTCAGAGTCCTAGAACTGACTTTTTACTTGAAATTATTCATGATTTTTCCCCTTTAAAGATAAAAAGGTTTGTCTTATCCTTTCTTTTCAAGAAGATTTTACAAGGTTTGAAAATTACATAGAGTTAAACTAGACAACTTCATTTGAGCTTTAGAGCGCTGAAAACTATCTAGATCTTAATTTTGTGGCACAATTATGCTGAACTACCTTTTTTTTTTTTTTTTAAGGATACTTTTCCAAGCAGGATGCTTCAGTAATGATATGGAAGTAGTTAAGATTTATTTCACTCTGATTTTAAGCAAAACACATGACCAAGTACCATGTAGGTCTAAGTTAGTCCCATTACTCCTTGCCCTGTGACTACAGTTCCTGGTGAAAAGTCCCTCTCCATTAAAAGTTGAAAGCCAGAGATGTTATTCCCCCTGTTACCGAGGTCTTTTGCATCTGGTTTGCCCAAGAGCTTGTCTTTTTTACTGAATTCCTTTCCTAATGAGAAGGTTAATCTCTTCTGCATGTGAATTTTCCCTTGCACAGTGGAATGGCTCTGAGAAACCCAACAAAAAGGTGTCTTCACTTCTGTTTTGCAGCACAGATGTTTTCCTAAAAGGTGTATTTCAAATTAGCAAGGATGGTTTAGGGAATCGTTTGGAAGGACTTTGGACATTTGGAATATCCCCAGGGAGGAGCCTCCACAGCCTCTCTGGGCTCTGTTCAGGGCTGGGCCCTGCCCAGGGCAGAAGTTGTGCCTCCTGTGCAGGGGGAATCGCTGGGCTCAGCCCCTGCCCGTTGCTCTGGTGCCATTGCTGGGCCCCCGGAGCAGAGCCCGGGCCCTGCTCTGACCCTCCCTGCAGCCAGGGACACCCAGGGCTCAGGGCCCCTCTCAGCTGGGGCTCCTCTCCAGGCTGAGCAGCCCCAGCTCCCTCAGCCTTTCCTGGGCACGGAGATGCTCCAGGCCCTTCCTCAGCCCCGCAGCCTCCGCCGGCCCCGCTCCAGGAGCTCCCTGGCCCTGCTGTGCTGAGGAGCCAGAGCTGGACACGGCACCCCAGAGGTGCCCCCAGGGCTGGGCAGAGGGGCAGGATCATCCCTGCCCTGCTGGGAATGCTCTTTCCGATGCACCCAATCCATATTTTTAACTTTCTTCAGCTGCATAGTGTCAGACCCGAGTGACGTTCCAGTAGTTACACCACCTGGTTGGGTGTTGACTTAAAGCAGCATGTGGATACAACCCCCCAAATTTAGTATTTGAGAACTCATTTAAACACAACCCTTCGTGTGAGCAGCTATCACAGCTGGACCATGTCATAGAGCACAGAACAGGCAGGGCAGAGCCTGAAACAAAAGGCTCCCCTGCTCTGGAGATTCTCCTGACAGCTGTGTAATAAAAATGACAAGGGCCAAGGACCTTTAGCAAAAGCTTCATCAGCAGTTTCTTTTATGAAGCAGTGTTAAAATCTGTTGCAAAATTAATGATTTTAGTTCCTCAACAATAGGATACCTTTAATCCTGCCTGTGGCATAAAATACTGCTTTTAACATTTTGACTTTCTGTCAGTATTAGAATACATATTAAATGACAGAAAATTCATTATGTGTTGCAATATAAATTAAGGGCAAAACCCCATATAGATCAGCCACCCTGTTCACTCAGATAACAGACAGCATATTCAGAAGTATTTCTTATATGATTTTGCATTTTTTAATCTACCCTTGATGCTTTCCTTTTTCTACTACATAACCTAAGCTATGTATATTTTACAAAGTACATATTTGCCAAACTTAATGCCTTTTCCTCAGAAATGCAGCTCATAAAGAGAAGGTGCATAAAGCACATATTAAATTGATCTGTGCCACCAAAGGGAAAGAGAAGAGGAAAGCCAGCAGGTCTTCTGAATTTTTACAATCCTCCATAATTTTTCGTTTATTAGTTACCAAGACAATATAGGTTTTAAATAAACTAACCATTGCTACAGCATTTAAAACACCCAAGGATCATATTTTTTCAGAACTGGTACCCCAAAATCACTTATTTTTCTGTCATAAAAAGACTGTCAGATAGGACAACTGTTTTAAAGATTGTATCCTGAAAAGCAGCATTAAAGGTGTGCAGCATGAATTGCTTTTACCTCCTTCTGCCAAAAATACTATCATATTCCAAGTAAACTATGGCTGAAAATCTCAGAAAAAAATTCACAGTCTTAGCACTGCACATAGCTAAGCAGAAATACATAAGAAATGGGATGCTGTGGGAATTTCAGAAGCTTAATATTTTAATTAGAGAAGGTTTAATTTTTGATACAAATATTTCTGAAGCCATCGCACTGGTGACAAGATGGAAGCATTAACATGGCACAACTAGACAATCCATTTTGTTGTTGGGACTGAAAAGAAATGATTGATTTATTGATTATTACCTTTTGCAAAAGGATCAAGCTAGTATTTATACTGTTCTATCCATTGCTATGCCATATTTCCCTCCATAAAAGAATTTATGAGCAATTGGAAGAATTTGCTATTTCAGTGCCTAACAGCTGGAATGATCTTCCTGTTCTAAAATAAAACTTTTAAAACCAAAGGCTGTAGTATTTCACTTACAACAGTCCTAAACTTGAAATACACACTTATAAGTTGCATGTTTCATACTTGAGGGACTTGAAAAGTGATTTCAGAGCTGGATTAAAACACAAACCAAGTAAATGACTTCAGGACAAGCAGTCCACCTGCACATCAAAGTATTACCTATAGTTTAAGACATCTGGACTTCCACTGCTTTTGAACTTGTAGCTGTGCAATTTTGCTGAGCCTGGAGATGAAGTTCTGCTGAGTGGTGAAGGATTTTAAATTGGACTCAGCACATATGAACACAGTAGGTTGTTGGCTTGTGCACAAGAACTCAATTGCACGATGCCCAAAGCACAGGAAAAGCAAGGTCTGGACTACTTAAAATGGTTTGGGTGGGAAGGGACGTTAAAGCTCATCCAGTGCCACCCCCGGCCATGGGCAGGGACACCTTCCACTGTCCCAGGCTGCTCCAAGCCCCAGTGTCCAACCTGGCCTTGGACACTGCCAGGGATCCAGGGGCAGCCACAACTCTGAGCAATCTGCGCCAGGACCTCACCATCCTCACAGAAAATAGTTTCTTCTTAATATTTAATCTAAAACTACATTCTGTCTGTTTAAAACCACTCCCCCTTATCCTGTCCCTCCATCCCTTGGGAATTGTCTCTCTCCAGGTTTCCTGTTGGCTCCTTCAGGCCCTGCAAGGCCACAGTGAGGTCACCCCAAAGCTTCTCCTCTCCAGGCTGAACAATCCCAGCTCTCCCAGCCTTTCCTCCCAGCAGAGCTGCTCCATCCCTCTGCTCATCCTGGTGCCTCCTCTGGCCCCTCTCCAGCAGCTCCACGTCCTCCCTGTGCTGGGGCAGCTCTGCAGGTGGGGTCTCACCTGAGCAGGGCACAGAGGCAGAATCACCTCCCTACACTCCAGTTTAGGTAAATGTATGTGTTTTGGTTTATGTGTATGTATATATGTTTTCTGCACTAGTCAAACTCCCCTTTTCTCCACTAACAAGGAGAACTTTGTGATTCACTTATTTAAAACTGAACCTTTCCCTGTGCTCTAAGATATACCCCAAAGAGAGTTGCTCTATTTACACTGTGTAAAGCTGCAGAGCTTCTTTCTCACTCAAGACATTTTTGCATAATTCTAGGTTCATTTCCATGATGAAAACAAGTCCTCTAAGCACGCACGAGCCTGCACAAAAGTGCATCTACCTAAATGCAGCACTGCACTTGGCAACCCCTGCAACCTTATTCATAATTCCAGCTGACACAACCAGTGTTCCTAGGCTGATGTATTTCTGATTAACGAGGCATTAGTTCTGTATCAGGTAGCAATTTTGGAATATTCTATTTCCAATGAGTTATGAATATGACTTGATTATTACCATTTGACCTACTCTTGTGTTGAGATGATTTGTGGCTGCATTTTCCCAGAGGACCCACCAAATGTCACTTCCTTGAAAAACCACTGTTATGTTCCAGTAATTAAATGGAGATTAAAAAAAAATTGCATGGAAACCCTGGAATCTGTGCTTGGTATTCAGCAATCTGGAATATTTGTACACTTCCTTACACGAGAATTTCCTTAATGTGCATGAAAATGAGCCACAGTGAATGAAAATGAGCCACATAAAAATTCTGCAAGTGTTGACCTAATACAAAATACAGCTGCTTCTGTCTCCCAGACATTTGGAAAAATCAAGTTTGGTGCCTTACCCAATTTACACGTGGCAGTTAAAAAATAATGAAATCATCAGGCACAGTCAACATGGACTCACAAAGTCTATTCTATTCTCAGTCTAGGAAAGGACTGAACCTCAATGTAAATTTAAAAAAAACCCCAAAACTGACTGACATAACCCTTTAACCTTTACATGGGAATCAGACACAGATAACTTATTCTCCTGAGAACAACTAAACATTTTCCAACTGTCCCAAACTATGACTTGGCTAAAAGGTCTCTGACAAAAGTTAAAATAAGCAACAATAGACTTAACTACATCCTGGGAAGGAATTGTTCTGGCATCCTCCCACTTCTTGCTAGCTGGGACATAAACTAGTTGCCACAATTTTAATGACTTGCTCTGCTTTTCTGATGATGAGGGGAATGAGTTTGCTATCCTTTATTTATTATATAGTGATAAAATTAACATTATTATCCCTTAAGGAGATATTCAGAGTTATATAGGCTTGAAAAACACAGAAGTCTTGAATTATGGGGTCAATTAATGAGAAGACCAAGAAATAACACCAATAGCAATCTTGAATTTTTTGTATAATGCCAAGGTGCAAAATCATAGTTGAACATAAACTGTCATGTGCCATCTGTTGAAGAGAAGTCATTCTCCTTTTTAAAACGATGACAGAAATGAAGGATACCTTGATTTAAAATTCTCTTTGCCCTGTGACTTGCTGTGCCACTTGTCACACTATTTTTCAGAGTAATCTTTTTTTCAAAAGAGTGTGAGAGCTTGAGTGCTAACTTGGATGCTACTGAACTTCCCTTTCCTGCCAGTTTGATTCTTCCACAACAAAGGACCATCCTTCAATTCACTGCTCTGTTTATTCTCAAGCAGACGGGCATCAGATGAAACCCTGGCACCCCAACTTCAGGAAAAATCAAGTGAACCTGCAAGCTAGAAAGAGACAATTTCATCAGACACCAGCAGGCAGAGCAGGAAAACCGTAAAGCCAATTTACATTCAAACATCTTCAGGGGCAAAGCACATTCTATTGAATTCGTTTGTGACAAAGCGGTCCTGATCACAGAATCACAGAATCATTGAGGTTGGAAAAGACTTCCAAGATCATTGAGTCCAGCCTCTGGATGATCCTCACCTTGTCACCAGCCCAGAGCACTGAGTGCCATGTCTAGCTTTCCTTGGACACCTCCAGGGGTGGGGACTCCAAACCTCCCTGAAGAGTTCATTCCAACATTTAGTGACCCTTTCCATGAAGAAATTGCTCCTGGTATCCAGCCTGAGCCTCCCCTGGCCCAGCCTGAGGCCGTTCCCTCTCCTCCTGTCCCTGTTCCCTGGGAGCAGAGCCCGACTCCCCCAGGCTGCCCCCTCCTGTCAGGGAGTTGTGCAGAGCCACAAGGTCCCCCCTGAGCCTCCTTTTCTCCAGCCTGAGCCCCTTTCCCAGCTCCCTCAGCCACTGTTCATATTTCTGACCCTCTAGGAAAAGAGTGGAGCTTCTCAATGCCCTGAAAATCACCACCTTCACTGCACAGGACTTCCCAGACTGGGAGAGCTCTGTGTGTTCTGAGCTGTAGAGGAAAATAACACACCCAACACCAGCCTGCAGGTCAGTGGCAGAGAATGGTTTTCATCTTCTGCATTTCCAGTCTAATTTCCTCCTCCCTAGGTGATTTTTCTGTAATTATTTCCCTGCACTCGTGTAAAGTCTTTCATTAAACCTGAAATACCAAGTAGCACAATAAGAAGATAACTGCTGCCATGTGCTCTCCAAAGGATGCAATTAACCTAACCTAAAGTTAGGCTACTTTCCACAAACAAATAGACAAGCAATTTTACTCTTTTTTTGTTGTTGTTGTTGTTTATTTTTTATGGTTTTTGCAGCAAGGGCTGTGCTGTCCCACACATATTTAACAGCTTTGCTTCACATGCTCTGAAGGTCTTGAATTCTCTCACCTGTATTAAAATACAGAAACCAGATGCAGCTTCCTGCCCATCACATGCACTGTCCCTGAACGAAGCAAAATGCCACTGCCCCGGGATAGGGAGTGTGCCCGGGGGGCAGCCAGGAGCACCATCAGAAGTAGGGAAAGGGATAAGCTTGGGCAGGAGATGAGGCAATGAGTAAGGAGCGCTGTCATTTAATAAGGTCTGTTCTCAGTAATTACAGCGACACAATTTGATCAGCAAGGACTAAGTATCTTCATCTGAAAGGGATCAGATGAAATTAGTGCTGATGTAATAAGTACCATCTGTCACTATTAGGGAGAGAGGTGTTGACAGGGGCCCTGCCGTTGCCGTGGCAACGCGGCAGCGCCTTTTCTCCCGGCCTGGGCTCCGACTCCAGAGAGCGGCACAAGTCTGGGAGGCAGAGGATGCTCGGCTGTGATAACCCAGTTACCCTCTTCCCCAGCTGGGTCAGGCAGGATCTCCTCATGCTAATGATGCCGGGATTCCTGGGGCTCGATTTGGGGCACTGGTCTAGACCACGATGCTCTGCTCGGATGTGCCATTCCCCAGCCCCAAGGCTGCCTCAGTTTCCCTGCTACCAGTGACCTCAAAGCATCCTTGGGGATGTTCTCCCTGGATCGCTCCACCTTTCCGCCAGTCTCTTGCAGCCAGCTCTCACACAGGCCCCTGTGGCAGGTGGGAAATTCCTGCATTTTCTGGTTATTTTGATACACACCTGCTGGGTGATTTTCTCCCACACAGCCGTAATGAGAGAAACGCTGAGGGCTTTGTGTTGACCAAACTCGAGCTGAAAGGTGTCCTTTCCAGGCAACCACTTTCCACCAGGCAGCCCCATAAAGGAAATTTTCATTGCAGGCAGAAGCTGAGCTTTCTGTGACACTGGAAGTCCAGCAGTGAGGTTATTCACAGGTAGATTACATATTGTTACAATATTTTCCACTGACAGGTTCCATGATGCAAAATAAAAAGGGAAGATTTGCTGCCAGCAGGGTAAAATGCTAAGTGTGAAATGCCACATGAAAGGAAAAAAGAGAGATTTTCTTGATCAGATACTCATAATCAATGCACATTGCCAAAACACAATCTTAATTACTATCAGTGGGTGGAAGTTTCCTGAATGTTAAATTACCTGCAGCAATTATGAACTACTGAGTAACCTGTTTACAGCTTCCTGAAATTATCATCACATAATTTGGCAATCTGCCATATTTTATTTCATTAAAAACTTAATGTACCATAACATAATAGCCATAATAAAGCTGTCAAGATCCACTCATTGCCATTTACTTCGATATCATCTGTTTATTATCTCTCAAAAACAAAAGCCAAACAGAAAGGAAACCTGGAAACTCACAGACTACATGAGAAAAGGAGAATATGAAGAGCTCCCTCTTTCTGCTGTACAGCCCCAGCACCCATCTCTATCCCATTTCTCTCACAGTCAAAACCATGTACAGAAAATACCTAATAACCTGGTTTTGAAGACCTGAACTGCTTGCTAAATTATGATGCACATAGATGGGACAAAACATAATTTGCCAGAACCCAGCAATAATTATCATTATTTCACCCTATAGCTAGCATTAGCAATGCCAATAAAATCATCATGATTTTCAAGCTGTCATCTGGAAGAAGTGTTTCCTCTGCCAGGATATCTTTAAAATTAAATACTGAAACATTCGAGAAAACCGCAGTAGCTGGGACGGATGCAAAATCAGAAGAAGTCAGCGACCGTCACAAAATACAAAGCTGTTGGATGAGGAGTTAATCCCTTCAATTAGGGCCCAACAGCTTCAGCCAAAACGAGGAGAGCTTGTGGCTGTGCTCTGGCCAGGCACTGCTTTCGCTGAGGTTTCGTGGTTCAGATGGAGTGTAGGTCTGGAAACTCGAGGATTTATGAGCCGTTGAGAAACCCAACTGCTCTACTTACAGCACAAGTGTTGATTTTCTTCCCCAGCTCCCTCCTCACGCCCTGACATGCACCACACCTGCTGAGGGTTTGAAGCAGATGAAGTGCTAAGAGATGCAGGCTTTGGGAGGAAATAAATGTGCATGGCTGCGTTCAGCTGCAGGTGGGACAACACCAGGAGTTTTACAGGTGAGTAGCAAGAGAGCAGCACTAACAGAGCTGAGGTACTCCAAAAAAACCCCACACTTAGTGAAGTTTTTGCACTAATTTCCAGCATGTTAATGACAAATACTATAATAGTTTAACCTACTTATATGTATGATAAAAATAGACTTACTGAGTAGCCCATTGCTTGGTTTATTTTGCCCACTTTTTTTTGTTTGTTTGTTTTTTCCTGGCTTATAAATCAAGAAAATAGATAAAATTCCATTATGTTTTTTGTGCATCACTAAGATACTGAAATTGCAATGACAGAGCGTTTTATTTGCAAAACATTCGAAGACAATTTCACAAATGGGGCAAATAAACCAAGACACAATGCATTAAGTTTTCAAGTAGTGAGGGATAAATTAACACTGTGTTCCAGAGCCCATAGACAGCTAAAAGAAGCATTAGTTGATATTATTTAGGTAATACACTGTTTTAATCTTCGAGTTTTCAAGCAAGGGAAGAACTGCTCGATACACTCAATTTGCAGGCAGTATTTCTCTGAGTTTTAGATTAATGCATCAAATAGAAAAGAATCAACACATACATATGTACTGAAGAAATCTGAAGGGAACCTGTAATAAAATAAAACCCTCGCAGAGAAAAAAGAGCACTTTTCATTAAAACAATTCTGCTGACATCATTTTACCCCTGGGTTGGGCATTAACCGTAAGTGTGATTTACAGTGAGCATTTCTTCTGCTTACAAGTGCTGCATTTCCAAGGGTGAGCTGGAAAATGAGTACATTTTCCTCAGTTTCACGCTCAGAACAACTGCTTATGCTATGGCATCTTTATCACAGGATATTAGCTAAAAATGAAAAGCCAAATACTCATTTGACTTTCAAATTCCTATCCAGATGTATCCTCTCAGAAAAAAAAACCCCTGTCACAACACTTATACTAAAACCTCCACACTGCTTCAGTTGCACTATGAGATCATGGAGCCATTAAGGTTGGAAAGACCTTCAAGATCCTCAAGTCCAAACACAATCCACACCAGTGATTTCTCAGGCTTTTCCTCTTTGCCTCTGGGTGCAACTGGAAAGTGCAAAGGAAGGGGGAAGAGCACTGTTCTTATCCTCAATTTGTTCCCTCTGTTCTTATCCTCAATTTGAAGCACCCCACAGACAGAATAAACAACTAGGAACGGCAAAAATCAAGAGTCCTACACTTGAATTAGGGAACAAAATCTGAAAAGGAAAATTTGGGGTTTATGCTACACCGAGTTATAAGGTAAAATAAGTACAGAAGGCACCTTAAGCACCAGTTCTCAAGAGTCACTGGTATTACTGGAGCAACTCAAATTCAGTCAAATGGGTTTGAAATAAGAAAAATTGTCTGGTTACCCAAGTGGGAATTAGGCAATGACAACACTTCGCCACAGCTGAATCCAATTACTTGGTTATAGTTTTGAACTAAAATAAAGCTAAAACCTGAAATTTACCTGACTCGTATTAGAGGCTTGAATTCTCTCTTTCTTTTTAATAGATTTCCTCTTCTGCCCAAATGGACTCATTGTCACCCACGTTACTGCATCTATAAAATGTAAATATTCTCTGTCCATCTTTCTTATAGCTCCCTTCAGGTCCTGGAAGGCCACAATGAGGTCACCCCAAAGCCTTCTCTTCTCCAGGCTGGACAATCCCAATTCTCTCAGCTTTTCCTCACAGCAGCACTGCTCCATTCACCATCATCCATCAAAGATCTCCATGACAGGTGATTTCCTTGGTGTGGGGAAGGCCAGGAGGCCTCAATGCCATCAGAAATGTGTGACAATTGCTGCTCCAACCTGAATTTCTCTGCTTTTGCTTTGCTATGTTCATGATGCCACAAATAACTGGACTCCTTGAGAGGTTTTCGAAACACTTTTTTCAAGATTTGTTTTATTATTTTCGGCTATTAATTGTGGGGTTTTTTCAACAAAAGGTTTTTAACCAACTTACTGAAACGCGTCCTCAGAGTGAGTTCAGGAATGATTACATCATTCTGTCCTTCATGCTGTTATCATCAGAAGGGCTGTGCTATCATTACAGCTCGAAATTTTTAAAAAGACTTTAAAAAAACCCAAAACCACCACAAAAGTGCATCAACACTGCTGAACGTGCTCTGGCAATAACTTCAGCTTTTACAAAGGCTTTATTTAATCTGAAACTTGTACTTAAAGGGAGAAGGCCCAAAATAGTAGCTGCTCCCAGCACAGCAGATGGTCCAGACAATAAAAAAGGCAGAACTATTTGAGGAACGTGAGTTGTTCACTGATATAGACAGAGCCGGTTAGCAAGTGTTCAGTGAAAATGGTATTTCACTGGAATAAACCAATTTGTAAATGTATGGATTAACCTTTTTTACCCTCCTTTAAAAAAAAAAAAAGTATTTTGAACCTGTCCAAATAATCAATTTTTAAACAGAAATCTATGTTTCAAAATGCTGGATCATTTAGAAACCTCGGATAACTGCAGTAACTCCTTCAAATCCTGTGTGGGGAAAACTTGGGATGATAGACACATTTCAAGCCAGGGTGGTTTCAGATACATATCCTACAGGCACCTTATTGCAGGATGAGAGAAGAAATTTTAAACTGTAGTTTTTCTAGGGCATAAGAATTATTTCCTATTTCAAATGAGGGTTTCAAGTGACCAAGGAAAGGGGAGTAATAATCATGACAAAGAGCAAAATACCTAACTGGGAAATCATAGTTAAATATTGAAATTGCCTGATTAATAACTTGGGGGTTTATTAGCACACAAAGCTATAATCCATGGCAGTAAGTCCTTTAAAAAGCCATCTCAAGGTGGAAACATTTAAGTAATTTCCTAAATTTGCAGTAGCTGTAGAGTTCACTCATTAATTAATGATATAACCTACATGTACCGTGTTTCCAACTATTTCATTACTTTCAATAGTAAATTAACTCCTGAACTTTACCATGTTCTTCCTTCCAGTTAAATTAAAGAAAATGTGCAATTTAACCTGAAATGCCTTTGGTCACCTTACTGTGCACTTCCATTCAGGTCACACAGGAGTTCTTTAAGGATTATTTGGAAGAAAGTGGAAGTTGAAGGGATTTTCTTGCACGAACCACCACTGATTTCTGCTTTAGCAGGAAAACAAGATGTAAACTTTTTTATAGACTCAGGAAGCACCACACAGGTCTCTTTTGCATCCACACCTCTCTCTCTTGAAAGGCAGTTTCACAACTTAGTTTCTGCAGATGCCTGGAAGCTTTCTTCCATTTTCCAGGCTAAATGTGTTTGGGATCAATTGATATTGATGTTTTCCTTTAACAGCTTTTCACCCTCTCTGACATTTTATATTATTTTCTTTAGAGAAGGCAGATGGTATTTCCCTGATATATTTATTCTAATTAATTGAACCAACCACAATATTTTAGCATTGCTTCCTAAGAAATTTTCTTTCTCCCTGATTCCTATCAGCCAGCCTTCTCTACACTTGCTCCAGCATGAATTTATCTCTGTGGATGACCATCCAGGAGGAGAACACTCCAAATGAAGGGTTACATTTATTTGCTTAACAATCCTAATGCTTCCACCTCTTCTGCAGAAATACAACCCCTACCAACTACTCCATTTGGATGGTACTTTATTGACTTTATGCATGTCTGGCAACCTAGGCTATCCAATGTCTGGAATTCACAGGATTTCTGAAGAAGAAAAAAAAGATTTATTTTTAGTGGAATGTTATTCCCTATGGAGTTGAAGGGCCTTGTGCCATCAGAAGCCTGGAAATTGTTTTCACTTCTCTTCTCTAGTGACTGCCTGTTTGTCACTGGAAAATATTTTTATTCCTTCTAAAACATTTTTATTTTGTTAAAATTGTGATTCTAAAATATTTTATATTTTTAAAATATTAATTTTTATTCCTTCTAAATCTGAATCTTATGACAGAAATCACTGATTTCCACGATTTTAAAGGAAAATTCAGTGTCCCATGGCTTTGGCTAGCAGCTAAAACACCCCGTAATTCACGCTGCTAATGAGAAAGCAATCACTGGGACAAAGAATTTCAATGCTTCCACATTAGCAGTTACCATTATATGCTAATCACATTTTAATTGCTAACCAGCCGCCACCAGAAAAGAACAGGCGACAAACGCAGGAAATAAAATTCATGAAGCAGAAGCTTCAGTTTGTCTCTGCTTTCATGTTTCATTTCCATTGGTTACTTTCTGACCTGCATCTGTGAGGAATACTTTAGTTTACAGGAAGCTCAGAGCCCTTGGATCAGGTAATTCTATGAAAAATTAATCTGACAAATATTTCTTTTTCAGTAAATCTAAGCCAAAATTTTGGATTTTCGCACTTCCAACCCAGTTTGGGGTGGATTAAAAAGAATTTTGCTGCTTATTGCTCTCAGCTTAAGGTCTCCAAAGTTGACTGTGTCCAACCTGGGCTTGTTTTCACAGCTAAACCACCCAGTCAGTGCCACTGCACATCTTCCAGATGTGGTGAAGGGGAGGCTTTTGAGCCCAGGCACAGCACTGGTGTAATTCACTCAGCCCTAAGCACCACGTATTCACCCCTCTGTGCTTTGGAAAACAGGGAAACCCCCTCTTCCTGAGTAATCCTGCAGAGGGAAGAAGCTTTCAGGAGAATAAAGTAGAGCAATCAATAAAACAGCAACCCTGTCCTTTTTGGCCAGTTGCAAGTTATTTCTGCCCAAATACAGGTTGTAGATGTTATGTCTGAACCCTTGAGAGTTCCTCTGGCCCTCCAAGGCCTTGGAAAGGAGTTTCATTTCATCCTGTTAGCAAGCTCAGAAATCTTCTTTCTACTTAAGTGCTGAGCAAAAAGCAGGGAAGAACAACAATTACTCGAGAGGCACACGGGGAGAAAATTCCTCTGGTCCCTCAGGAGAGGGAAAAAACCCTTCAGGACAAAGAACCCTCCTGGGGGAGGCTCGAGGAAGGTGGTGGAGGACAGAGGTTGACCTCACTGCAGGTGCTGCACCAGAGGACATCCAGGTTGGACATCAGGAGGAATTTCTGCATGGAAAAGATTGTTCAATGTTGAAAGGGGCTGCCCAGGGAGGTTTGGAGTCCCCATACCTGGAGGTGTCCAAGGAAGGCCTGGAGGTGGCACTCAGTGCTTTGGGCTGGGGACAAGGTGGGGATGGGTCACAGGTTGGACTGGATGATCTTGGAGCTCTTTTCCAACCTTAATTATTCTGAGTTTCTGTAATTCCACTGAGGGCATGGGGCCTTTCAGTTTCTTACTGCCACTACCCTGAAGGAAAGAGTGATAGAATAACTCATATATTCTACAGGAAACAGGAACAGATTGGAAAACAACAGTCCCAATCAACACATCTATTTGCCTTTGACCCATAATTTTTCAATTTTTTATATGCATCTAGTAGGCATTTTTCCATCAGGAGAGATTTTTCCAAGCCTCATTGCCTTCGCCCATAAAGATCTCACTTACAGTAACAGCCTGATGTTTTTACTTTAGATTTAAAAAATTTCCAAATCTAATTGCTGCAAAAGTTAGTAATGCTAAAAATCACAACTACACTGGTCTGGGGGGAGACACAGCAGCTGAGCTATAAAGTGTTTGCTATGGTTCTTAATGTTCTACAAGTTTTCAAAATACAGCTTTGTAGAAAAACTGAAACAAAGTCAACAGGAAAAACACCAGAACCTGAAGTTGTCTGAGTTATTTTGATATGAAAGCACATCCTATAAAATTACTGATTTCTTGCTTTTAGTTACAGCCTAACTAGCAGTAGTAATTGTTCTTAAATATTATCCCTGTGAAGCAGAGATACAACAACACTCCCAGGCACAGGGTGGGATTTTGGGATGTCCTGTGCAGGGCCAGGAGTTGGACTGTGATGATCCTTGTGGGTCCCTTCCAACTCAGGATATTCCATGACTCTCTGAACACCTCTGCCCTGTCACCTTCCCCTGGCAACTGTCACCAAACGTCCATTCCACTCACCCATCAGGTGGGGTTTGAGTGCATTTTTTAACTTCTAGAGAACAAAAAGGAATTTCGCCCACATCAACAATGGGCACATCATGACCGAGCAACAAAAAACCAGAAATCAGTTTTTCACCCACTTGACCAGGAGAGACATTTCTACTAACAGACATCAGGAGTCAAAACAGATGCTCCCTTCATCTTTCACTGGCTGCAAAAACAGCCTCACACTTGTATTTGTAATCACCATTTCTACGGCATTTTCAGGTTCAGTTGTGCTGGAAGAGGACAGAAACAATTATCTCAGCCCCACATTCAAGAATTTTTTTTTTTAATTTCACTTGTAAGCTGTCCATCCCTCTCTCTCTCTGATTCTTACTGGCATCTAGTGGTATAGCAGGATTTTTGTCTAAAAAAGCAACTTCTTTGCTGGTCAAAACAGGAATTGCCCAGAAATCACATCCAGCAGGTCCTGGACTCTAGAGGGTTAAGAGAAGTGGAGTTTATAGGTCTGATGGTGTCACTAGGCAACAAGTAACTTGCTGCAGCCAGCTCTCTTCAACCTCCTTGCTCCCTAATGAAGTCTGGTCTGCAGGCTGGTTCAGAGACAATAATAACAAAAAACATGTTTATTCCCTCTTCTTCTCCCTTCCCACCAACCAGTTAAACAAAACAACCTCCCCCCCTGCCCAATTCAAGACTGGTGCTGGGATTGCAGGTGCACCATGGTGGAAGGAGTTAAAAACACTGATTTTTTTTAAGGTACGGATGGTTGTGGAGCTTCTGTGTTTTAGGCATATTTCAAGAAAGGGCTGTAGCTTTAAGTCCAAGACAAAAAAAACCCCAAACAAACAAAGGGTGAAAGAATGAAAGAAAATGCCATTTAACTATTTTGAACAGTTTTGAGCTTGTAATTACAAAACAGTGCTTTTTCAGAGACCCATTAAAATACAAATCACAGCATTTTGTGTCTTTTTAAATTGGAAATACAGCTGCAGTATTTTTTTCTGTGGCTTGCCTCATTGTGTCAGACATTCTTACCTGTTCTAAGGGACTAAAACATGAGCTCAACTTAAACAGGTAATTCTGCACAGTTGTCTTGTAGATATTATATTATTTTCAGTAAAACAGAAGTATTCAGACACTGTGATAAACTGAAGCAAATCTCATGCTAGGTTGTTCTACAAACCAGTTGTTTAACTAAACAAAACTTCCTACAAGCAAGGAAAGAGCAAATGATGCTCAAATTCCGCAGGAATTTTACAGAATTTGAATATAATGCGAGGAAAATAAATCAGTGCTAGGCAATCATGAGGGCATATTTTGGTTTCCGCATTTAAACAAAATAATATCACATACGTGTTTTATTTATGTGGTCCAAGAGATTACACGTTCTTGCGTTCAACACTTTCAGTTCTTTATCATAAATCTGAATTCGGCACCTCTACAACAGGAACATTTCTGACACGCTGAGCTATTTGTTTTATTTGAAGATGGATCCTTGTACATTTGGCAAACTTAGTATGTCGTGGCAAGTACAAAAATAGAAGCATATTGCATTATACTGCCAGAACAGCGGCCCTGTGTAGTTTGGAATCCACACACGGTGACCTGTGCCCTACTAACTTGCAATTGCAGCACATTTCCCCCAGAGGTAAAATTCAGACACACTAAACCTAATTTCACACTTCATGTAAAACTAGTCACTCTGTTGGCCTGGCTGAGATACAACATGATTCTTTTTGGTTTTTACAAAGCATATTACGGATTTAATTAATATGGCTGCTCTCGGAATAGAGATTGAAAGCTTTTTCCACCGAGGTCCTAATTCTGCTCCCTGTTCAGTGTTTCCTGCAGGCTTTGCATTGCAGAGCGAGCTCAGAACTGCAGGGGTTTTACTGCAAGTGGGTTTTAATTTTTGCAGATAATAAGCCTTATTTCCTCCTTTGAAATAACTTTTCAGACAGTCTCCTTCCATGCACACTGTCTTTCATGTTTACAGCCCTCCCTTCTTGTTCTGCACGAACGGCAAGTTCTTAATCTTCATCTGCTCCCCACAATAAGTGACCACATACTCAGTAAAAATTAATTTCAGACACAAAGAAATGTGTTCCCAGACTGGTGATCCCTTCTGACAGCTAGAAAACAAGTAATCATGGAATCAAAGAATCACAGAATGGTTTGGGTTGGAAGGGATCTGAAAGATCATCTCATTCCAGCCCCTGCCATGGCAGGGCCACCTTCCACTACCCCAGGCTGCTCCAAGCTCCAATGTCCAACCTGGCCTTGGGCACTGCCAGGGATCCAGGGGCAGCCACAGCTTCTCTGGGCACCCTGTGCCAGGGCCTCCCCACCCTCCCAGGGAACAATTTCTTCCTAATATACAATCTGAACCTCCTCTAACCTAATCAGGTTCACAGAGAATGAATAATTAAACTGATTTATTAAGGAAGGGGGTACACACAACTCTCCAATCTCCTTTTAAGATCAAGGGACAACACCAAGTCAAATTACTAGGTTCTAGATCAGTCATCCACCTAAAAATCTCAGATAACTCCTTGAGAGAAATCTAGGAAAGAAATGAAACCCTTTTTCAGAGGTGCAATCTCTAACCAAGGCAGCTCAGCTCATGCAGGAGTCAGGCCACTGATTTTCAGAGCAGCAGAAAGCCCTTCAGTGGCCAACCGTAAGTCTGAGCCCAAGGAGAGCAATCATGGGAATAGAACACACAAATGTCATAAACTGGAGGTGCTAGAGCTGTGCTTTGCCAAGGAATAGTGACAACATCCCACACGTGCCATGCTGGATGAAAAGGAACCTGCTGTGGCAAGGAGAACATCAGAGAGCATGGAGCTCTGCGTGTTTTAGTCTCAGCTGGCTCATCCCCACCTGGAGCTCCAATTCAGGGAGCCATCAGGAAACCAGGGGAAGGGATTTACAGTCGAAACACCACCATGTGGACAGCCCAGCTCTCAGTTTTCCTCATAACATTCCCTTATCCCAAGAGAAGGGGAGATGCAACCCCTCACACCTCATGTACCAACTACAGGGCCTGCAAAAATTGGGTCGAGGATGGAACTAAGCTTCTCAGAGAGAGAGGTCCAGCATGTGTGTAAATCTCTGGCTGAGCACTGGAGCTTGCATAGCCTCTGTTGCAAAGGATGACAGTGCTTTTCAATCCCCGGCAAGATCAGGCAGCTGTGGTTGTTCTTCCATGTTATCCCTGGGCTGACAATTTCACAGGTACAGCCCCACCCCGCCGTGCGAAGGAAGGGTGGGTCAGAGGGAGTGGGCCACAGGCCACTCCATTTCCTCTCCAGCTCGATTAGAAAACAACTGTCTGCTCTTCTCAGCATGTTCCTTTTGTCTTGTCTTGCTTCTGAGTGATTTACCCCCCACAGCCCCTTCCCTTTCCCGCTCCAGCTCTGGCCCTGAATGCCGATGAGATGCCTTGTGTCACCCCAGGTGGGTACTTTGGGACTTCAGGAGATTCCCTGCCCCACAAACACCCAGGGACCAGTCAATCCTATTACCTGAGAGAGCCTCAGGGGCCACGTCGGTGCTGCCCAAATCACAACAGAAAATCTACACACTGCACACAAACACAACCCCTGTGCAGCTGGTGGGGAGCAGCAACACCAAACCCACAGCTTTTTAACGAAACAAAGGCCTAAGGAAAGATATTTGCTTTTGAAATGCATCATCTCTTGCTTCTCAGAGACCTGCAGTAATTAAGGATGAACAACAACTTAGATGTATCTTATTTTATTTGCAACACTGAAAGCTTCAATTTTCTTTCGCTGAGGGGGGAACAATGTGTTTCTTTCCAGTAGGAAGAAAATTGTTCTGTGATTATAATGACATCATGCTGCCTCTCACGGGTTGCTGCAAGTCTAAGAGCTTGAAGAAAGGAAGGGCACATGAAGTACAGTACAGCCTTTCAGCTGTTTAAGTACAAATTCCTATACATATGCATGCACAAAAAGTAAGGAGTAAGGGAACTTTTTTTTCCCTAGACTCTGTACTCTCTTTGCTTTAGCTAAAACACTTATAAAAATTGGGATTGGAAGAAATGCATGTGATTTTCAGTTTGATTTTCCTCTGTCAAAGAGCAATAAGTCAAAATGAGGGTCCAAATAGCTTTGATAACAAATGAGAATTGGAGTTATGTTCAAATTTTACAGTGCAATTTCACTGCCATATTTTTTTCCCCATTTTATACTAAAAAGTATTTGATCAGCCCAAGTTATGTTATAATGAGTGAAAACTGCTTTCATGTCACTTTTAGAATTAAAACACTGAAGTGACAAAGTATGAATTTGTTTCCAACAACTTAAGTTTGCTTCATGGAAAATTAGAATTGCTAAATTCAGCTCTGCTTCGTGCTTGAGCACTAATATTAGTAAAGTCTATTTACATCTTAGGGTCTTTGGGACCAAGACCATAATATTCATATTTTTGGGGTTCTCTTTAATGTAAAACAGTGGCTGTTCATAACTTTTGCTGCCAATCCTCATGTTGGGGAGTGCCGGGAGACCACTCACAGGGAAACCTCAGTGGTGCAAGGACCAACCTTGTTCTGCCTCCTCCCCTGCTGCAGCCAGACCTGTTTTATGACCTTCTAAGTTCACCTGCCCCCTTCTTCTACCTCTCATCACTTCTTGTGATTGAGGCCCCTCATCTTTAAGCCGCGGAATTCAGTTCTGCTTGCTTTACTGCCGTGCCTAAAGCTTCCTCCAAGCTATGGCAATACACAAAGGAGTGGCTGCTTTGAGCTCTTTTTACCTGGGAGTCTGGCAGCCTTGTTGTCGTTCTCAAAGTTGGAGCAGAAAACTCCCTTACAAAAGACTGAAGCAAAGCCTCAGCCACTGAGGAATTGCTGGATATCATTACTCAGAACAACACTGCGGAAAGCAGCACATTGCTTCTTTGCACATCACTGTTATTTGGGAAATGCTTTTATTACAGAGAAATGGAACAGTACATATGTATTTCGTGAAGCTCTGCTTATGCAGGACCAAAGAGATTTCTTTCATGACTGAAATTTTAACATTTGTAAGGGAAAAAAAAAAAAAAGAGTTTTGTCTGGTAGTAGCTGCCTAACACTTGTGGATAAAGGAAAATAGATCCGCACAGATCCCTGAGAGCATGGGAAGGTTATTATTGGCCAGGAAGTGCTTTTGCAGAATTCATAATGCAGTGACAGTTCTTTGTTCCGGTTTCTATCATGAGTTTTACAACTGCACAGACTGTCCTGGTAGGAATCCCAGACATGCCATAAGACACTGAGCTCACCTTCATTTTACAGCTCTCCCTTGCCCAAACTCAGAAATCTGCCAGGGAAAATCTCTTTTATAAACTGCAATGCAAAGGTAGCATCCCATTGTTAAGGCTGAGAGAATTGGGATTGTTCAACCTGGAAAGGAGAAGTCTTTGAGGTGACCTCATTGTGGCCTTCCAGAATCTGAAGGGAGCCTTAGGAAAGATGGAGAGAGAGATTTCATGTCAGCCTGGAGTGACAGGACAAGGGGGAATGGCTTCCCAGTGCCAGAGGGCAGGTTTAGATGGGATATTAGGAAGAAATTCTTCCCTGTGAGGGTGCTGAGGCCCTGGCACAGGGTGCCCAGAGAAGCTGTGGCTGCCCCTGGATCCCTGGCAGTGTCCAGGGCCAGGTTGGACATTGGGTCTTGGAGTACCCTGGGCTAGTGGAAGGTGTCCCTGCCCATGGCAGAGGGTTGAACTGGATGATTTTTTAGATCCCTTCCAAGCCAAACCATTCCATGACTCCATGATTGTTCAAATGATGAGGGAAGCTGAGGGAGGTAGTGACTGCCAACATCTTACAGGCAGTTTTAAGACCCTTGCCCATGTCAGTGAATCCCAGCTGAGCTGGTATCACAGAGGGAGAGCAGCAACCCCTCAAATCACCAAGAAATGAATGATTTGGCTGTGGCACTTAAGAAACAATCCAGAATCATATTGGAATTGATACAAAAAATGGAAAAACTGGCATTGCATTTTCCAACCAGACAAGCAGGAAGCTACAACTCCATCAGCCATTTGAGATCCCACATCCTGCTCAGTCAAAATTCCTGTCCAAGCCCTGAGGCAGCTGAGGCTTAGATGAGCACAGAGAGGCTGAATTAGGAGGGGAAGTCAGACCCTTCTCACTAGGATGAGGTGTGAGGACACTGGTCTGGCTGCATCTGCAGCTGGTTCTCATAAATCCTCCCAGGCTTTAATCAAACCCTGAACTTGCAAATCAAACAGAGAGCCACTGGGCTCGTGCACCGAGGGTTACAAACACCTTTTCAGTCCTGCTTTTGGCTGCCAGGGCTCTTGGGGTTGTGTGATTTAGGGCTTGGTTTGCTCATCTTCCAAGGGCAAGTGTTCACTGAATTAGTGGTGCTGGAAAACAGGATTTATTCAGCACCTGCTCTGAGGGCCTGATGAAAATGATCTGGGAGAGGCATTGTTTGAACAGGTGAACTCCTTGCAGGCACCAACGTAAATACCTATTTTTAAATGGTATTTCTGCAACCTGTCCCACAAATACCCATATTCAGAGCATGGCCATCTGCGAAGGGTGTGATAAAAAATTCCTGGAAGGGTTTCTCGATGGTCCTGACAGGCATGAAATTTCTTAACAAACTGGAGAGAATATACCTATGGATACCCAAACTATTAAATTATATCAGCTTTTCTGCCCACTGTTGCAAGCACAGAAAGAAAGAAAAAACCAAAAATCACCTCAAGAAGCTCTTCCTGGCAATGATTCCCACCAATCTTTTCTCATCTGCAGCTCAGGCTGCGGCATCCAAAGGACTGAGATCAATCAGCCCGCTGAGATCTGCCTTCAGGATCCCAGAACATCTATTCCTGAAATCAAATTTCTGAAAGCAGATCCAGCCTTCTGTGACTTCCTGCTGAGCCACTGCTGAATAATTTCAGCTCAGTGCAGATTCTTACGAACACGGTGGCTTTTCTGTTTCTCCAGAGTGTACCACTGATTTTAAAATAAAGCAGAATCTCCACTGAAATGCAGATGCTGAAGGTAAAAAGCAGAAAAACAAAGGACATGTTTTAAAAACTGGATCTAGCCAAGCCTACTTCAAATAAGGCAAATTACTCAACTCATAAACCTACCCAAATTCACTATATTTCTGAGGTTTTTACTGTAAACTACCACGCCACAATTCAAATTCCAATCAAGTTCATTAAACCTACTCCCTTTAAGGCCTGCAAATTATTCACTACACTTGCAAAGGGTTCTTTTTGGTGTTTTTAAAAGCTCCTCTAGTCAGTCTGCTACAATTACAGAATGAATAAGGATAAACACGTAGGAAGGCACCCCTCCTTGCAAACCAGCTGGAAGCCGGTTGTTATGATTTTAAAACATTTCCATGCTTCTGCTCTGCCAATGTTTAAGCATTTGCAAATATCCCAAAATGCTGTGTAGGAAGGGAAGTGATAGCAGGTACAGGGAACAGGGAATGCAAATTTCAGTCAAAGAACTGGTGAAAAGAAGTTGGGGGTTGGGCTGGAGGATCTTCAAAGGTCTCTTCCAACCCAAACCATTCAATGGTTCCATGAAAATGGAATTACTGTACACTTCAGAGAGATTCTTGGAATTTTCTCACTGCTTGCACTGCCTGCTGTGGCTATAACTTGATCATAGAATGCCTTCCTCCTCTCTTCTCAAAATAAAGGTGTGTTGGGATTTTTTTAAATAAAAATATTAATAAAATAAATATCGTGTTAGTATTTTGAACATAAACCAATGCTATATAGAATTAATATATTGAGCTAACACTGAACATGATAATTCTATGTTTATTCCTAATTCTATAGTCTATTAGTCTTCACAATTGCTGGGCTCCAATTTCCTCCTATAGCATCAAGACCATATAAGCCCATCTTCCAGAAGCTTTAATTAAGGCCCATCTCACCAGAGGGCTTTCCAAACAGGCAAAACACAGACCAGGTAGAATCATGGGGAAGATAAATTCCTTGCTCGCTTTACTTCATTTGTTTTGTTGATCTTTTATCTTTTATTATTATTTATTATTTTACTATTATTTATTGTATTTTATTATGAACCTTTTTTTTTTTTTTTTTTAGTATTTTTTTTTTATAGGATCAGTCAGGACCATTGAGGCAGAGAGGTCACATCCCACCCCTCTGACATTCTGGTTAACAAGCAGTTGCCACACAGGTTATTTCCTGCTCTCTGGGTTCCTCCTCCACTTCTCCTGAGGGTTCCATGCCTCTGGATAGTGATGAGCCCATGGCAGAGAAGCTGGAACAAGATGATCTTTGAGGTCCCTTCCAACCCAAACCACTCTATGATTCTATGAAATGGGCACTGACGAAAACACCAACAACAAGATCAGATAGTTCTTGTTTTCTTTGTAAGCTAATCTTTAAAATTTCTCTTTGGTTTTTTTTTATGTGGATTGGGATGAGTTTTCTTCTCGGTGAGAAAAATTAATTTAATAGTCCAAGCTATGTTTGGAAAACAGTAGCAATCGGTATCAAGCTATCTCTGCTTTATCTGTTTGTGTCCAGACATTTGACAACACACATTTAAAAGGCATCTGTGCATGAATTACGAAGTACTTTTGCATTAACTAAAGAAATGGCCATAGTGATAAGAGTAATCATGGATAAAAATGACTGTGTGCCTGTTTCATTTAGAGCATGAATAATTTATTATAACTTTTTTAATTTAACCCTGTTCTGCTGTGCATTACATTGAGATGAACAACATGAAAAATGAAGTACCAAATCAAGGGTCCTCTTCATGGCATGGTTTCAGTGCTACTGTTTTAAAAAGAACAACAAAAAGATTTGAAAAATCTTTAATAGAATTTCTTGTAATCTGTTATCTGCAATTCTATTCAGTGCCAACAGTGGCACATATGAAGCTGATTTCATGGAATAATAGAAACACGGAATGGTTTGGGTTGGAAGGGACCTTACAGTCTAATTCCAACCTCCCTGCCGTGGAGAGGGGCACCTCCACTAGACCAAGTTTCCCCATTTTATGATCATTTTTGCCATCCTGGGTGCCTCTGAAAAGGCATCGCCCAGTCCACGTCCTTCTGTGCTCTCACAGCCACCAGCTGCAAACTGGAGTTGGAATGGGGCATTTCCATTTAGTTTGCATTTGTCAGGCACAGTGATCACTGCATAAAGCATCTGAGTGGCATCCCAAACCAGCACTGACATTTCAAGTTTGTGCTTGTCACCTAATGTTAAAGCACCACTACTTGTTTTGCCACTTTATTTCAATTTTATAGTTTGGGTTTTTTTTTTTTTTTTTAAAAAAAAAAAAAAAAAAAAAAAAAAAAAAAAAAAAAAAAAGGAAATTATAACGCAGAAGCTGCTTTGCTGCATGACCTTTCCCTTTAGAGCGGTCACTGAATCATCAAGCAATGAATATCCCACACCCCCATCTTCTTCCTTAGGATGCCAGCACTTTTGAGAAGGTGAAAGGGAAGCATTAGAAAAGCCTGGCTCTCTCTTGTCATGTTGTCTTAGTGTGACATGAAATTCTGTGACATGTGACATTAAAAAAGGTCACTTTGACAAGCTGACTACTGGAATGCCAGCATATTGTTCACTACTGCTGGTAAATGAATGGCAAATCATGCAATATCGGCAACTAAAAATAAAAATATTTCCTTTTTCCCTTGCATTTTAGCCAGTTTTATGACCTTGTGGAGTTTTAAAATGGTGGAGCTCCTCCAGCTTCCCTCGAGTTTTCTCATTTCTTCCTTATGGAATTTTCTTAGTTGCAACGAGGTTTGTTTTGTTGATTTTTAGAAGATTTATTTAATCTTTTGATTATTTCCATATTCCTTTTTACTACACTGCCCAGACAAAGAAGTAAAATTGCATTTTTAGTACTATGTTTCAAATTTAAAAGAGGGAGAAAGCCAAGAAATAGAAGTGAGAAAGGCCCAAATCTTGCCTCTGAAGAATTATCAGCATTTTCATGTATCGGCTGGAAGCCATTCTGATCTGACAGAGGCTGTAATCAATACCACAACAGCCAAATATATAAATATAAATATAAATATAAATATAAATATAAAATATAAAATATAGATAAACACGTATGTAAGTGGCATTTTAACTTTACCATGAACATTAATAGATTATAAAATCCAAAGGATGCCTGGCTCATAATAAAAGCCCAGTTTTCATATCCCAAACATCTTAGGGAAGAGCAGAGCTGATTATCAGCCACAAGGACAAATAAAGAGTTATGTGAAATTCGACTCAATAGTCAAAGTATCATAATTCTTTTTTTTATCTGTTGTTATTAAATATCTTAACTGAGTTCTCAGAGATGTAAAACAGGAAAGCACTGATGCTCAGCCACCGTTCTAGGGAATGAATGTAACAATTTCCCTGCACCCCCTGTTCAGAAACCAATCTGAGAGAAAAGTTTGTACTAAGATGGGTCCTGGAAGGGATATTTCTGAGAGAACTGAGCCAAATGGAAACGCAAACCCCAAAAGGAAAAAAATGTAGTGAATTCCAGAATCTGTTCCTCACATTTATATTCAGCTCACTGCTCCAGCACATTTTTTTATCTCTTCCTTAGACTTTCACCGAGACAATTCATAATTGTTAACATAACTGCCTAAAGCCTTTTAGGTGTAAATCAGTAAGCAATGAAGTGAGGTGGAAAAGCAGCTTCCCCGCAACAGATGCGTGCTTGAAAATGAGGTGATAATAGGTAAAAAGGTATTAGGAAGACTAATGACATACAATAACAAGCCTGTCTAATTGTGAAGATTTAATTAAAGCAGAGCTGCTGAGATGCTGATGCAGTTGTTAAGAGACTGGATTTCTGTGTCAGACCAAGATGTTGTCTCAGAACAATAAAATCTAGACCTTTAAAAAGTCTTTAAAATGGTCTAGATCCCAGCATGTCATAAAAATGTTTTAATCCATGTGTTTACTTGTTGGAGTTGAGAAAAAAAAAAAAAAGGTATTTCTGAGGTGCTTCAGCAGCACATTATTTGTTAAATCCTTGCTATTCTGCAACACATTTATTGTCTGAAATTTTTGTAAACAAGATGGCATGAACGATGAAAAAGCTGGATGAGTGACAAGCTGCAAAACACACAGCAACATCTTATTATAAGGTTAGGTGGCTTGTGACAAATCCAAAGGTTCTCTCAGCTCTTTCTCACTGAACTATATTTGCAACTGCAGCTAGCACCATATGCTATTTGGCATTAGCCAAGGTGTGTTAGACACCAGAACCAGACTTCTGAGAGGGGAATGGAGAGAGCAGATTTCTCCTGAGGCTCCTTGAACCCTCTGTGAAAACCTAAAAACTCCTGTCAGTAATTCCTAATAATTTAGAGCAGGGCCCATGGTGAAGGTTCTGGAGAGTCAGTCCTACAAGGAGCAGCTGAGGGAGCTGGGAAAGGGGCTCAGGCTGGAGAAAGGAGGCTCAGGGGGGACCTTGTGGCTCTGCACAACTCCCTGACAGGAGGGGGCAGCCGGGGGGGGTCGGGCTCTGCTCCCAGGGAACAGGGACAGGAGGAGAGGGAACGGCCTGGGGCTGGGCCAGGGGAGGCTCAGGCTGGATACCAGGAGGAATTTCCTCATGGAAGGGGTCACTAAACGTTGGAATGACCTCTTCAGAGAGCTGGTGGAGTCCCCACCCCTGGAGGTGTCCAAGGAAGCCCTGGATGGGGCACTCCGTGCTCTGGGCTGGGGACAAGGTGGGCATCAGTCCCAGGATGGACTCGATGGTCTGGGAGGTCTTTTCCAACCTAAATGATTCTGGGATTCTATTCTATGATGTTATCTTAGGAAACCCTGATCTAGAAACTGAGGTAGATGGTAAGAATTCCTCATTGTTCCTCCTTTCAGTCTAGCCCCAATGTCCAATTTTCCCTGGGGGGGTTCGCATGAGATTGGAAGGAGAGATAAATGGCTGACCTCAATCCCCAGAAACTTTTGCTTGAAATCTCCCAGCCAAGTCACACGAAGCATTTTTCTTGTATCTGCTTGTCACCTTGTCATGTCTGTCCTTTGTGTCTGCTCCAGGGATTGTGCTTTCTCCTTTTTATCCCCTTTTTAATATCCATTTACTGCCTCGGTTTCCTCTTCAGGCTGAGCTTAGTAAGTGCTGTGCTCAAGGAACTCAGTCAGCATCTCTCTTTGGAAAATGTTAAAACATGCAACACTTGTTGCAAACGCTTCCTGGGACTCAGAAGTCCTAACACGACCCTATCCTTTCCCTCCACCAATTTCCTTATTCACAGCAAGTAAATTTTTGCACCCTGACCAAGCCCATCAAGTACCATTGTGCCGTGGGGGGATTCTGACTGCAAATCAAACCCTTGCTTAAGATTGTTCTGAAAAATGGGGCAATGCAGGAGTAACTGAGACAGGCAGCTCTGCACTCCTCCACAACAAAAGAGCCCAATCCTCGGTCCAAAAATCTCCCATCATCCACAGACTGCTGGTGGAAGAGCAAACACAGCAGAGCCCACCGTGTCATATCCTCTTTTTAATCAGCTTATAAATTAAATGTTCATCTTGAGATTTTTTTCTACAGGTGGACTACCAGCAAAAAATATGGAAAGGAGGCAGAATCATGGGGAATAAGCTGTCTGGGCCCACACTCAATCCTGCTACTCACTTTGCAAGGCAGGGACACCACCTCTGCCTTGCTTTGCAGTATTTCATTGAATGGCTCAGAAATTTGAAGGACAAAATAGGGATTTATAAAAACATCTCAGAGGGACTGGTTAATGTATCCCAAATGCAACTACTTCAGAGATAATATAAATTCTATCATTGTCTAATTCAAATTAGGCAAAATTCAAGTGGAAGGAAATCTTTCCCCTTGTCCCTCCACAAAGCAACAACAGAAATTAACAGCAGATGGTTTGTAAACTATTAGTCATTTCAATAGTCATTCAAAGCCTGTTTTAATCCTCTCACATACGATCTTCATTGTTTTTCCTTCCAGTCTCAGTTATTTCTTTCCTAGTTATGTCAGCATTTCCCATTCCAGCCAACAGCCAGAAGTGAATGTACAACTGTGGTCCTGACTTGTACAGAAGGTTTAGTTCAGACTGGTTGCTATGAAAATAATATTTATAGCCAAGGAGGGAAAGGGACAAACACAACATTTTACTTAGGCCAGACAAGTGATTTAAAACTGGTTTTCTATATTTAGAGTTACAGGCTTAAGATAGCAGCCTACAGGTAATGAGATTCATGCCTCCTAACCAGTGATTCTTCCAGTGATTCCACCCCAACAAACTGCTTTGATATTTTCTGTTTACTTTGTGTTTTGTAATAATTGATCCCCCACATTAGAAAGAACATCCCCCTAAGGTTTCCTCCATTTTCAGCCTGTCAAACGTTGTTCTGCCTTCACGCACACTCTCCTCACCCCTTCAACACTTCACACCAGGCCTGTACATCCCAATTTATGCTAGCACTGTAATGTTAAAACATCTTGTTTTCAGCATCAGTAATGATATCTCCAAGGAGAATGTGATTTAAAGGCTGTTTTGTGCATGAAAAGATTGCACAAATTTTCATGAGTCTCAGAAAAGCGGAATTAGTTTTCAACAGTTGAATTAAACAGAAATCACAAAAAAGGAGTCCTTAATTGCTCATGTTTTACAAAAATCTTCGTCTTGCACTGCTTAATGTCTTTCAAACATGTACACTCCAAAGCTGAATGAAACCTCAATGGGTTCACCCTCAAACTTTCATTCTTCATCCCGCTTTCTTCCTTCCCAGCTCACTTGGAAATATGTCCGAGACCTTTGCAAATGAAAAATATGGTTGAAAATACTGGAAGTTATCAAAACTCCCAAAAGACATCACTGGCAGACCATGAATCCAGAAAGGTCTGGTGGATTCACAAAGACTTTACAACTTATTTGACGTCAGAGGGCATCAAATTCCAGGACATCTCTAATGGAAAGCAAAGATTTTTACTCCCCTAAGAGCTGAGGAGAGAAGTTGGGCATGTTTTGATTAAGCCAAAGGAAAACAGGAAACTCCTAGAAAACTTTTGGGCTTTTATCTGTTGTATTTGCAGAAGGAAGATGTCTTTAAAAAAATGGATTTCTCCTCAAAGGTGAAATCACAATGGAATTTAAAATTTCAGAAAGAATTCAGGATGAAAATAAAAACCTTTCTGTTTCAGAGGACTGAAAAAAAGATTCCTGTCACTTAACTTCCCTCTTCCAAGTGCAAATGACCAAGTTTCCAGGAAAAGAAAGGAAAGAATCACCTCTGTACAGTCTGCAACACCCTCACCCCAGGAGCTATTAAAAAAAGCAGAACAGCTATAGGGGATAGATACAACCATGAAACAAAATGAAATTATGAAACAAATAGTTCTGTGTAACTATAGACATCCTGTCTATCTCAGACAACACTTCCACACAGAAAATGGAAAGACAGAATTAGGTAGATGGAAAAAAATCTCGACATGGGAAAAAATGAGGGATGCAAAATTAGTTAACAGAGACATTGCAGAATTTCAGTTTTATCTTTTTGCTTTGTTTTGTTTTGTTTTGGGGGTTTTTTGTTGTTTTTGTTGTTCTTGTGTGAAATAAACTACCTGTTTTTATCATAGGATAATTTGCCCAAACACAACTGTTACCAAACTTGCTCCACTGCATTCTTCATCTGTAAAACAAGTGACACACACAGGATGACCTTGTACTGTCAATGGCTTCTATTTGCATGGGAGAATTAGGGCCTCACTGATATAAATGACTAAACTCCCAATAAATCCAGAAGGATGAGTCTTCATTCAAAGTTTTACTGTTTCTCAGTATTCAGCTGTAGTTAAGCTAATTCAGGAAGAAATTCTTTATGGAAAGGCTTGTCAGGCAGGTGGAGTCACCACCCCTGGAATTCAGTCAAAGATGAACTTTGAGGTCTTTTCCAACCTAAATGATTCTGTGATTCTGTAATGGCTTGATCTTGTGAATTTTTGTGTGCATAAGTGACTGCACTCCCTGCGAGACCTCTCACAGAAAAATAATGATCCCATTTGTAGGATTTGAAACCAAGAGGCAAAATGCAGCTTGGGGAAACATTACCATGGTGGGAAACCATCCTACAACTTGTATTACTTGTGAGCTCTGCAGTCTTAGAGCCCTGTCTGACATTTGATCCGGGAGTGGGCTCTGATCCAAAGGGCAGCCCTGGAGGCCTCTGGTGTAAAAACAAAATTATTGTGTGCAGAAAATGCAGCAGAGGAGAGAAATCTTTGCATGCATTCACAGCTTCCAATTATGGCTCCAGGACAGAGTCAGTTGGGATCTTCGCCAAGTGACCAACCAAAGGCAAAACCCAAATTTAGATCTCTGTGAAACTCGTGGATGGCCCACACCATAGCAAAGTCTGGGTGCTTTTTAATTTGGCCACATTAGACATAACTCATTAAATCCTTGCTGCCTGCAGAGCAATGGCCTTTTATTTCTGTGTCATGTCAGTACTTTAGGGCTGTTTTCCTTCTCCCAGCCGGATGGTGAATCATCTCTTTTTATTCACAAGACATGACTAAGGTAACATTTATTGCTATCATATTTTATCAATAAATGAAAATTTAGACTAGTCTTGATCTGTTATTAATTTCTGCACTTTCTTAAAGGACTGGAATCAGCATAGAGATTCCAACATAAAAACCACCCTACTTATAAAGAAATAAGATGCATTAAAGTTTTTACACAAAGTCTAATTTTCTTTCACAGTTGCTTTATGTACTGGTGATTACGCTGTAGTTACTGAATAAAATCCAGTGATGGAAGGAAAACAATTTTTTGCCAAGTGTAAAACACTCTTAGAATTCAAGAAATTAAAGTTCTAGCTTTAACAGGAGAAATTATTTCTTTGCCTTTCCTTCCACTGGAGCATCTCCTGCTTCTCCACATCTATCCTGACAGCTGTGTTCCAGCTGTGACCTCACCAGCACCAGCTAGAGGAGGAAAATAACTTCCCTCCCTCAGCTGACCATGATCCTCCTAACATAACTCAAGATTTGCTTTTCTTTATTCCCAGTGGAAGTTCAGTTTGGAGTTCAAGGTTTTTTTGCTAGGAAAGATTGCATTGCATTGTGTCCACTTCAGTAAATGCTCTATGGTTAAAAAGTCATACAGTATAAAACCTTGTTCATGTTTCCTTTTACCAACTTAGGATGTCTTTTTTTCTTTTTTCATTATTGGAGCTGGTTTAAAGACATAATTATTGGTAATGGTGGTTTCCCTGGCACAGAGACACGGCTGTGCACCATAACTCTGCTTTAACAGACCCTGTGCAAACACCAAACAAAAAACTTTGTCCATAATGGAATTTAATTGAACTTCAGGATTCTACTTCACAGTCCATGCTGGCCATCCTCAATCACCTTCTTCTGACTTTTCATGCCCAGATTCACTGATTTTCTGTAATATGATGGCCTTAGACCCTGTAACATCAGCTTTAACACAAGGTCCTTCCTTTTAGACACAGAGTTTATAGTTTCAGTTCATTGATCATTTCAACCACTTAGGAGTCTGTTTGCTTCACTGAAATTACTGCTCATTTAAGAAAAAAAAATAATAGCAGAGTAGTGCATCGCTGGACCAGGTTTTCCAAGCAGGTTATGAAATCCCAACATTCAATTATCAGCCATTTTCAGATTTATTCCTTTGGAAAAGTGTCCTTAGGGTTCTTTGCGGTAAGCACAATAAAAATAATTTTCATTTTCTTAGAAGTCTGTTCAATTCCCTTTTATGGCAGAGAAAATTTCAATGTTCAAGAACCATTTTGCAGAAAACTAATTTGCAATTATAATTTATCCCCATATTGCCATCCAAGATTGCACTTAGGAAGACAAATAGAACAGAATGAACTATAAATTTCCCTCCTCGTTATGAATGATCAGGATCCTGCAAAGGCATTATGCCTCATATAAATACGTGAAATATGGTCTTTCACTAGTGAATTTAACTAAGTTTGGTTTTATAAAAAGTGAGCTGAAAATATTTTTGTGATCATGGAAGATCTCAAATTTTCCTGTGAGGGAGAAAATTTGTCCAGATGGAAAAATATATAGGAGTAACAACAGTTCTTGAGAAGTATTGCTGAGCACCTGGAGTCCTGAATGGATGAGAAACAAGCTGTAAAAAAAGCCAACATATTTCACACTTATCTCGATTTGGGCCTTTCTTCTTCATTTCCCCAAATGAAGGGAATTAAAACATGCTACAAGAGCATTTACGCTAACAAAAAATAATTGTGGCCTCTAAAAAATTTTTAAATTGAGGCAATTTCTTGGTATGACCTGCTGCTGACTGTGATTCTACTCATGTTTTGCTCATTTTTTTTTTTTCCTCAAAATATTTTGTTACTCCATTATGAGGTTTTGGTTCAACAGACGTCGAAAACTTTAAGCATTTTATAAGTACCGAGCTTATCTCACCATTGTTACTGAATTAAGAATAGTGGCATGTTGTTTAATCACATTTTTATGTGAAAGTTGAAGGTGAGTGATTCCCATCCCCTTCCTTTACAAAAAGATATTCTGGTAATGCTCTTTCCAAGGAGGACTCTCTGAGGTTCATGTATATGAATTTAACAAGCATTTCCCTTTGGACAGATACCCTACAAATGTTTTCAAAAACAGAGTTTAAAAGCTTTTCTTTGTAAGTGTTTTAAAGATAAGTTACAGTGAGATATCCAGAGAGGGGCTTTTCACGGGGTACTGGAGTGACAGGCCAAAGGGAACAGCTTCACACTGCCAGACAGCATGGCTAGATTGGATACTGGGAAGAATTACTTTACTGGGAGGGTGGGGAGGCCCTGGCACAGGGTGCCCAGAGAAGCTGTGGCTGCCCCTGGATCCCTGGAAGTGTCCAAGGCCAGACTGGACAGGGCTTGGAGCAACCTGGGACAGTGGAAGGTGTCCCTGACCTAAGCAGGGGGTGGAATGAGATGAAGTTCCATCCCAGAATATTCTGCCTAAACAACCTGGGATTTCTTTTGCTTGTTGTAAGTAAAACAATCCCTTCTATACAATAACCCCTTCTACACATTCACAGCACAGTTTTGTCCCTGCCAAAATAATTTGACTTTCCAGTCTCTTCCCAATATTCCGCCTGAAGACGGAGCTGTTGCACCAGTGCAATTTTAGTTTGACTGAAACTTATGCACGAGGAATTTGCTACCTACATCAAGGTAGCTGGGCTTTCATCACTAAGAACAAATTCATGATATGAAAAAGAATTAAAATAATCCAAAAGGCTGCAGAAACTTACGCTACAGAGGGTGCTAGAAGGTTTCAGGACCCCCATGTTTTCATGTAGCTGTAGATACATCAAGTGGCACAGGAGAGTGGGCCATGACCATTAAGTTTCCCACGTGCCTTTTTTTCTCTTCCCCTGCCACAGACATTATTACCCTGGGCCTCAAGAAAACTATTTATTTTCTCCTTATTTTTTACTACATCCAGTACAGTTGCATGGTAGCAGCTTTTTGAGGGGGAAAAAAAGATCAGCTCACACTTTATTTTTGTAAATCCTAAAAGCGTAAGAAAGCAAAACGTTGGTATTTATAACAGGACGGCTCCCAGGCATTGCAGGAGCCGTGCAGGGCACTGTTACCATCCACGCTGTATAAATATACACTCAGCCTGTCACAGAACCTTATCCAGAGCCTCTAAATGGACAATATAAATGGACAGGACAGAGGGAAATAGAGAGAAAACTGAATTACCCAGAAGAAGACCTGTCCAAGGTCACACCGCAGCTGCCTGAAGTCACTGTGTTGACACAACAGAGCCACAGTGGCAGCACTACTCAAAGTTCTCATATGTTTTAACCTTGAACTACAACTCCATCCATGGGACCACACTGCTCAGCAACTTTTAAATTCACTGAAAGCAGCAACACAGAATACGTTTATTCACTGGAAGAGAAGATAGGAGGATTCTTGCAATTTAGGTATTATTATTCCAGTCTGACAAGTTACTGAAAAAACAGGAGGTGTTAGAATGCTACAGAACAGTATTAACTTTCTCGGAACCCAGATTCAAAAATTGATTTATTTCAAGCAATAAGGGACTCCTAGAGATGTTGCCAACATTAAAACAGTCTCATGAAAGGCCTTCTTTTATTCCTTATTACACCTTCATTCACAACTCCTCTGAGGAAAGGCTCAAAAGATTGGAAAGGGTAGGAATAAAGGAAAAGCAGTAGAAATCTTTCTGCCTCCAATACCTAATGGTCAAAAGAGTGAAATGGCATAAACATCTAAATATGCTGCAAGAAAGCTGACAGCAACTGCAACATGAGAGCAAGCTGCAGGGGTGTGTAAAATTGATCATTTTTATATTATCATAATCATCCCATGAGACATTCAGAGCCCTGAACTAACACATTTTAGATGGAATATGATTTCTAGCAAAATACTTTTACAAAAATGTGTTGAAATAACCACAATAATATGCTGTCAAACTGAGGTCAATTAAAAAGAACTCAAAATTCTTTACTATGACAATAAAAAAGTTACTTCAAAATAATTGCTTCCAACATATTCTGCTAGTTATCTAAAAAAGAAGATGGAAGCATGATTATGAAACATAGTTTGTTCCCTCAAGTCTATAGAAGCAAGAGGAAACAACATTGTCAGCCTTGTGATTTGAGATAACACCACACAATAAACCCATGGGAAGCATTAATAGATTGAGAAACGCAAAAGAATTGTATCTGCTGTCTGGAAAAGTTACTGCAAACATAAAGGTTCACGTATAAAACAGCAACAACAGCATTTAGAAGAGGTTTTTCTGTAACAGGTCCACAGGATGAGCAGAGAAGGAAAGCCCTTGTTTTATGGAAGGTTGTAGATAAGGTTCATGTATCTGTGCTGGTTCAAGATGAAAAATCCAACCTCTTAATTAGGGGAATGTCCTGCCTGATACAATTAATTTCTAATAAATGTGGCCCATGCTTTGGAATACCCAGATCATAAATATTATCACTTCGGTTTCTGAAAAAGCTTCAAACACCATTCTCTCTGACTTCAAATATATCAGGTTTCTTCTCTGAACAGTACAATGGGAAATGCAACTTCACATGAAAACAGAAAGGAATATATATCTATAGGGAATTTATTGTCACTGTCATTTCTCCAGGTTACAGAAACTGCAGTTTAAGCCAGCTCCCGTACAGAATGAATTAGAATTCAAACATGTCCTTTCCAATGAAAAGGAATTAATTTTCTCTTCCACACCAACCTTTCCCACCTTCCTCTTTCTCGGGAAAAACAACTTTTCAGATTAGTGTGGGCATTCTAAGCTTGCATGTCCACGTTTTCATCCATCTGGAGATTAATTGGGTACAGTTTGGGGGATGTCTACCCATGGTAAGTGTAAAATACGGAACAAGAGGTTTTGATGGGGACTTTGGATGCAGATCTCTTTAGTGTGTTATCCAGGAAAGCAGACTTTAAAGATGAAGCTTAAAAGGAATGTTTTGGAAAAAAAAAACCTCTCTCTGCATCTGTTAAAAGGCACAGTGCCCAAGCCTGGGCTAAAGCAAAGTACAGAGCTTCTCAACAGCTTAAGAACTTACAGCATCAGATAATTTAGTCCATCTGGAGGTAAATAAATACTGGAAATCGCCAAACTATTGCTCCTAATTTGTATTTCTTTAAATGTGGAGGTTCATCACCTGTCCTGTCAAAACCAAGGTGCTTTCAACCACAAATGTGATTCTGAATATCTCATAATCCTTAATTATAGAGCCACACTGAAAAAATTTAACTTTTGTGCATGGCATAACGTCCTCTGCTACTTATGCTACTCTGTTCCATGAAATGGTCACTCCAGGATCATGATATTGTTCCTGCCATCCATAGAGCAACGCCACATAAAAATACTACATGGTGTCCAAAACTTTGCTATGCTGGTACTTCCATCTTCTCAGCAGTGAATACTTAGTGCAATACATCTCTATTAAGGCAAGGCCTTAAGCATCGCTTATAAAGAAACACTGATTTTGCTTCTTAATCCTATGACCAGATATAAAAGTCAGATCTTGCAAACAGAAATTAGATCATCTGTTATCTCTTTATCCTTTTTCTACCACAGCCTAATGACTTGTTTGCATTGTTCCCTACTGCTGGGCACCGTCTTGATTATTTCAATGATTTCTCCACAATAATCAACAATTGTTTCCTCATCAGTGTGCTGGATGATTGGTTTCCTTTTCCCAGACTAATTATTTTACATATTTCTGTATCACACTCTTTACCATCTGTTGACCCAATTACCTAAATGATCCAAATCCTCCTCAGTCGGGTTGCAGCTTCTCATTATTCCTTTTAAATTCCATTTTCAGTAACATCCATAAGCCAGGAGGGCTTTTTTTTCCATTCTTTCTCTGTGTCAGTAGATCTTAAGATTGTAATCTAGGGAGTCAGATCCCACTGGAGAATGTTCCAAATCTGATGCACAGGACACTTGTTTCTTCAAATGCTATAAAAGATGATACTAACCAAGATGGAGAGGGACTATTCACAAGAGGATGTAGTGACAGGACAAGGGGGAATGGCTTCAAACTGATAGAGGGTGGGGTTATATTAAATATTAGAAAAAAAATTCTTCCCTGTGAGGGTGGGGAGGCCCTGGCACAGATTTCCCAGAGAAGCTGTGGATGTCTCATCCCTGGAAGTGTTCAAGGCTAGGCTAGGAGGGTTTTGGAGCAACCTGGTCTAGTGGAAGGTGTCCCTGCCCATGGCATGGGGTGGAATGAGATGATCTTTAAGGTCCCTTCCAACCCAAACCATTCCATGATTCTATATATGAAACTCCTGGCTTACTTCCAAGTTTAGGTCCAAATGTTCATTCATCTGCTCAGCCTATTCCGAATTTCTAAGGATTTCAGAGATATTTCAGAAGTATGGAGCTAACACTGCACACATAAATCATTTGCTTCTCAGCTTTGCTGGGTTTGTCTAACACCAACTAACCACAAACCAACAGAAAGGAGGCCAACACACCACTGGCTGCTCATGTCCTCAGATGCTCCTGACAACTTGAGTTGTTTTTCTGATATTCTGCAAGGATTAAACATTGCACTTTCTATGCAGGAAAGTGGGTTTCTGAATTATATCTCACATTTCATACGAGAATGGCTGTGATACCAACTCAAGATGCTACAGGAAGCTTCAGTAAGCAGCGGTGGCTTTGAATTTTGCAAGAGAAGATACCAACACTGTTTCTGAGAAGGAGAAGGATGGAGGAGGGTTTCTAAGAGATGGTAAAAAGCCTTTTCTCACAGTGATTTTTAAATAAGTGGGAGAAATCAGAAGGGAATGGCAGATGCACAGAGAGAGTTAAAATGCTGGAGGGTTTTTAGGGCAAGGGATTTGCAGTTTGCTCTAATTGCCTGCTTATTCCTTCATTATGGTTGAAGGGTTCTGGTAATTCACCATTATTAAATATTCAAGGTCTGGTCTGGAGGAAGCATTCTTCAGGGATTGCTCTCATCACTCCAGTGCCAGTTAAAAATCCTGCTTTGTGCCTGCCCATGTGTGCAAATAAAACTCTGCTTTTCCTGTTTTATTGACTCCCTTTACTAAAAAGGCTCCAAGCATTGTGGTAATGTGAGATTATGTAGGAAATCAGCTTGTGCATCTTTCATGGAACTTTCCTCATATTAGCAAGAACAGTGTGCTGGCTTTTTGGGAGAAAAGAGTAAAAATGTCCCTTTCCCTGAGTAGAAATTTCGTATGTCCACGCTCCCTCCACTCCCACCATGCTTTTACTCCCCCCTATCTTCATCTTCCTCACCTACAGACCTCATAGCATGAAGAGTCCTTTCTCTTACTTCCTTGTCAAGGTGAACCAGTATAAAGACACAATCTTAAGTTGTACAGTAGTTTTAAGTCCCTTGAAGAACAAAATGTCAGTCGTGCTGTGGAAATATTGCATTACTGGAAGGGCTCTGTCAGTACCAGGACCTTGCCATAACAGGGAGCATTCACCTGTGCGGGGATCAAGCGTCCTTCCTCCAAGTCTTCAAAACAAAGAGGCACAAAATACCCTCCTCTACTGGGTAGGGACAAACACAACCATAAAAAATCTGAGAAGAGTGCCTGGCTACTGCAGAGTTTTGGTAATATTCTCACTGAGGTCCGAGTGCTGCAGTGGGAGTGAAAGAGAAAGTCATAGAGTCATGGAATGGTTTGGGTTGGAAGGGATCTGAAAATCACCGAGTTCCAACCCTCCTCCCATGGGCAGGGACACGTTCTACTATCACAGGTTGTTCCAAATCCCATCCAGCCTGGCCTTGGACACTTCCAGGGATCCAGGGGCAGCCACAGGTTCTCCGGGCACCCTGTGCCAGGGCCTCCCCACCCTCCCAGTAAACAATTTCTTCTTAACACCTAATCTGAACTCTCTTTCAGTTTGAAGCCATTCCTCCTTCTCCTATCATTCCCGTTCCTGACGAAATGTCCCTCTCCAGCTTCCCTGTAGCCCCTTCAGGCACTGGAAGGTGCTGTGAGCTCTCCACACAACCTTCTCTTCTCCAGGCTGAACAATCAAAACTTTCTCATCCTGTCTCCAAAGGAGAGGTGCTCCAGGCCCCTCATCAACTTTGTGGCCTCCTCTGGACTGTCTCCAGCAGCCCCACGTCCTTCTTGTGCCGGGATCCCAGGGCTGGAGGAAGCTCTGCAGGTGGGGTCTCACCTGAACGGGGCAGAGGAACAGAATTCCCCCCTTGACCTGCTTCCCACGCTGCTTTGGAAGCAGAAGTCCTTCAAATAGTACAGGAATTTTGTCACCTGCAAGCACCTCCTAAGGCTGAAAGCTCCCCCTGGAATCGCCATGACATGATATTGGCACTTCAATGTCCAGTTCTGTAAATGAGTTTTCATTTAAGCAGTTTCTAGCGAGCACTTAACATATTTCAAATTCAAATATTATCCATTGCTACAAAAAAACCCACAAAGGAATGGAATATCCCTTCTCAGATCCTTATATATGATTTCATACCCAACTTGGCATGGATTGTGCTGGATTTTATTTTGGTTAATCTTGGAGAGTCAAAGCAGCTATGGATGGACAATGTTCAATGTCCTGGATTATGATGAGATATTTTCATTAAAAATTACATGTAATTTATCCTCTGCCTGAAGACAAATTCTGCTTTCATTTAAATTTCAATAACCTAAGACAAAATCTAAAGAAAACAAAGTAGCTAAACCTTGCATTGATCATACAGAAATAAACAAAACCCCCTCAACAACCTGATGGAGAATTTCAAACTGTGAAATCAGTATTAAAGTGGTAATTTACAATTCTGAGGATTGCTCACGCCCCTTGTTTATGTCTTTGAAAATTTTAGATGCAAATTTTCTGTGTCGTTATTACAACTCTACCAGAGTTTGACACAACTTTGTTTTGGAATTCCTGATAGAAATGGGAAAACTTAGATTTGCACTTTAATCTTAATAAAATCACTAAGATTTTTTTCTTCCTGGAACCACTGAATAAGAGAATTCTGAATAGATATAAGCAAGGATTTCTGAAAATGCTATGTTTGCCAAAGACAAGACAATTTGGTCAGACTCAACTTAGTAGCAAATTTGGTTGAAATTCACCAAGGATTTTCACCTAAATGAAAAAGGAGTGCTAAAAGCTGATTTTCACAAAACTGTGGTTTAGTGGTTTAAGCACTTCAATACACAGATGATCAATTTCTTTTCTGCCTAAATAAGCTCAAAACACAAATCTTCCCCTCCTTGGAGACTACCCTTTCTAGCAGCCTGTGAGCATATTTGGGTTTTTTTCTCTGCTTTGCATAACTGATTGAATGAAGCTGACAATTCTTTTGCATCTGCAATAAGCATTCTGTCCATTGCTGTTGGGTTTTTTGTGGCGTTCCTTTTTTTTAGGGTGGCTCTGACTTCACACTCATCTTAAAATATTAAAGTAGCAACTGAAGCAGAGAGGGGGAGAGGCAAGGTGGGATTCTCTGGTCTGGTGGTTTCAAAAATCATTTAAGAGGATTCCATGGTTCCAGAATGTGCATTACTGAACATTTCCTTATTTACGTAACATGAAAGTGTCAGCAGGAGAGATAAAAAAGGTACTTTACTTTCCTATGAACTTAAATAACCTATACCTGTGACTGTGGGTTTCCTCCTGAACAGGTAAACAATACAGGATTGATTCTCTTCTGACAGGAACCTGGACCTGTGTCTCCTGCATGTTTTGTATTTGATCTACTGCACAAAGGGGCTCCTTTTCTCAGCAATTTTGAAAAAAAAAATTAAAAATCATAATAAAAGCCGGACTTCTCATTAAAATATATTTATATATGACGTTTCATTAAAATATATTTTTATATATATTAAAAAGAGGCAGCCAGATTGCCTCAGATCATCCAATCTCTGATGGTTAATGCTGGTGGATGGCCTCATAAAGACTGTAAGAACAGGGGAAGCACATACTGATATTTCAGAATACTTTCCCATTTTCTAGCAGTCTGTAGCTTAGAGCCCTCCTCTGATGACATCTCTGCATTCAACAGTCCCCAGTGGGATGCTTCCTGCCATGAATTTGTCCAAGCACTCCCTAAATCCATGTAAATCTGTAGTGTCTGTGACATTCCGTGCAATAAGGTTCTCAGCTTAATTATGCGAGGTGTGAGGATGTGCATCCCATTGCTCATTCCAATCTCCCACCAGATAATGCAATCTGATAGCTCGTTCTTTTGGGGGGGAAAAGGAGGGAGGAGAGAGAAGCAGAATATTAATTTGTTACCACATCTTCTGTGGCACCTGGGATTTTGTCGTCTCCTGTCTACACTACATAATAATTAAGTTTTACACTGTAGGAGAATTCTGCACACGCAGATCCATAAGAACCAACTGTGTCACGTTTCTCTGAATCTATGCTGAGCCTCTGTCACCTCACCCTCCACACCTTTCACACTCGTGCTGGTGACTTCCCAAAGAACTCTCTTAAAACTCTGACCTGCTTCTTAGGCAGGTTTTTATACAGGTGCAGAACTCTTCTTCCCCAATAGTTTTGGGTTTCTCTCTGTGCCTCTTGGTGCTTCTTATGGTAACTTGGGGTGGTTTTTTTCCTGATATTTGGGTGCTTTTGAGTGGCTGGTGCTAGCAATTTGCTAACTTTCATTTTGCCTATTTGTTCCATAGACCTCTTTTTTGGCAGCTGATCCTTTGTGAGTTTTTTGGTACAGCCTTATCTTCCCTTAGCAGCCCTTTCACATATTCCTAATTTACTGGCCCTCTGTACACTCTGACAGAAGTTTTATTTCTCTCGTGTCGGTAAATAAATGCATTCTTTCCTCGATACCTTTTCAAGTTGTTTCTAAATATCTTTGTGCCCTGACAGGTTATGTTTCCACACAATAAAAACTACCAGAGGTTGAGTTATTCTTTGTTTTCTGGTTTTGGACATAACATTAAGTTTCTGAAGGATGATTTCTTTTTTTTGTTATCCTTCTTTAGCCTCTTGTTTGACCATGGCAGCATTTGATAGATGATAGCTTTTTAACAGATGACATTGTCTCCAATATATGATCTTCCAGCTGTAGCCATGATGCCTGCAAAGATCTTGTGCTCTCAGATGACCCTTTTGGTTTCCTTTCTAAAAATGCTTCTTCATTTTTCTTAGGAGTTTCCTTTTTGCCATCAAGTGCATGTGAAGTGATCACTGGCCTCTGCCACTCCTGTCCTGCTCTTCTCGACACTGGCGAGGCCACAGCTTAAGTCTTGTGTCCAGTTTTGGGCACCTCATTTCTAAAAGGATGTTGACGTCTTCAAGTGTGTCCAGAGAAGGACACAGAGCTGGGAAAGGGTTGGAAAACACATCCCGGGAGGAGCAGCTGAGGGAGCCGGGGGGTACAGTCTGGAAAAGGGGCTCAGGGGGGACCTCACTGCTCTGCACAACTCCCTGACAGGAGGGGGCAGTGAGATGGGGGCTGTGCTCTTCTGCCACGTCCCAAGGGAAAGGAGGAGAGGAAATGGGCTGAAATTGCACCAGGAGAGGGTCAGGTTGGAGATTCGAAAAAGAAATGTCACTGCAGGAGTGACAGGGGTAAGTCTGCCCAGGGAGGTGGTGGAGTCGCTGTCTCTGGGAGCGTTCAGGAGGAGTCTGGATGTGGCCCTTGGGGACAGGGTTTGGGGTGCTGCTGGTGGGGCTGGGGTGATGATGGGACTGGATAATGCTGAAGGTCTCTCCCAGCCCTGATAATTCTGGGATTCTGTAACACGTGGAAGGGCCACATGGTCACTCCAAGGGAGCCCCTCGGTGCCCACAGCGCTTTGGGCAGGGCCTGTGCACCCCTCAGGACAAAGCAAGGCTGGCACTTCCCCTCCCTGGTTTTCCTCCATGAACTTGTTATCCCTCTGCAGCAGGGAAGCCTCGCCATTGCCATCCAGGTCTGAGATCCCAAGCTGCCTGTTGCTTCACATATTTTAGTGATGTCAGTTAACACTAAGTTTCCCTAACACTCATACCAACCTGACCTGTTTTATAACATCACGTTTCAAAGGGTTTGGGAAAGGCAGTGTCTCACTTTCCTCACTCTGCTCCTCCAGTACAAGTCCAGCACATAATTTTCTGCATTTCATTTCAATTGGGGATTTTTTTTCCTCTTCCACTTTTAAGTTTGCAGCCAAGCCAAGAGACAGCTATTCCCCAGCCCAAATTTCAGCTGTTCTCATGGAAGAAACTAAAATTTTTCATTCTTTCAGTGTTTTTCCACTTGTTCATTATTTATCACTGTAAGTTAGATTTGGGTATATTTGCATATATATGCGTCGAACAGAAAATGTAAATTCAAACTTAATTACACTGAAATATGAGGTGAAATATAATTATTATCTCAACTTTTATAGTGTCAAGGAAACAAACATATTTCAATACTTGAGTTAAACTGCAGTTATCAAGATCTGCATTAAATTATATGGTTTATGCTATCCAGAAGGGCAAATTGGGTAATAATTTATTCCTTCCACCTTTACTATTTCTGCAAGTACATAGTCCTCTCACATATCATATCTAATTGCTTTTTCTCATTCTTTTTTTTTTCCCTTTCTCTGTCTTTTTTGGCCCTGAAGGCTTACATCAGAACATCAATAACTTGCTACACAAATTATTTTGACTTCATCTACCTCTGTGTTACTGCAGACACAGCAACCTTGGCTGGGACTACAACTTTGACAGGCAAATTCCAGTTACTTTAGTCATCAACCATTCTGAATTAGCAAAGGAAAACTCTTAACAAATTTCTGACATGAAAGTGCTGCCTCTTATCACTGTCATGCAATAATTAGAATAAGCAAGCAAGCAAGTGCTCATTTTCTCATTGAGCTGACACATCTTTAGTCTTACCCAGCAGAGCTTTGATACTTAGCATGTCACATACCTACAAAAAACATGAAATTTAAAGTGGAAAACTTTTCCAAAGAAAGTTCCAATTCAGTTTAAAACGCTGGGATGTTCTACACTTGCAGAAATGGTATTTTGGAGGTTGCAGACACCTCATAGGTGAAAACTGTAGAAGGAATTTTTTTTTTGGTTGATCCACTTGTCCTTTAATTACAGCTCCAAAACTGAAAGCAAATCAAAGCTTGAGACATTGCGAGGCTTGAGACATGACAATTCAAACAAAAACAATGTCAGCAGCAGGACTTGCCCAGTGACTTTTACCCAGACACAGTGAAGTGCTCCTGGTTTTGCCTCAGTTACTTATGTATCATCAAGGATATCCCTTTAAAACGAGCTTTTCTTTAGCCTAATTCAAGGACTTTCTCTCACTTTGGGTGAATATGTAAATAATCAGGGAAGTGAAAGGAAGGCAGTGGCTCATTTTTCATGACATGGGGATGGCCTGTTTGTCTTTCACTGTGTTTTTCTGATCTCCTCATCCCTAATTTCCAAAAGTTGTCTCATTCATCCAGCTACAAACTAAACGTATCTTCATATTACAGAACTTTTTCTCTGTCCTGCCCATGATGAACATGATAGCAACAATTTATGTCTGCATGCACAGGGGTTTCCCAAATACTGTTAGTAGTGGTAGAGATGATTTGGTGATAAACCTGGCTGCGTATTTTTATACTATCTGCCAACTCTTGGAAAGAGACCAGAGTTTTCCTGTTCTTGTTATTTTGAAAATACTCTTTCAGAGTGATATTCATTGGTGATAAGTGTAGGTTTGAGTATATAACACCAGTGGTTGAATCAGCATTCTTTCTGAAATGATCTTCTTTTAAAAGGAAGAAAAATCACATCTTTGAGCAACAAAAAAAATCATGCTGCCCTGGCATTATATATTTTTTTAATCTTTAAAACTAGGTAGAGGGTTTGGGTAGAATCAGCAAATCAAATCCCTTAGAAACCATGGAAAATATTGAACGTCAATTAAAGTTGTGGAGATTTCACCTCTTTAATTTTTAAAAGTTGCTTACTGCTACGATACTTCGCAGAAGTCCTTTGGGCCAAAAGAGCGTGGTAGCAGTTTCCCCAAGCTGTTAATGAATTTCACACTAAATACTTTGTAATCTTTCGAAACATGGGACTTAACCTAAATTGCTTTTCCATCATTTTGAAAAGATGGCAGTCTTCCCAACTGTAACATCTGCTTTTTTCCCACTGGCACTCCAATTCACAGCACTAAAATCTGACTCTGATGGCGTCGTCCTGGTTGAGTTTCCCTCATTTCAAACCTCCTTGCAGCACTCACAGTGGCCTGTGCTGGTGATCAACCAGCCCAATGCACAGATGGTGGGCAGAGAGTAACTTTCAGTTTCCAGGACTCCAATTAAACTCTTCCCCTGGGACTTCCACCCACCAAACAAGGTCACCCGGGGCCTGCCCAGTGACAGTGACAAACAGTGCTTCTACTCACAGAAACCCAAAACCCTCTTAGTGCCATTCGCAGTTTCTCAGGGACCAGCGAGGAAAAATATTTTGACATCCTACTTTGCTGATTATTAAGAGATAAACATCTATTTGCAATCAATGAGAATAAGCAATAATAAACATTTGGCCTTAATTTCATTCTAGTGTGTGGTAACAAACGATGATATAAATTAGGAGGACTGGTGACAGGCTCTTAGGGTGAACAGAAACAACCACACTCAGAGGGCTTGTGCTGCAGCAAAGCACCTTTTGAGGCTGCTGGAGAAACATTCATTACCATGTACCACACTCGTGTTTCATTAATACATGACCAACGTGCAGAATTGCTCCGTTAATCTTGAAGACGAATTACTCCTGTCAGGGCTTTGTTACAGACTTATCTCTACCACCAACACTCGTGCACTGAGACAATAACAGCAACATTCCACTTGCTCTCGAGTAAGGGGAGAACAAATATTCCAAGTAATTAAGAATACTCAATTTAGACAGTTGATCTTATATTCCAGGAGCTGGTCCTGTAGGTTTCACTAATGAGACACTGCAAGTGCCAAACACCAGTGCTAACCTGCACATTCTTAACCTGAAGGAAAAGCAATTAATGATACCGTGTGATTGTGGGATTTTAACCAGTTTCTTTCTCTTCTTGCTTTTAGCCAGAAACGAATGTACAAAAATGCCAAGAGATAAGAAGTTCAAAGGTCAAGGAAGATTCAGCCGTAATTAACTTCTGAGTGCATTGCTCTGCAGAGAACTTGGTTTAATGGCCATGTTCATATGCTTGGGCTTTTTCTACTTTCAGTTCGACTCCTTGTCAGATCAGATTAATGTGCTCCTAAAATGATGCTTCTGCAAAACAGGGAAAAAAGAAAAGCAAAGTCTTGCAGACTGCATTTGAATTCTGGTGATTGTCCTATCACAAACTTGCACTTCTCTGTTTCAGTCTCCACCAGAGATGTGTCAAAGACCAGGATGGGCTGGGCCAACACCAAAATGGGCTCTGTTCAACCCCACAGGAAGGAAGCTCCCTTAGATCCCTCCCCAGGCTCTCTCTGCTGGGAATGCAGGGAAGTGAAACCTTCAGGGAATACATTTCATAGTCTGCAAGTACAGCCTTGCTTCACAGTGAGGAAAAGTTATCCAACTCTCATAGACCAACACAAACTTTAATTTGGGATGTGTGTCCCCATCAGGTGAGCACTTGGGTGAGATGGGTGGAATGGGGTCCAAGAAATATTGTTTTAGTAAGTTACAAATTACCAGGATACTTATTTTATAAAAGAAAGTGACCTTTTCACATTTTCCGCAGTCAAAAAGGGAAGGAAAAGTAGATTCCACAGAAAAACATATTTCATTCTGTTAAGAAAAAAGGATGGCTATATTGGAAAGTGTATTGAAGAGAAACATAACACTAAATCAGTTACACAGTCTGTGTTTTTCCTATAAAGCCAATATATTACTGCAATTACTTTTTCAGTAGAATTTTTTAAAAAAATATGCTTTCTCTTAATAGTGGATGCTGTAGTTCAATATATTTTACTTCATCTTCCCTACGATCACTCTTCCTATGTTTAAATTAAACTGTGCTCTTGTTTTGCAAACATGGATCATTAACATGATTTTGCTATGATCATTTTATTATATCCCATGGAAAAAATGTGACATCTTAGTTTGGCAACAATTAGACTATCTCTGAGAAAAAAAAAATCAACTTTAAATACCAGTCAAAACTAAATGTTTTCTGAGGGGAAATGAGAGGCTTGATAGAGAACAGACTATAGAACACTATGTATTTGTGTTCTTAAGGCTTTTGCACTTAAAATTGCTGTTAACATTTAAGGCAACATATTTAAATTTGCTGCTTGGGTTTATTTCTTAAGCAAATGGCTCATTTGCTTGGGCATTTCTTTATGGAACAAGTTCTTATCTCTATATCTGTCCATTCTATCTCATGTCTAACATCTTATTACCTGACATAAAATTTTATTTTTATGTATTGCTAAATTGTTACCCTTTATCCATTAGTTAATCCTCATCTCTAACCCATTAATTCCATGAAAACAATTTACAAGTTTTAAAGTACATTGACCTGGGATATTTATTTTCTTGCCCGTATTTGGAGGAGACAGAACTACACAGCGGCAGAGAAACAAGGAGATAAAAATGGCTTTGCAAAGTTGTGGGTTGGAGATTAGAGAAATTCAGACCGACATTCTGCCTCAGAGAGGATGGGATCTGTGGCCTGGGGAGGGAGGATGAGGTTACAGCCTTTAAGCCATGCCATGCAGGAGGAGCCACAAGAAAATCTGGGTCACTCACTCACTGAAGATAGCAAACTGCTCAGCAGTAGTGGCAATCTATATTTGGCCTTTGTGTGAGACAGAGGCAGGAGAAGATCCTCGCTCGACCCCAGCGCAGCACCAGCCAAGGGGTGAATGTGTTAGAGGGGCTAAATCTCCATGAGGTGCCCCACTTCCAAGTATTCCAGATGTGAACTCCTTCCTACAGGCTTTCCCCTCATTTAATTCCTGTTACTGATAACTGGTAACAGAGACCTCTTTTCCTTTCTTTTATTTTTTTTTTTAATGCATTTTAATACCTGCAGTTGGCTACCATTTTGAATTGCTTGAACCTTTATGAAGAAAATTAATAATTTCCAGCAGAGTTCATGGCTCACCTCTACTTCTCAGAACACTGGGAGCATAAATCAAGTACCTAATACACAAAATATAATAAGGTCCCTCAAACAGTACTGGCAGGGTATAAAAATTTCTAGAGAAAAACTTCTACAGAAAACAGGAAAGGAACGGGTCAGAACAATAAACAGATTTTGGGTTTGCAGAAGCCAGAAAGAGAGGCTGCAACTTTCTGAGCACTCCGCAGAATTAAATTTGCTTCTGCTTGTCGAGGGAGGCACCAGCACTTTCCTTGACAAGGTTGTTTTTCCTCAGAATGACCAGAGATGCAGCACGTTGTGTTTCCTAATGAAAATGAGGTGAATGAATGGCCCTGCTGTTTTCCCTATTATTCTTTTTCCTGCCTTTTAATGGCACATTACCAAAATGTGAGCTGCCTTCTCTGAATTGCTCCGGTATTTACAGATCCCATTAAAACCATCCAGGTTGCACTGATGTGTGTTCTGATGGTTGATGGCAGCACCTAACGGTGTGAACAAGATGGGAACTGCCTGATGTTCCTTTAAATGACAGAAGAGTGGTGAGTTACAGGTCATGGAAAGGAGGACTGCCAGCAGTCAGGATTCCCTGGAAATGTTTATGCCTTCTTTGCATATCGTTCTCACATGCTGTGTTTGTGGGTTTGATAAAAGCTAATCACCCTTGCCTAACGGGAAGAGCATTCCAGGGCTATCTGTGTGGATTGTCCGCTGGAAGGGCTGTGTTGAAGGCACACCTGTGAGTCCCCTCGTGATAAAAGATCCATAACACACTCCCTGGAACACAGGCCACGAGTAAACCACATAATAATCATTTTTAGACACACAGTCATTGTATATATTAGCTCTAAAACCAAAATAAGCCACACTAGTACTGCTGGATGCATTCCCAAGGCGTGTGTGAGAAGAGTTTTGAAGGCAGTATTCCCAAAGGAATACGCTCACTGAATGACAATGCCAGTGCAGAAGATTCCCCAGGGAATCTGGTGCTGTTTGGGTGGCAATATTTGCATCTTCAAATCATCAAAGTGGGCGTCCTACCATTTGCTCTGTTACAGGTGAAAGTTAAAATAAACACAAATTGGCCAAAAGTGAAAGGCATTACATTAATCATTATTACAAATGAAGACTTACTTTATCAAAAACAACAAACACTATTGAAAAATTAGTGAGAAATCAAGAAACTAAGGTGAAAAACACATTACTAAAAGTCATTCCTAGTGGTTTATATAAACTCTACAATATTGCAATATCACCCAACACTGGTGATAAACACAAAAAAGAAAAGGGGAGGGGGCTAGGTTTTTATGCCTGTGTGTAAACAATCTTTTCTTCTGAGGCTTTGGAACATTTCAGTCAGTGAATGTGGCCCGAGCACACTCGTGGTGCTTAGAGTGGCAGGGAAGACTGATGCATAAATCTGTTAAAATCAGCAGAGAGATTTTAAAACCCTCATTCCAACATAACCCTAAATTAGCTTGTTTTTTGGGCCTAAATCTAACTTATACCCAAATCTAACTCACCTGGCAGGTCAGCTACTTCAGGAAGCAAGAACCCACCAGTAAAGTCAGCTGGACCACTGGTCTGCAGAGGTTTGATGATAAAGAAAGAACCTCTCTCAAAAAAAAAAATCACTATCATTAATTTAAATGACTTCCTTTCTTAATTTAAATTATACTGATTGTAAGCACTGGCCTTCAGGAATCCTTTCATTTCTACCCAGGTTTAAGTGGTAAAATGCACATTTTTTTGCTCCAGCTTGAGCTGATTTTCACTTTCCATTAAACACAACCATTAAAAAAACCATCACACCAACTCCTTCCTGATGGCTTATTTGCACAGGTTTCTAAAAAATCAGCTCAGGATTGTCTGTCTCAGTTTTTAATTAAGTTAATCAGTTGTAATTACAGGTCTAAACACTTCCTCTGCACTTGCCAAAAAAAGCCTTACTTTTTTTCCTCGCTGCTTCCTATCAAATACTCCCATGAAGAGCTCAAGCAACACCTGCTCCACATTAAGATCTCCTAAAGACAGGTAACAGTGATACCAATTTTAGTATAGGGTGGTAATATCTAATTACTGACAGAACATCATCATAAAATGGATATGAAAGTAATAATTTTGTTCTTCCTCAGCAAACACCGCCACAAAGTCTAAGAGAAACTGATTTACTTCCATTAGAATTAATTTCAAGGAGCTGCCTAGTTTTGTCAGCGTAACTTCAAAAAATGCTAATTAATTCTAAATCAGAATGTATGTAATTATAACGGTTTTCTGCTGAAAAACAAATTACCTGGTGCCCTTGGGGCGAACGACACAGAAGATATTTCAACAGCATAAATATTTTACGTTTTGGGCCATGAAAATAATGTGCCGACCATAAACACCCCACCTTTTCTCTCTCAAATGTTTAGAGACTGTTTTCTTCCTCCTAACATGAAGACACTAAACAAGTTGACAGTCTGCTTGCCAGTCAGTTTAATCTCACTCTCTCTCTCTGGGTTTGTGGGAAAACTGTGGCATGCCGAGTTATTTTTGGCCAAATGTTACAGCATGAAGAGCCTTCAGGAGCTGTCGTTCAGTGAGTGGACTAACTGGCAGCTGTTTTACCTGCAGAATGGGAATTGATGTTGCCATGGAAATAGAGTAACTCTTTTATTTTTTTGAATTTTTTTCCCTGTCTTTGCATATTTGGGTTTGCCCAAGCACAGAAATCAGTTCGAGAACAATCTCCAAAAGCAGAAATGAAAGACAAGGAGGACTCTTGGAAGGAGCTCAAGAGCTGCTTGCATCTATTTCAGACAATGGTCATTTATGGACGAACCACCTGAGTTTCTCTTCCTAAACGGGAAGCAGGTGAAAAATAAAAATCCACATTTCATCCTCGTCTGTTGTTGACTGCCATATTTCTTCCATTGAATGTTTCATACTGATCTAACTTCCCAAAAATGGGCCTCTTTCAAAAGGGAACAGGGAAGGTTCTGTTTGCTTTCTTCAACACTTTCACTAACACAATCTGTAGCACAAAAGAACATAATAAATGCAGATAAGGCTTACAAATATGCAATAAAGGAAATTATGCTTTTGCACATGCTGCAGAACATACGGTAGGACTCTCCTGCCGCATGACAACAGGAGCCCAAGCAGTGGAATTTATGTGCCCTGAGATGATGCAGTTCCCAGAGAGACCTCCCCCTGGTCTGAGAGACCCCAGCCTGTCTCCTTCTTTAAAAAAAAAAAAACAAAATCAAGGAGACGTTTCCATCCAGTCATGTAACCATCGTCCTTTCATGAGACAGTGCCTTAACCTTGGACTCTTCAAACTGTCCGAGTATGAAGTCACTGAAAGTGCTGCAAATCACGTTTTCACAGAGGGAGGATTTCACAAAAGGATGGCACCACTGACACAGTCAGTCATGCTGATTTGCTGTGCTCCTTTAAAGACCAGCCAAAAGCAAAGGAGCTGAAAACCTCAGAATTTACCTCCGTTTGACAAAAAGCCAAGAACTTGTGATGGCTGTGAAGCAGGACCACGCTCCTTGCAGACAGACAAACCACAACAAGAAGTTAAAAACACGCGGGTTAAGCACAAGTGATTTCTGCACTAAGAGGGATGTTGGTGAGAGACAAATCCACAGCAGGTTGGGATTTTCATCAGCACAGATTAGAAGCACAAGCCTTACCAGAAGCCAGGAGGGTTTGTGCCCTTTGTATAAGAACTTAAAAACTGATAAGAGCTTTGTGGCACAGCATGTAGGATTTCTGGGGGTTTGTTGGTCTGGATTTTTTTATTATGGTAGTTAAATACACTGGTTTTTATATTGTGGTAATTTCATCTCCCACTCAAACATCAGGGAGAGTCCAGATCTTCCAATTTACTGTAACAGTTACACTTAAACAGCTACAAACCAATCAAGGAAGGAAAAATGAGGCTTTTTCTTCTTGCTGAAGTTCTTCAGATTTAGATAAATGTAAACACCATTGCCCCTCTAGGTCTTCACATTTTCTTTACCTTTCCTCATTTAGTTCCACTTCTGCTTTAATAAATATTTAACCACATGCACCAGCACTTCCCATTTACTCTCTCCTTAGCTTAAAGATTAATGTAGATATCCGAGGAAACATCTTAGCTTAAAACCACGGAAAAATCATTTTGTTCATAACATGCATTTAGGCAGAGCCATGTTTACCTGATTTGCTTAATGGGATAGAAGACTTCAAAACTGAATATCAGCCTGAGAGTCGGGAAATATTGAAAGAAAGATGAGGAAAGGCTATTTCCCTGTGAAAACTTTTTATGGACTCATTTGTGATTCTGATCGAAATTTTATCACACTGAAATCAACAGGAAAACCACCACAGTCTGCAGCAGAACAAGAATTTCATTCCCGTTCTAATTATTGCTTTTATTTTTTCCCCATAAATGAGCATTCCTGCTGGGTTCTATAATTTTCTTTTATATTCCCAGTGCAAAGTACAAAACCACAGTCTAACATGCGAATGAGGCCTAAATTTTCTATCAGACACATCAAGGACAAAGAAATTGCATTGTACCTGCATTTACCCTGCACAAACTCAGAGTTTAGGGTTTTTTTCTACTCTAATACTGCAGATAAGAGGTTTTGCTTTCTACAAAGGCTAAGGAGGGGGAATATCTGTAACTCACAGCTGATCTGACCTTGCAGGATCCTGGGCCATTTCAGCACATTAGGTACAACAAGAAATTGCATTTATCACATCTATAGAATATTCAGATTATTTCAGGCCTTGACAGTAACCATGCTACTTCTGATTTATTTATGAACAAGGTCAGTTTTTTCCCCAGATCAGCCTAAATGTTTTGCTTTGGTTCTAGAATTGTGGCCTGTAAACTCGAGTTGACATTTACCACACCCCTTGTTGCTTTTGAATTAATCAGGGCCAAAATAATCTTATGGTAAATTCACCAGTTTTTGTTGGCTCTGTGGTGATGAACTTCAATCCAGCCTCCTGTTTTTAATACAATATGAAGGTGAAGGTCTAATAAATAGCAAGAAACCCCTCAGAGCAAACCATCTTTCAAACATCCTGCTTGTAGTTAATGAGTTCTAGCCCTGTGTTTTTAAATGACACTGTGTTTAGGCCGTGGGATTGCATCCACAAATGCAATGCAGTGCCAATAAATATTTCTCTGCTGACATTCAATGCAGGATTCTCACTACAACCATAGATCACACTTTTTGTCAACCCAGCAGCCTGTCTGACTGCAAGTTAATACATCTGTTTCTGCTTGCATTTATAACTTCAGAAGACTCCAACTTGGGCTTTTCTTATTCTGCACAAATCCCTTGGATTTTTCTGAAAAATTTCACATATTTTCATCCAGAGTATCAATTAGCTATTGGTATTTAATATACGCACATTAAAAACGAACAGTAACTCCAATAATGCCTGTTTTTCTTCTTTCTTCTCAGTTTAACAACTTCATATTTCCTTATCCCACTTCACTCTGTTGTGAGTTCTCCTGCTGCCATCAACCAGCTACATCAAGCAGTTGAAGCTACATCAAACACTTCAACTTCTGTTGTGAAAAGATCTTGGCTTAGAGCAAACTTGAGTTTCACATCCTCCTCATCCATCGCAGAGGACACACGGGAAGGAGAAAAAAAGGACATAAATGCCCACTTTTTTAGCTCCTTAAGATATGTTTAGAAATTTTGGACCAGTGACAAACGAAGGCAGGAGTGCAGAAGTTGGCTGTGACCATGAGGAAGGACAGTCCCTCCCACAGCTGTGGGCACTGTCAGCACCTGCACATTCACCGTGCACAGAACAGCACAAAGTCACAGCCAACAGCAGATGCCCTTGTCACTTCAGAACCCTTCCCCAAACTTCACTGATTTTCGTACCCTTCATCTAATGATCAATACGAAATAATTCTTATTTTAAATTCTTATTTGTAATTATCTACGGATAATTCTCCAATCCCACACAGCGTCACTAACGCTGGATGTAGGCTGCTTGAGAAGTCTAGCAAAATAAACAACAGTTCTGAATCACAGATCCTTGAAGATTATGCCTTTCTGCTTTATAAAGAAAAGACGAAAAAAATTTTTAAAATTTGAGGAAATACCAGTAACTTGTAAATGCCAGTATTTCAGATTAATTTACTGCCTGCTGTTCTTCCAATAGCACCTCTTCCTCTAGGAAAGCTATGCCATAAAATGCTTAAAGGGTATTCTTTTTTTAACCCAGAAAGGCTGCTTCCCAAACCTCCTTGAATGCAATTTCCCAACAAGCTTTCCAACACCACTCCCCAGGCCTGACTCAAGGCCAGTGAAGCCAATACACAGCCACTGCTCCTGATGACCAGAGATGCCTCTGCCAGAGGACTTTACTGCACGAGCAGATATCCAGACAGGGAGAATTAAAAAGCAATCATCTCCTGCTGAGACTAGAAGAGATTCCAAACTGCAGCCGAGGTTTTTTTGCGGATTTTTTTGGTGGATGTGTGCAGGCTTTGTAGATGAAACGCCAAAAAAGCAGAGAATCTGATTGCAGTGACCTTATTATTGCTCTAAAGATCCTTCAGTGGACAGCAAATGTGATGAGCTGCTAAATAATTGATTATTTCAAGAACTTAATGCTGAGTGCTTTTCATGCATGAGTACAACATATTATTTTATAGGTGTTGGTGTGTCAGCAAAACTCTGAACCACTTACCTACACCTCTCGCTGAGTACAAAAAAAAGGAGAGAAGTGGGAGTCAGAGGAATTCCCTTTAAAGCTGGAAAGCATGGATTGCCATCAGCCTCAAAGCTGAACTGCAGTAAAGTTTTGTTTCACCTCTTTGCACTTAAATGCAAAGTCCTGATATCTGTATTACTGTGCAGTACTGATTGCAACTGTTTATGGCAATAAAGCAGCAAATTCTCATATGCTTGGAGGATTTAATGGAAATTTTCCCAGCAGGTAGAAAGCTTTACTCCACCCACACACAGTATGTTGCTGTGTGGCAACAGATTTTGTTCCTGGACATGGAGCAAATATAATGCAACTTATTTTAATTTTTCCTTCTCAGGTGACCTTGTAGCTTGCCAGGTCAATAAAAGTCAAGAGAGGTTCTCCAAGTGTTAGGAAAGAGGGCAGAAACAGACATCGATGAACAGAGAATACACAGACACTGGAGCTTTGTGCTTTTAGAGGTGTGCTGTGATAAGACCATTCTTTTGTTGTTGGTTTTTTTCATGATGATGGTAAAATACTGGAAGAGAGGCCCAGAGAAGTTGTGGGACCTCTGTCCTCAGAGGTGTTCCAAATTTGACCAGTCGTGGCCCTGAGAAACCTGATCTAAATTAGATCTTTTCTGAACAGGGGGTTGAATTGGATTGGCTTCTGGACGAGCACTTAAATGTAATTTATGACACTGTGAGACATGAGTAGGAGGGAAATACTTGACATCTCTAACCTAATTTCCAAACTAATAGAGAGATAGAGAGATCTCTATGTAAAATACTACCCATTTAAAAATAAATGCACTTTGTCAGGACGATAAAACCTCTGGTTCAAAGTTCAAAGCTGTTACGAACATTAGCATTTCTAACAGGGACGTACACATAAAACCATCTTGAATACTTAAACTAAATGAACAGGAATTCAAACAAAATCTGAACAGGAAAAGAGGGAATAAATAGCGAATTGACCTACTTGGGTTTTCTTCCCTCTAATCTCAGCCATCTTTACTTGTACCAGACCTAAGGGAAATTTTCCCCTCCTCTGCAATAAGCTTCCTTTTTCCTAAAATGCCATCATATCTGGGAGGCATTTAGGAGCAAGCTTGACATTCTGAAACCATATGCATTCACAAGTGAAAGAGAAACAAATAATAGTGACAACCAAGCTGTGAATAGCTATTAACATCTCTGGATATTGTGAACTCTCTTCAGACAAGCCTGAACGAGAATACGTTTGGTGTTTCAGTTATTTAGCTGCTCTCAGTTTTCCACAATTCTGGCACTGTTACACCCCAGTGATATCACTTGACTCTGAATAAAGCAAATTTGCTGTAATTTGCACCTATAGCAAAAATCACTGGCTTTGGCTCCCATTAAAACATGTAATTTAAAAGAAAAATCAGAGGTAAATGGGATGCATGAAGATATCCATTTATAGTCCAATAAAAGCGTCTTAGAGATCCAGGTGCAAAACACAACCTTGGTGCAAATTAATTATCAGTGTTTTATACAACAGATTTACTGATAGGCACCATTTCCTTTTTGAATGCTCCCTCCTGCCTAGTTTCTTTGACTCTCCTTTACTTGACATCCTTATTCATTTAATACGACTGGATGGCCTAAAATGATAGTTACTCTGAGAACCAAAGACACTTAGGACAGCAAGACATCAGCAATAAGACCAGAATGCAGGAGCAAAGAAACTAAAATGGAAGAACATGAGGTTTGGTTCAACTCACATTTCTGTCCCTCTCTGATTCGTGTCTCTCTTACTTCTACGAGATAATACATTCCTCTCACATACTCTCTTGATAAGCTTTGAAGTAGTAGGTAACTCCAAGACTGAATATTTGTGTATATGCAACAAGAAAGTAAGAAAATATCCTGAAATGGTTCGTTGCTTTGGGTTTTTTTATAAGTCTTCCTGCGTGCTATGCACGTGTCTTCACCAATGTGCCAACAAATACAGAGCAGCAACCCCACAAGGAAACAAAAAGATGGTTTTAGGTTGTTAAAACACAGCAATAACTTCTCTGCAAAGATGAAAACTCCCTGTGAAATGAAGAGTATTTTGCAACATAATTACTTCTGGATTACTCTTTACAATTATACTTTTGTCACCGAAAAGAAATTTTTGCTATTCTGTACTCAAATCAAAATAGAGATATCTGTGGTCAACAGAAGTTAGTGACAAACTAACTCCAGCACTCAAAATATCCTGGGAGTTCTGCAATCTGGGGGCAAACGGAGCAATTCCTGTGGCTGCTCCTCCATGGATGCCAGCAGATGGAGACCCCAGAGTTCATGTCACTGATAGTCTTCCATGCTCCCATTCCACAGATGTGGAAGCAAATAGAGAAACACCCGACCTGGATAAAAGGTCTGGGGAACAGAAGGTCTCATAGCAGGTGGATCATGTAAAGGGCACCAGCAAAAAGAAAAAAGGACAAAACGCAGCAAAATCAGAAAATAAACAGGGATGGAAAATGTCTAAAACTGGTTAAGAAAGGTCTTTCTCTAAACTTGAATATACCTTTGGATTCTTCTCTGAAATGACAGGTAGACCGAATTTTCCTAAAACCCAGATATTGCTGAAGCCCAATAGAGAAAAATTTCTTTTTCCTGCCACCTTTTCCTCCAAGGACAATGCTGTTGTGCAGCTGGATGTCCAAAACCCAGCTGAGAATTCATAGGGGATCTAAAGAGGTGCATATGAAAAAGATCCTATTTAAGCATTCTTTCTACGTAGGAAAATTGACATAAAAATTTTATATTGGCAATTTACTTGGATATCAAAAGTATGGAGGCAACCAGAGGGTGGACAATGACAGACAAAATAGATGGTGAGGACTTGTTCTCTTTTTTTATCCATGTCCAAGTTCTAACAAGCAAGGATTTAATGGTAATATTGGTGTATTTCCCTCCACCACATCCTATTTTCTGTGGCTGTTAGTGGCTGGAAGAAGCCAGTCTCTGTCTCTTTGGGATGTGTGCCTCATTTAAATGCAGAATAAAGGAGATGTTTCATGTTTTCTTTCTTGCATGTTAATTGCACTGATTGATATGACACTGGTCTTCATGCTTTGTACTTTCTTTTATTACCTCCTATAAGCAGTAGAACTCCATTTAAAAAGCCCTGAGATAAGGCCATGGTAACATTGTAGAGAACAAAAAACCTGCAAATGACCTGGCTCTGGGCAAAAGGTGGTGGGAGTTTCTTATTTCAGTGTAACTTCTTGTTCAATCTAGTCCAGACATTCCTGATAATAACAAGTATTCTGCTATATTTCATCTTTAGCCAATGTGAAATATAAAATAGGTTGGCTCATCTTTATGCAGAAACCATGGTTATTAGATAAAGCAAATATCCTCATTACTATTAAGAACAACATTAGGTATTACCAGTAAGATAAAATAATCAACCACATTTGAAAAGAAAGATTTTTTTTCTCAGAGAGATATTCCATTTCCCTCTTATTTTATATATGAACTTATGTACATGCATAATGCATATGTCTAGAATTCTTTTATTTGATGGTTTGTCTAAAAATTCGGGTGTTTCTCTCAAAGATTCAGCAAATCAGAAATTTCTACACATATTTATCTGAGATTACATGCAACATTTTGCTGTTGCAGAAGGTTCCCTAATGCCTTTAAGACTTTCGTATTCCTCTCCTCCCATACTCTTAATTTTCATTTAAAGGCAGGCACAAAAACCGGGGATGTAAACTGTTTCTGCCCCGATTTCATAGGAAAACTTTAAGCATCTGTTGGAAAATATGATCCTAACTAAAAGCTGGATGAAAAGCTGGCTCTACAATCTGACAGTAGGCAATTTTTTAGCTCCCCCACCCCTGAGAAGCTCCATTGCAGGACTGTGCCTCTGAAAGCCAATGGCCCAAAGCCCAGGCACCCCAATGGGAGACTTTTCAGACACTCCACTGCATTACTGGTTTGGGCTCAAAAAGCTTAATTTAAAGGTCCTTCATGACAGAATGTCACTCTAGTGACAGCATTATCCCAGATTCTGCTGTTCCCCAAAGCACCAATGCAATACACATTTAAACACCTGAACTGACGCTAACTGCTGCAAATTTCAACTCCAGAATATGGGAATTGTCCCACCTGGCAAATGCTGATTATTATTCTCATCTCCAAAGAAAAGTTCTATGTATAGAAAGGGAAAACAGTTATTTTCACACTGATTATGGAGTCACGGTAATTACATTTCATATGGGAAATATTTTATGTCTAATTCAGGTTGTGAACAATTACGTGCACCATGCCAATTATCAAGATGTGCATCAGTTAGGATGTGTTCCTGATGCATCACACACTTCCTATAGACATATTTAAACTGAAAAAAAGAGAAATCTATCAAGAAATATCCCACTTCTGATGATAAGCAAAATACTAAATTTTCAGATCATGAGAAATTATCACATTTCAGCATCTGTTAATTTTGTATGGAGGATAAAAGCTGATGTGTCAACGTTCTTCAAAGAACATGGAAAATTTCTGAAACATGTCATTTTAATGTTCCAATCAAAGTGAAACATTTTAGCGTTCCCAAAGCATTTTTTGAGGGGAATGATGCTAAACTCCTCTTTTCTGTCTGTTCAAAAAATATGGAAGATGAGGTTTGGATCATCTTTTTCACCAACAGACCAAGTCCTTGAAGATTTGTTCTTCCCAGGTTAACGTAATTATCGTTCTAGCAGGGCCCACATGTTGCCTTGTGGGGATGGAAATTTGAGAGCTGAATGGCAATATTATTATTATTATTATTATTATTATTAACCCAAGGCCAGGTTTCTAATCCAGCTGTACCCTCTCCAATGCAAAAACCGGACCAAAATAAATCTTTTCTGTCTTCTGAGAAATGTGGGCGTCAAACAAACCTGACCTGTGGGGAAACACCCAGGCTGTGATTCCAATAAGGCCGTGCTGAGCTGGGGAACTGTGTCTTGCTTAACTGCTTTGGAAACTAAAAAATATTTCTGGGAAAAAATAATAGAATGTAACTGAAAGTTATTTCAGGGGAACCAGGCTCAAAAGTCAAACCTGCACACAGAGAATGGGAGCGGGGGGAATCCTGGGATTTGCTGATGTGCCATATCCATGATTTAGTCCAACAGTTAGGGCCATAATCATACCTCGAGGCTGTGGCAGGGCATGCTGGGCAGCTGAGAAATGCAAAAAATGAGAGGAAGCTCATCTTTAGATTGCCTTCCCTTGGGCCAGTTTGCCAGGCTAGGTTAGATCACTCTCTGGTGACAGATGGCTGCAACCCCTGGAGGGCCAAGAACCCGAGCCAGAAGTTCACGGAAGTCCATGGGAGGGTTTGCGCCGCGTCGCGTGCCACGGGTTCGGGCAGCTGCACTCCGGAGGGACACCGAGGGCAAGGAGCCTGAAAAGAGCTTCCAAGAGTTCCAGGCTGAGGAACTGCCTTCCCTGCATCCCAAAATCCAGTCCTAACGGGAGCTCTAATGATTTAGAAGAATCACCGCGGTGAAAGAGGAAAATGACCGTTTATTTCTGCAGACTGTTGATTGCTACCCTGCGACCAAGTCTAGACCTAAACACCAGCTGAATCCAAAATGTGTCTGGTGTCTTACAGGAGATGCTCTTCCCATCCTGTGTTCCTCATCCTGTTCAGCTGGGTTTTGGCAGTTTTCAATATAAATGATTAAAAGTATCACAAATTAATGGTTTAGAAAAGCAGAAGATTGCCTCGATTTGGGACACACCCACCGAGAAAGAGAAAAGGAAAGATGTCTCCTTGTGGGATTCTTGTTAAATTCCCAGTCACTCCACAGTTTCTGAAGGCTCTAGTAATTTTATTGCTGGTGCTTCTAGAAATGTTGATCCAGTGGCAGTTCTTATCATCTGACATTGGCACAGCTGCATCTGGTGATGCGGCCTGGCCAAAATCAACACCCCCATGGAAATACCCCTCCAGAGACAACAGTGTCAGGTATGTATGGCCAAAATACCACTGCAGAGAGGCAAGGAGGAAACACCTACAGCAATCATTTGGATCAACGGTTTCCCAAGAGGCTCTTGCAAATGTATATCAACAATTCTGTGCTTGCCAATAAGTGCTGAGAGGAATTGCCTGAAAACCTTTCAGAAAAGAAAAGACATAATTTCATTATTTGAAAAGATATGCAGTAGCTCAACAGAATGTGCAGGGAAAAACTAATAAAAGGAACACTCAGCGCAACACTGACATAATTATCATTTGCTTTTTAATACTGTACACTCACATAAACACAGCATGTTCTCAGCTAACTATAGAAGTTTGTTGAGAATAAAAGTACATCTGGTTTCCTAATAAATTAGAAGAATAAGGAACTCCTTTAGGAAAAAAAAAAATCAACATAAAAAAGACCTCACAGTCACTCTTAGATGTCAAATACCATTAAATACAACTTCGTCTGTTGCTAGAGAAGATAAAAGCAGTATTTAAAAGCCTTGCCAAAAATGTCCTTTTCAGTACTAATTAGCATCAATGGTCAAAGCCTCTAGAGCAAAAGAAGAACAGAGAAAGGGAGGACAAGAGAAATAAGTACCATCACTGACACTAACAGGATTTTTTTAAGCTTTGTCTCATGATACATTAAAGGATATTTTTCTTTTAATATAATGTCCTAAGCTTACAAGTGCTACGAGCAGATGCCCTTCTCAATCTGCATTAAAATCAAGTCCAAAGGCACACAAAGAAGAGCCACAGCAGAAAATGCCTCTTTCCACTGTTTACCCAGTGAGAAATTAGCAGTTCTACAGCAAAAAATGAAGCTGAGACCTCCTTGTCATGTTTGAGAGCACTTTCGGTTCCTACTTCAGGACTTTTCAGCCCATTCTCTGGATCAACAGGAAAAGACTGAAGCACAGTTAAAGAGAGCGAGCCCACCTGACCGTGTGGATTTTGTCTTAATGCTTTTTACAGTCACGTGAGTTTTATAGAGTCTCAAAATGGGCAATTTTACCGTTGCAGCAATGATGTTCACTGGGAATTGCAAAGGGTTTGTCTTTTCCAGCTTTGGCTGTGCAGAACAGCCCCTTGTTGACAATGACAGCATCAGAGGTCATGAGATGCAGGAGTTTCTCATGTATCAGAGTGGAAAGTAGGTCAGCAGGTCTGTTCTGCCACAGTGCCAAAACCAGCTTGGTCTTATCTTTTCAAAGCGCTGGGGGCCAAGGTGTGCATTTGTCTTCCTTTTCCCTGCTACCTCCAATGTATCTGGCACAGCTTAAAAAATAATCTTAACCAACCAAACAAACAAACAAATAAAACCAGAACACCCCAACCAAACAAAACAAAACAACTCCCAAAACCCTGAGTCTTTTCCCTTCCATGATCACCTGAACTTCACTCATTTCCACAGCTTAATTTCTTTCAAAAATACAGCCCCTGCTCACTTCTCATCCCCACAGAGTTAGGTTTGGAGCAGCTGTGGGAGTGCTGCAGTTCCACGGGTATAATCAGACATGAGAATTCCTATATTTCATAATTACTGCTAACTCAAAATATGGGTCAGAGCCTAAAACTGATTAGCCCCTTGAGCTTTTCATGTCTCTTCTTGTCATGAGTGGCATGACAGGGGAAGGAGAATAAACAACCCTCCCCCTCACACTCAGCACAGAGCCAGCCTGGGGCACCGAACCCTCGATGCACAGGCTGGGAACAGCATTGCCACAATAGATACACCAGCTTCCCAAATCTAACCTGTCATTCTGCTTCAGGCCTTCTCATGAGGGGATCTTCCTTCACGTTCCTTTCAGACTGACCATGCCCCAAATTCTCTGAATCGGTGCTAAATGCTTAAACCAACTTCCCTAAGTTGAAAGCCTGGTTTGCCCTCAGCATCCTGCCAATATTTGATTTATTACTGGAAAAATCATCACAAGTACAAGCCTACAAGTAGTAGATCTTAGACTTGGGTGTCTTTTCATTACGGACAGGATCATTTTAGACTGATCACCTCATGCTCAACAGATGGAAATGCTTTTTCTCCCTATCAGTCTTGCATGAGAATCAATGAGTTAATGGTGAGTTCTTCAACTATTGAGCCACTCTGTGTTTGGGATTTCAACTGCCGGGATGTTTATGCAAAGAAAAGAGGAGTTTTCTTTGTGTTCTGAAAAAAAGGTGTTCCAAAGGCCCGAGGGACTGTTTTTCAGGAAATGATCTTCAGTGTATGAAGTGCAACGAAGCCAATCTCTTTCCATGTAATGAAAACTACAAGTGACCAACATCAGCATTTCCACAGCAAACAGGCACAGGCGGCACAGCATGTGAACAACAAAAATTTTTAGGATGCATTATGATTCTGAAGAGAAAGTTTACTTGCACTTAGTACATATCCTAATTAAATCTTCCACTCAACACCAGACATGAAAATCAAAATGCTGAGGAAAAAAAAAAAAAAATAGGGTTTTGGTAAGACAGAAAAAGGGACTTTTACCTCAAAACAGAAAATTGTCACTTGAACAAAAGTTTATGGTATTCCTTTTTCATTTATTTTAAGTCATTGATCTCTGCAACTGCCATGACAGGAAATTATATTATTGCTTGAAGTTCATTTTCTCCTAATTATTAATGCCATTCCATTAGACACCCCCTCCTTGTCCCAGCAGGCACAGATAGAAGGAATCCAAATTGCTGCTTAGCAAAGTGAATGCCCCATCCAGATCTCCATGGAAATCAAGCTTCTCTATTGGAAGCAGAGCCTCAAATTGCTGCAGGTTAGTTTGTATAAGCAATTCCAACCCACATGGGATGAAGAGAAGATGAAAGTCAGCAAAGAATCCCCGGTTCTTCCTGCGTAAACGCCTTTCACTTCACATCTGAAGTTCACCAGGAAGGGCTTGATGCAACACAAGAGAAGGAATCAGGAAGGCAACACGAGATTTTCCTTTCCAGCGTGTCTCATGCAGCCTCAGAAATGCTTTCTGACAGCTCCTCATGTGTTGAAGAGGAATTCTTCGATGTGCAATCAGCAAGGGGGTCTCTGTAGATGCAGGTTGGCATATGGTATCTCAAATTTCCCAGTGACAAGTGGCATGTTAGCAGAGCAACAGAGTAGCAGGGAAAAAGACGTTTTGCTAATCACTCCCTGTTGCCCACACCCTCAGGCAGAATCATATTGCTTTATGCAGATGAGCTCATAACAGTTTCTTCAATTTAGCTTTTATATAAAAAAGTGCCAGCTCCTAACGCTGTGTCAACAGGCACCCGAGGGCCTTCCACTTTACATTGCAAGTGTATTACTATTTAAAGATGAGCTTTTAGCTTAACATCATTGCTTGCCTTCAGAGTTTAATTACCGCCCTCCCCATGAGGCCCAGTGAACCATCCACTCCTCCCACGGGAGTTCTGCCTGGCAATGATCTTTAACTAAATAAGTAAATGCCAAATAAGCACTTCTTAAAGATGCAGTGGCTTGTTCCCTGTCCAGCTCTGATGCTGCAGAAGCCAGGCTCGGCTTTGGATCGCCCTGGCAGCAAGCCATGTTGAGTTTGGAGCTGTCAGTCATAAATCTCATCTCTCTGATGTGAACTAGAAAGGGGGATTTTAAAAAACGGAAAACTTTTTTTCCTTTTGCTGTGTCTTGTTCTCAGTTATCCTACACCATTACCTATAGGCAGACACAAATCACTGAAACAAGAGTCTCTTGTACCCAGTTACGCCAACTGTGTGTCGCAAGACTCCATACAACCTGCATTTCTTACATTATTCCCCCAAATTATTTTCCCACATTTCTTTCCGCCACCTCTATCTGCAGAATTAGAATATTAGGATTGCAAAACAATCCATTTCCTTGGGATAAATATCCAAGACCTAAAATGGGTCAACACAGATGCACTTAATTCTGTGGCAATTCAAGCTACTGGGCAAGACAGAGGCTACAGACTCAACAGTGACCATAGAAAGAGGAATTTAAACAGACTTTTTTTTTGTTTTTTAGTAAAGGGAATAACAAAAATTGTCGCAACCAGGTGTGGTTTCAGAGATGTGGGAGTGTTACAAAGCAGCTACAGTAAAGATGATCCCAGATCTCAGAACCCTATACCCAAATAGTACCAATCTGTACTTCAGCACAGCACACACAGCTCTGACTGAGCTGGAAAGGAGCAGAGCAGGGGATCTGTCTCGCCTGACTTCTCTGCTAACAGGAAAATAACCCACTTAGGGCATATCCCACCAGAGCAGTCATCACACCAGCAGACATGGGCTGTGCTTTCTGGGGCACTGTTCAGCACACATTGCAAATGATCAGAAAATCACATTGTGAATGTGCCTCTTGGGCTTGTCCCTGGCTTGAGAAACAGAATTCAGGCCAGAGTGGCTTTAAAGAACGTTGGGTCTGAAATTAAAATGAAGCTTTCCATCATATAATTATACAAACATAATGGGGTTTTTTGTAAAGTTGCAAGAAATCACTTTCTTCCTCTGTGTTTCAGAATGTAAAATCTCTAACCATAATGTACTGGACCAAATAACAGTACTTCCTTTTAACCTAGGGAGGGCATAATACTGTTGAGTTTGTGCATCAGATTGGAAAAAGATGCAAGCATCAAGTAAACGGAGTGCACAACATCACCATCTTCAGAAGAGAGCAGAAAGCTGCAGTTTCTTGCGGGCTCCCTATGAATTATGGATGTGGCAGCAGGCCTCTGGCAACATTTTGCTATAATGTTAATTTTTCTCTTTTTTGATTTTCTGTTATTTGTATTTATAAGGAAAGCTGTCAAGCATCAAAACCCAGGAATGTTCTTAAAATATTTACTTGGTCTCTGAAGGTGTGAACTGCAGTTGAATAAAACTGGTGCTTCCTCTTCTTTAAGTTTTTACTATTATATTGTTTTCCTCGCTGGGGCATTTGAGTGTTTTACAAACATGACCACTCCTTCCCTTGAAAACACTAACTAAAATGAAAACTAAGCACACATTTCTTCACCTGTCAACTCCTGTGCATGTTGCAGGGTTTGTTTAGCTACTGTGGAAAAGCCAAGCCAGGTAAGTGATTTGTCTTTGTTTCTTTTTCTTTAGACAAAATAATTCAGAATAACTGAAATGGACATGTTTACCACTCTGTGTGCGTTTTAAGCTCTGACTGTGCTTATTTAGAGGAATTGTGTCTAAACACTGACTTTACCCATTTCTTTGAGACGATCCTTCACTGGCAGATTTGGAGAATGGCATCACAACAGGGGCTGTGCTGCCAGCACCCTTCCTTGAACAAGGCTGCAAATACTGACAGATATATCCAGGTACAGGGATCCTGGACTCAGATCAGCCATTGCTTCTCTCCTCCATGATATTCAGCTTTTGAATAAAAAATATAAGAGCAATTGCCCCTGAGTGTGTTGTCACTTAGGGCTTCTCTTTGAGTCTCCTCCCAAGGCATTAATTTCTGTGGGTGTTATCTCTGATGGTTTGGTCCATGGCTGGAATAAAAGGCTCTTAAAGCCTGCACTCACCACTTCAAGGGAGCAGGACCAGAGTGAAAGGCTGGAAAACCTGCTGGAAGTGAGGAGTAAGTAGATGCTTGTGGAGACAGAAGTGACAGACATCGCTTCTGCCCTGGTTCTGAAGGGAAAGGTGACTTCCTTCACTTTGCACGTGTTCACACCTGGAGCTGAGGAACAGGCAGGAGCACTGCAGCCAGCAGGAATGCCCAAAGCAGAAGGGAAGCCAGGGATAGACCTTAAACCTGCAAACCTAAAGAGTGCCACGATGGGTGGCTGCTGCTGCAGAGCAGCACTGAAAACTTCTGTATTTTCCAGCCTTTAGGCACCTGCCAGTGTGGAGAGATGCCAGGAGAGGGCAGGGAGCAAGGGATCCCCAGCACTGCTTGTTCACAGTGGTCTTGGCTTTGTTCTATGGACCACCCTCTGCTGACTCCTTCCCTAAGCAACTCCCTGCTCCTCTCATCCAGGAGCACTCAAAGGGCTCATTGGGTTTTACATGTTATTAAATCACTCCTTGTCAGAGAACTTGGAAAAGCACCAAAAAATTCCTCTTGGATCAATGCTGCAAAGTTAACAAAAGAAAAGCAAATTCACATCAAATAGTCCCTTAAATTTTGATGTGCAAGCTTTAAAGAATAGGATCTTCAATTAATAAATAAACAACATTGCTGCCTTTAGCTTAAAAAGCCTTTTGCTTCATCAGAAAAGACAGCCTTCAACACCTGTACCAAAGGGCACCAAAAGAATGTTTTGAACAGGAGAACTAATTTAGCATCAGCTTTTGCTATCTTAGGAAGTTTATACCTTCTCACATGGTACCCATCAGGCCCAAGCAAAACACCAGCTTTTATACCATAAAGACCAAGAGTATTTGTTGAAAGAGATGAAGGAGGACAGGATTATCTACAGATAGAGGAGCAAATAAGTGCTACAGAAGTGCTATAGGTTATAGAAATGGACTTCTTTTACCAGCTTAAAATATCTAATTTATAGACTCATGGCAAAGGAGATTTTTGAACCCCACCAGGACTTCCCATCCTGCTTTGACACAGCTAAAAGTGTTTCACAGCCTTATGACTTCTGCATTTGCTCAGGTCTGTGTTTTCAGAACAGAAAGACAGAACTTCCTAAAAAGATGCTGGCAAGTGAATAATTCTGGGAGTCTTCAGCTATTTTCTCCCCATTAAATAATCATACTGAAGAGTTTCCCACATGTTACCCAGTTCCTTGGCAGTGCTATTCCAGCTGTAAAATCAAACCTCCCCTGTGTCACAAGACCCTTCTTGCATGGTTAAATGAAAGCAGCAAGTTATGCCATAAGCAGCACTGACTGAAGAGCTGGATGCTGCTACAGAGCCCTCCCACAGATTTATTCCTGCTCTAAATATGATAATAGTATTATTTAATGCACATACTGTAATCACTGAAATATGTCAGCGATCTGTAAACGAGCATTAAAGATCAGATAAAACCAGATTTCTTATGTTTCAGACATGGATTACTGTCAAAATCCAACCCGGAAATTGAAGCAATGCTAAGCATGGTTTTTTTTTTTTTTTTCTTTTTAACAGCATTACAGCTGCAAACCATCTGTACTTAATTGTAAGACAACAAATTGTCTAAAAACCAGCGAGGATTAAGAGGACAAAGCTTCTTATGGACTGTTTATGTCAGAGAAATTTAAAGACTTCTAAGATCACAGCACTTCTTCTGCACTTGTTTTATTTCGGTCGAGCCCCTGTGTTCATCTTCCAAAATGGAAATACATAGAGCATGTTGATCACTGCCACAGCAGCACTAAGAGGTTTATCAGGGTCTTAAACTCTGATGAGAAATCCACTGATAGCTTAAGAGCTGGCTGACATTTACCCCTAAAGTTCATGCAGGGCAAGAAGACCAACTGCTGAGCTCCAGTGCTCCACTGACTCCCAGAACTGGAGAAACTGGGCCAGTGGAGTAGGGTGGGAGACATTTTGCGTGTCATGCTTCACTTGGAGCACAGAAAATCATTTCATTTGTGTGGCATGAGGGACAGAGATTTGGCTGCAGCTGTGTGGAAGGGAGAAATGGAAGTGTCAGTCACCAGAAGGGTCACCCAAGAGCCTTTGGTGTGGATGGCGTGATGTCCATCTCCTCCTGATGAATAACTTCAGTGTCCTGAGCACCTCCAAAATGTTTTGGAGGGTGGTGCTCATTTAGCTGTGCTTGCATTCTCTTTAATTTATTCCCTTTGCCAGTCGTGATTTGTTTCAATCGCTGGCTAGAAAGTAATATTGTGCAATTAAATAACAATTCATGAGATGAAGAACCAACATCGACCTGTCAAAGTCAGCACTTTGCCCACCTGCCAACTACAGCTCTCTTCATTAAAGCAGCGCTTGGTGTCTCTCCCAGAAAAATCCATATCTGCAGAAGGGAAAAACCTGCACATCTGCCAACAGAAACTTGCTTTTAGGGCTCTTTCTTCTTGTCTTTAAGCTCTTCTTTAAATTCTTTTATTCTCTTAGATCTCTTGGAAAAGAAACTCTTAAAAAAAAAAAAAAAAAGAAAGAAAGAAATTCAAGCTTACTCTAAAATACATCAAAAACTCCGAGAAAGCTCTCAGTGCCATTTCTCCTGGGACTTCTTATGCACTAAATTAAATGCAGGTGCTTTAAAAATAACTGGTAAAATATTTAAAGTTGAGTGAGATGTTACAACTAATAATCCACTTGTTAAAATAAACATGCACGTTTTTTAATACAGTAATCAAGAATTGTCTGCCTGGCACACAGACTGCCCTAAATGGTTTCTCCATATTTGAAAAGCTGGATGATATTGGCTGAGTCCAGATTAAAGGTTTGCCTTCAATACTGGTTTTTTTAGGGGTCATTTTTTTATTTTTAACACAAAAATGTCAAATCTCATCTAGGGCAGGCAGTAAACAACACCATCTCTACATTTTCTCAGCTGGGAGATATGTTTAAGGTCACTGTGTTAGAGGTTCATGCAAATGAAGATCACATCCTTTTTTCCCTCTCCTCAAATTCTTTCATTACCAGTTGTTGTTAACTTCTCTATTCTCATTTTAGTTACTGTCTTTTTGATAAATTAGCAAAAACTAGAGAAGAACCATTTCTTTAATTTTTTTTTTAAACAAAGGTAGCTCTACAAGCTTGCACTTACATAAAATGCTGTTTTACTTATCATTTGAAAAGATGACAAAATGAAAAGTTACAGGGATCCAGTCTCAGGTATCCCTCTGTATTGAGATGAAGATTATTTCAGAATTCGTGCCGTCCTTAAGCCCACTGCCTTACTGGCTTTGCCAACTCACAAATCCAATTAAGATTCCAGGCTGCATTACCAGTTCTAAAGAGTCAGTGTGAAAACCTACAAACAGCACATCCTCCAGGGCAAATGTCAGTGGCCTCATAACCTCCTTGTCTCAAATGCAGATATTTAATTTGATTTTCTATCCTCTTTTATATCTATACACGTGTCTAGCTGTTCTTAGAAGTAATCTTTTTAAGGCAAATTCATACAGATGTGCTAAAAAAGTGCATTATGTCCATACCTCCTGGGCAAGATGGGACTACCTGAATGGGACATTTCAGGAGAATCATTCTAATATTTAAAGTCTTAATTTTATACTTCCAGACATTTAAACAAGATCCTATTCCATCATTAATAGAGAAGATGATAATTTTGTACCTAGGGGTATTTTCAAGAAAAAAAAAATTAAAATTGTGTTTGTTTAGGAAACAAAACAAACCAAAAAGAAGCACTAATGCTCTGTAGGGTGTTTATTCGAATAATTAATTTCACTTTTCACACCTGCTAGACATTGTAACAAAATGAAACAGTTAACAATACAAAGTAGTTTTTATTCAGGTATTTTTTTCAGTGCTGATAATTAGTTCCAGTCTGTACCTTTAACTGAGCTTCACTGACTAATTTTAATTAGGCAAGATCTGGTCAAAGGAACAACTTTTCTATCTATTTCTCAGAATAATTTTTTCATTTTGTTACATTTCTTTATAATTTTAAATTACAAGACAGGTTGTTTGTATGAGTTACTGGTAAAAAAAAAAAAAATTAGATATCTGCTTAATAAAACAGCTCACAAATGTATTCTGCTCACATAAACCCACACAGAAACTTCTCTCTTGTCCATATTTTAAGGCTTGTTCTACACAGACCATCCCAAATAATGTTGTAATTCCCATATGTGCACACCACACTTCTGTCAATGAAATTATTGCAACCCACAGGGGGAAAAAGATAATGAAAAACAAAAGGAAAAAGTGTGAGAGCCGCAACACCAAACTGAGTTTGGCTTCCAACCTCTAATTGTTGAGATTCCTCTTGATTTCTGAGGAGAAGCAAATAAAAATACCAGTGAATGCAGTCTTGCACATCTGCTCATTGTGTTCGGTATCAAGGATATTCCAGATTTTCTAGACTGCCTAAAGTGAGTCATGAAGTCCAGGAATAATTGGTAAATCCCAGCTTCTCTAGGATTCAGTGCAGATGCACAGTGACCACTGTGAAAAATCCTCGTTTATTCCAGAGGAGTTACTCCAGGACTGCTGGACATCCCCAAAATTCAGATAAACACTGACTTCCCATCGAAGACTGCAGAATAACACAGAAAACTCTCTTGGGGAAAAAACCAACACCTAAACCCCCCAAAACTTCCATTCATTGAAGCTCCTCAAAATGAAAGAACTGCTCGAATTTTCAGTAGGAAAAAACCCCAAACCAAAGCTAAGTCAACTGAACCATTCTTGTCAAAGCAAAGTGCTTTGTTCAAGGCACGTTTGAGCTGCTCTGAGATTGTTCAGGGTTTTTCATGACCTTTTTTTCTTCCCCTTCCAAGCCAGGACCTGCAGTCCTGGATGTCTCCCAGGATGAGCCAGGCTCACTCACGGCCACGTGCTTCCCTCCTGTCTTATCCAAGAGAGGAAAGTTGGTCCTCCAAAGACGGATGTGACACTTTGAAAGGGTTAAACTATTGCAGTTAAATCTTCTAATAACTGAGTTTTGTCATAATCTTATCATCTTTAGAATTACTAACTCTGCCAGCCAGATCCTGTTCTGTTTTCTGCCATACAAAGACACACAGACATTCGAGGTCATAAAATGACTGATCTTGTAGACCCAATGAATTAAAGCCCCTAGTTTTTTGTGGAAGGATAACAGCACAGAATTCCTAAAAATATACAAATCTGTGAAGTTTGAGACAAACGGGGAAGTATTCCTCTGTATGGTTAAAATATTACATTGCAATGAAAGCTTTGCAGGTATTGCTTGAGAGCACCACAATAACATGAATATTAATTTAATTATTAGATTGTTTATATAGTATTCTTTCTAACCCTATCCCTTAGATTCTTAAATTCAGTGCAACAGAGCAGTTAAGTTGATCTTTATAAAAATTAAGAGATGAAGTCTCTTTCTGACTAGAAACTTATGAAATAACACAAGAAAAAAATCTCAAAAAGTAGCACAAATGGCAGAACAAACATACAGCTCCAGTTTTTAATAATTATAAAGAAAAGTACCTGGTTGTACTACAACTCCAATGTGAATCCAGCAGCTGGGATTAGTTCCTAATTACAATTAGTTCCTAATTTATAATCCCTAAACAACAGCTGGGATTTTTTCATGAGTCACAGCTCATATCTTCAAATCACCTCTGCCCTCACAAATCAAAAAAAAAAAAAAAAAG
>VZTE01005126.1:109965-163617 GCA_013397775.1 Eulacestoma nigropectus | reverse complement strand
TGAGAAAATAAAGGAAAAAAAAGAAGAAAAAAAAAAAAGAGAGAGGAAAAAAAAAACCCAACAAAACCACCAAACCCAGGTTTAACAGCATTAGCTTGTGGAGGAAAAAAATAAAAATATCAGGAATCTTCAACTGTCACTTGCAAAAGTTGCATGCCTGCAATGAATCTGATCTAAAGAGCAAAGAATAATGTTTCAGGACAAAACAATGGATTGTGTTTAGCCAATTAAGGATGCTGCAGGTTTAAATCACATGTTTTATTTTCAAATGAATAGAAGGTGAGACAATAAACGGCAGAAATATTGGATTGAAACAGTTACTGCAATGAATATGCAGCAAAATGCAAATACAAGGGAATATCTAAATCAGGATATAAGAAATGGGAAATTAGTTATATTTTTTCAAGGCTACCAGTAATAAAACAGAGAAAAGCAGACAAAAAGCACTGATCACAAGCAGATTTACTTCGCACAAGAACATTTTCCTTGCAGAGGCAGCGTGGCTCTCTGGAATGTTCTAACTGCTAAATAGGTTAAAAGATTAGTGTCACTAGGAAAATTTCAGCAACACTGAAGTTAAATATTTTCCACTGGACTATAAAATCTCTCCACACTGGGTTTGCAATTAGGTGTCTGTTTATACTTTTCTAACACGAAAAAACCCCACGTTAATGGCAATTAGAGACATACGGAAAGCAGATTATACAAAAAGCATCATGTACGAGCACTAATTTAATTTCCTCCCAGAAAGAGTATCCAAGGCACGTATCCCTCCTGTTTTTCATATTTAATGATACATTGCATTATAGTGAGAAACTGGTATTTGAGCCTTATTAAATTAATCAGTAAATAAATACAAATATACCGCTCCTTTGTAGAGGTGAATTCACCCTTGCACAAGGAAAACCCCAGCAAACTTCAGTGCTCACTGATCCAGTGAATCCTAAACAGAAATTTTTGCAGTTTCCGAGCTTTTAAGACTGGAGAATTCAGCTGAAAGGTCTTAGCAGAAAGATACATATTTAGAGGACAATTCCCACCCCTGGAAGTGTCCAAGGCCAGGTTGGATGGGGCTTGGAGCAACCTGGGATAGGGGAAGGTGTCCCTGCCCATGGCAGAGGGTGGTACTGGATGATCTTTAAGGTCCCTTCCAACCCAAACCATTCTGGAGTTTTATGATATGCAAATATAGGGACATTATTGATAACAATGCTCAGTAAACGGCAGCAAATACCATTTACCTTTAAATTATTCATGTCTTTGTGTTTAGAATGGCCTGACATGGAACTGCAGTTGGAGAGGAACCTTTGTGACCTGTGACATATGTATAATTTCTTTACCACCTTTTCTTACAACAACCACAGCAAAATGTCTTGACTAATGAGAGCAAAATTCCCCCTCAAAAGCAAATATTTCATTTCTCTAATTAGTACAGCATATGCAACATATTTCAAACCAATTGAAGGAAATATGCCCAATACCACAGCCCAAACCACTTCTTCAGGTAAAAGTTACTGCTGGCCAAAATTTATAACCATTCCCAGACTCTTCTGCACCATGGAGTTGTTGACTTTGGAAAAGTGGAGAGTCCTGTCCTGCATAAAGCGCAACCAGAGCAGTGACCTGGCATCCGAATCATCCTTTCTAAACCTCATGTGGAGGTTTAAAGCTTTAGCTGCAGTTAACAGACAAAAAATATCTCTGTGTAATCACTATATTGCAAAATCAACTTTCAAAAGGCCTCATACTTTCATTCAAGCAACAGCACACATTGATGATTTCAAAGATATTCAGGGTGTTATTGCTCATTCAAAAGGAAAGATGGTCTTTGCAGCAGAACTTAAAATACAGTTCACCATTCCATCATAAACGCAGGCAGAAATAAAAGGAAGAAAAGCACAGTTCAGGTTTTTACGCTTCATGCTGATAATTACTTGATTCTGCATGCTAGAATTTATAATCAGGCATTTATCTTCCTTTCTGGGGCTCACCTGGGTAATTACATTAGAAAGTAGTGACTGTGGTTTCAGAATAAGATGAGGATCAATTTTTGACAGGTCACCATTGGAGACAATTAAAAGCAGCTGCTTGCAGCAGTTGGGATTACACCAGTGTGCTGGTTTAATGCAAACTGTACAATCAATCTGGAGCACAAGGATCTTTTGAGGACTGAATTAATGTTTGATTGAATGAACTCAGGCATTTTACAAGCCAGAGTAAGCAAATTGCTCAGAGCTATCAGACAAATACTAATTTGACTAACAGCAAGGATGTGAGTACAGAGGCTGAACTAAGATGCCTCGTTGGAAGCAAAGGGTGCCACAGTTTTCTTCAGCTCACGCTGAACTCCTCTCTTTTGAACAAAAAGTTACACGTGGTTAATGGTGGCAGAGAGAAGATGTGGCAGTGCCTCACTGCTCAGAGTGCTCAGACCTTTTCTAGACTGAGAAACCTTCAGGTATCCAGGGAGGTTTGGAAGTCCCCATCCCTGGAGGTGCCCAAGGAAGGCCTGGAGGTGGCACTCAGTGCTCTGGGCTGGGGACAAGGTGGGGACTGGGCACAGCTTGGACTTGATGACCTTGGAGCTCTTTTCCAGCCTCAGAGATTGTGTGATTTGATTTTAATCCTAGCTAAATCACCTAACATTAATAAAGGATTTATGCTTTCAGGAAGAAGACTGCAGTGATTTAGGCAGAGTTGGACGTGTATTGATGTGTTAAACTGTTGTCTTCACCAGGTACCTCTGGATTCACTGTGATCTGTGTCCTTTCTCCTGGAGTAGAGAAAGATACAAGGCCATTCAGACTCCAAATATCTTCTATATTCTCCAAACAAAATTAGCTGGCTCTGGCATTTTATGCAAGGGCATCCACTCTATTTGCCCAAAATGATGCAAAATTAAGAATCCATTTTAATTCTTGTTCTGAGCACCTGATGCCTGAAGCATTCAGCAAGAGGCACAAGAGATCCTGCAAAAATGTGTCAAAAATGCCCTTTTTCATAGCTCTTGCTTATCAAAACCTCAATCCTTATATTCCTGAAGCAAACTATTGAGTTTCTCCGTCAGTAAGTCACCAACCATCAGCCTGACCTGAAATCCTGGAGGATGGACTTCTCTGAATGAAGGGAGAAATTAATCTTTCTTTCTTACACCTACCGGTGTTTGGTTATACTTGAGGTTGATTTCATGAGATCCAGGGAGATTTAAGTCCACTGATTCATGCATCACCCTTGCCCTGAGAATAACAGCAAGTGTTTGCAGCCACTGCAACTCAGCAAGAAGTGAATGCAATCAGAAAATGCATGGGAGGGAGGAGAGAAACAAGAAAATCCCAGCCTCAGTAGTATGAAAAGCATGTACAACGTGCATTATGCACTTGTTAGCAACTGTTAAAACTTAAGCAAGGTGATGATGAACACAACTGGGATGGAAGATTAAAACAGGATTCGTACCTACTGTGGCTCCGAAGGATTTGTCAGCACAGGTGTTAAATGTTCAGTATCACGAAAATCAAAACTCCTGCAGAATTTCTAGTGTTCTTTTTTACATATTTATGTTAGAAAAACAGTAACAGGGAGAAAAGGGTTATTTAGTGGCTTGTATTGCAGAGGGAAACAACGAAAATTTTGTGTGATTGACTATATTAAAATGCTCTTGCATCCTACAGGGTTAATGGCAAGAGCCCTCAGGGGAAAAGAAGCAAAAATTTCATCCAGAAAAGCCTTTTTGTGCAATTTTTGTGGGGGATTCATTACTTTTCATAGGCAGTATATGACCACCTGCTCCGAGCACCAGCAGTTTGCCAGAGCTGTATTTATTTTTAGGCTGTTTTTGCAAAACCTGGCTGTCCAGTCCCAAAAGCAAAAGCATCCCTTTACCCTGATTCCCTTCCACAGGTACATTATGGCAATCTCCAAGCCACAGCATGTCTTAAAATCCTCCATTCACCCCCCTGAGCCAGTGCTTAAGGGGTCTCTTCCTGCAGAGCCTACTCTGTGTTTCGTTTAAATTCCAGTGCCGTCATCTAGGCCAGGAATCTCAGCTTTGGGATTCTTTGCCCGTCACCTTCAATCTGCGTTACTATGGGTACTGGAAAGCCTATTACTGTACAAGGGGAAGAGCCATGAGAAAGGAAAGGCGCAGAGATTTGCAGCAGCAGCAAAAAAAAAAAAAAAAAAAAAAAAAAAAACCCAAAAAAAAAGACAAAACCCAAAAATAAAGGCAAACAGCAAAGAAAATTCACAGTCACCCGCAGGACGCAATTTTGTACAATATCTTTCTCTTAGGAATGCCAAAACCATTAATGTTATTAGAGGCAAACAAAAATGGAAGGTGAGATCGCTGTTCCCTGCCCCACAGTGTCACACAGAACATCTCCTGCACGCTGTCTTTGCTGTGTTTCTCACCTCTGCGGGAATACTCTGGGAAGTAAATATCATTCACGCAAGAACAGCACTCTGTCAACAAGTCTTTTTTGCCACTGAAATAATCAATGAAGAAACAGCAATCTGCCCTGCAGCCTTCTGCACTCTCCAACGTCTACAATAAGATTTCTACATGTTGGCAGTCAATACAGTTCAATTAATGTTTAATTCATGCTTTCTTCCTGAAGCAAGATGAAAAGACAGAACATTTATCAACAGCAGAACCACAGCAAAAACAAACACTTCTTGTTCCAATATTACCATCTTTTTGAGATGCAAGGCACTGTATCAGAGAACAACCAAAATGTCATCTGCCATTTGTTTTCCAGAGCTGCATTAAGTTTTGCAGATGATCAAATAAAATATTAGCCTAAAAATATATGGTGAAGGGAATTCTTCAGTGAGTGCAGCAGCCACACTAAAGCGTTTTCATTCTTTTCAGTGAAGATATTCTGGAAACTATACACAATGCCATTGTATCGAAGTGTGTGTCAGCTAAAAACTCAGTCCCACCGAAAATCTTTTCTTTCCTGAGCCCTGTGTTTGTGGTTATCAGGTAGATTGCTGGTCATCCAGGTGAATGCTGACTGCTCCTAAGAGGCTGGCAAAGCACTCCCTGCTGAGCTGCCATGATCCCTCTCTCAACAGCAAGCATCTGTCTTGCTGAAGATGCAGTGTTTTATCTCCATGACTCAAACATCCAGGGCTCTAAAAATAAGAGTTTAAAATCTAATTCATGTCTATGGCCCACCTAATCACCCAGCAGGCTTCAGTAAATGCTTTTTCATTGTTTCCTTTTTCATTGTTTCCTTTTTCAGCTTCCTCTGCTTAACCAGCAGATCCAGCTATTCACAGTTATAAATTAACCCCTTAGACCCAAACACAGATCCAAGTCCATCACCAGGAAAGGCTGGTGAAGACAGAGGGTGAGCCCAACCAGGGCTATCTGATGTAAAGAGCATCCTCAGCACTTTGATCACTAGTGACACTTGAGTGCAAAATATGCCCTGCCCCTTATCTTGAAACTTCTCATATCAAAATGTCTGAGATTTCAAAGAAGAAGAGCGAAAAATTCTTTGTATTTAGTGCTGGAGCAGTGGGAGTGACAGAACAAAGGCAGGTGACATTTTTACATACTTTACAGGGTGCCAAATGATTTTACACAAAGGTCATCATTCTGTACTGAAGACATGGTCCACAGCACATGCCAAGAGACCAAAATGCCAGTGACTATGAGAAGTTTTGCTTGGCTACCACCACCCCGGGAAGAAAATGGTTTTATATCAGCAGCAGTTCTGTGCTAAGATACACAACAAGCACAAGCAACAGCATGCAGAATCTTTCATGCCAGGATTTGAAAACCACACCAGAGACAACTAGACATCAATCAGCACATGGGTCTTTTTCTTTTTAGGTATGTCCTGAAGACATATCTAAGTTTGGCCACATATCGTGAGAATTTGTTAGTTAAATGCTGAGGGACCCAGATCAACGAGTAACTAAAGTATCAAAAGCTGGATGTGATAACATCAGAAGGTCCAGAAAACAGGGAATGGAAAGAAAGGCTGAAAGAATGGATGTTGTTTAGTCTAAACAGGACAATATTTTGGAAGCTAAACCAGCAGTCTTCAAAGTGGAGAGTGGAAGAGAGAGAAGATTTTCTCCATCCAACAGAGGTTTGACTTTAGCTTCAGTTCAGAACAGTTCAATCAGGACCAAGAAGCAGAGGGAAAGCTCAGCATCCCTCAGGAGTGGCCCAGATGTCAGGTGGTCCTGCCCTCAGGCAGGGGATGGCACAGGTGAGCTCTCAAGATCCTTTCCCAGCTAACTGTGGGATTTCACAGCCCATTAGCAGGAATGGATTACATGGAGTGTCCAGAGATGGCATCCATAGTGTGCATCCTGCCCAGGGGACGTGTCGCACGCACGTGACGTGGGCTGAAGAGCAAAGGATTCACTTCAGTCTGGATAATTACAACAGATCTACCAATGGAAGGGAAAACACTGAGGAAATTAACTCTGTAAGAGCATGATTACATATGAGCCATATGCAGTCACAGGCCCGACAGAGCTATTCCCTATGGAATCGGGTGGATGATGCAGCATCGATCCTCTGCACGCAAAAGGATGAACCTGGAATGTCAGGCCACGTGTTAAGGGACACAGCCATAACACCAGCCTGGTCCTCATGGTCCTTAGCCCACCAGACAGTTTGGGAGACAGGATGAATGGGCCCAGAGCCAAATGAGTTTTAAAAAACAATCCAATTCCAAGGAAAATACTTGAAAGGAAATACACCTTTTTTTTTTTTTTTTTTTAAACAGCCCACATGCTGTGGGAAATTTAGGGTAGGCATATGGAGGAAATTCTTTACTGTGAGGGTGGTGAGGCACTGGAACAGGTTGCCCACAGAAGCTGTGGATGCCCCCATCCCTGGAAGCATTCAAGGCCAGGTTGGATGACGCTCTGAGCAACCTGGGATAGTGGAAGCTCTCCCTGCCCATAGCAGAGGGCTGGAAGTGGATGATCTTTAAGGTGCCTCCCAACCCAAACTGTTCCATGATTCTGTGCATAAAGGAAGAAATGCCTAGGAGAGAACTATCTCTGCTCCAAACACCGCGGGACATCTCTCATCTGGAGGGAAAAGACCAACGAGCCTCAGGTTAAACCCTCCTAAGGAAAAGCCTGTCTAGGCAGCTGCAAACCGAGAGCTCAATAAGGCAGTAAATGATACTTCTCCACATCAGGTGATGGATTTTGATTCTTTCACTTTTATCAGATTATGCTGAGTACATGAGAAAATAAAAGCAGAAAGGATGTTTCTTGTCTCATAAGCACAGTTCAGATAAGGATAAGAAGGGAAGTCGTGCTTCCCTTTCAAAAGGCGGTGGACTGAGGAGGTATTGTTATTCAGCTGCCAAGAGCTCTCTCCCTTATGTATAGACATCAGTGTTTGCTCTGAAATATTGTCTGATATCTTAATTGGAGGCTACTTTTCACACATGCCCATGGAGAAGTAAGGCACTGGTTCACTTCCTTGCAGGGACAAATTCTGTCCTAGGCCCTGGCAGAGGGAGATTTTCTGGAAGGGGGTGCCACAGCTTTAACTCACACAGCCTCATACTCTGGTGGGCTCTGCTTCAAAGAGTTCCCTTTATATTATCCAGGATTGTTATGGAGTGAAAATTATCCCCTGTTCCAAAGTGCAACTTCCATCTCTTGGGATTTCCTGGATCAGAAGGGCTGGCACAAGCTAGAGAAGTCAAACCTGCCGAAGTGAGGAGAGAACAAAACAAACCAGAAAGAGCCCCACTGAACTGCGAGCAGATGAGTACGGCGAGGAACTCCCCAGTAAAGCATCCCACAGATAAAAAAGGAGCTCTGAACCCATTACTGTGAAAGTGGTCACTGCCATTGTATTTTTTCTTTTTTTTTTTTTTAATGCTGTATCTATGATCCTAAAATTATCCAGCTGTGCTTATAGGAAAAGTAAAGGATTTTGTATTAACTGAGACCTTGGTATCTTCAACTTACTCTTACTAACCTCACCATTTCAATTTTGCCTTTCAGCACACTTTTCACTAAAGATATGAAAAAATTAAGAAATTTATAACAGAATTTTTACAGCAGTAAAAATATATCCCATATTTACAGGAAAGTCTCAATGTTACCCTCCCAGTTTGGCTTGGGGAGGGTAAAGCCATATATACTTCAGAATATTTCACCTACCTCAGTCCACATCCATACTCATCTAACTTGGGAAGTGGGCACCTTATAGCATCAATCAGCTGAAGTTACTCAAACTTTTGATTTTCAGAAGCACTGAGATACCACTCAAGAGGCAAATCCCCACCACAAACCTCACTTCCACCCTGGGAGGGAGCTACACAAGCAGGTGTGCAGTTAAAACAGTAGTGTTACCATGGGATTCACTTGATAAAATAAAATTCTGACAAATACTCCAGAATTTTATCAATAGCTCTGTGGCAGTAGTTAGGTTAAGGTACCAGTATGCAATGCTTTGCCCTATGACTTCTCTTTAAATTGATTAATTACTTTGCCTACTTATTCCTGTGTCTCTGCCTGTCTGCTTTTTCCCCTGAAGAGTATAAAATGGCATTTGTGATTGCTGCAGTTGGAGAATGAGATTTTTATTAGGAAAGCAACTGCTACAGAAAAGATGATCAAGAAAAAAAATTTCTGGTTTCTTCCATTTTTAATAAAACAAAATTATCCCATTTTCCTTCAATCTTGACCTACCAAATGGCTGTTAAACACCTGCCAGGTGAAATGCTTTTTCCTTTCGCAAGGAGAGGATTTCAACACTTAAATCACCAATTCAGCTAATGTTTAATTCATTTCCTTGTCAGCTTGCTAGATTAAAAGAAAGAACATTTGTCAACAGGAGGGAGGCAACAAGAATCCAGCTTTGCACTCCAATCCTAATTTACAAGAGCACCAAGTTCCCATTTCTGGATAAAACCTGTCTTGGGAGGAGGGAGGCCGAAGTTGAGATTGCAAACCATAAAGAGGCTACTGGAACACAGACATCACTGATGATGGATCCTTTAGGCAAAGTCAAATTTATGATCTAGTTAAAATGGAATATCCTGGCATTTAATGTCATCACAGCACTAATGAGATAGATCTGTTGCAGCAAACTGCCTTCTCCCGTGAAATACATGATTTTCTTTATTTCCTCAGCCTCAGCTTGCCTCTAGTTTTATGCCAGGCAGGGAGCAGGAGCTGAGCTTGCTGCAGGTGAGGATTTTTCCCCAGGTGCTGTGCAGCATTTGTGCATTCACTACCACTGTAAAACAGCATAAGGAATAGAAAACACAGTTCTGGGGGGAAAAAAAAATGCAGACATACATGTTCTGCAAAGACCTACAGAGAAAGGAGAAGGGTGTAGAAAAACATCTTTTATTTCTCAGACATTTGTATTTCTTTCTGAGTCATGAGAGAAGAGGTGATTAATCACAGGCAGATGTCATGGGACAAGACACATAGCACAAGTTGTATGTGAAATGTAGACATTACCGGTGGAATCACAAATCCCAGCTTTCCTAATTGGAGATTCCTTCCACCAAAATGGAGACTATGCTGAAAACGCTCATTTTAAGATCTATGACTTGTGTCGCAATAATTCAGAGTTTTGACAGCACTATAAAATGCTGAGGATATCTGGATTCTGGTTTATTCCTCGTATGTCTACCCTTTCCAAAAATACATCGATTTTTATAGGTATGACAAGCTGGTTCAATTCATCTCTATGGGAAGCAATCTTTCAGATCTGTACGTGAATGCTGGGAGATATTTTGAGCACACCAGAAAGGGTAACAAATGCAAACTGCTGTAGGCTCACGTATCTGGCAGAATGACATCCAGGAAACTGCAGAAGTGCTGCAATCTCTACAATGTAATGACACTGCATCAGATAATGCATCACCTGATGGAAACTGCTAAAAATCATATAAAGGAAGCATAAGGGGAGAAAAAATAAGCAAATATGTGGAGGAATAAATACAACAACTGACCTTCTGTTTGTTTTCCTCTATTCCCCCCCCTCCCCAGCTGCTTGGATTTTAGTGTAGTCAAGTCTTTGTTGATATTGCAGCATGAAAATGAAAGTGGAAGGGGGTAGGATTAACCCTAAGAAGAAAGAGGAACCTTTGCAGATTTCATTTATTCCGAGTTCTTCAAACTAATCCATTTGCAAGTCAATCTTCTCAAAAAGGAGAGAGGCTCCGTATTGCAATGTTCCAGGGAAAAGGGAAAAAACCTAAACCAGCTCACACTGAGCAGTGTCTCAGCCAGAGGAATTTGAATACAGATTTTCCTCTCTGCATCCCCCTCACTGTGGCTGCTTGCAGCTTGCACTCTGTGTGCTTCCAAAAGAACCTTTGGATTTAACAGAGCACTAAACGGCTCTAAATAAGAAAGAAGCCTGTGCACCCACCTAGATTCAACCCCTAACAGAAGTTTGAAAGACAAATTAAGGACTTTTTTTTAGTCTCTAGATTATAAAAATCTTCCTACACCTCTATGCTCCCCCAAAATTAGGCATAGGCTCAAAAACCTTGGCTGTTTTGACCCTATGCTTGCAGAATTTGCTGCTAATCTTTCCCCTAGAGCCGTACTGTCGCTAAAGCTAAAGCTTCATTATTTAATTATTTTCTAGCCCTTGAGCACAGCCCTGAAAATGAAATGTGAATATAAACTCAGGCAATGGCATTTCTGAGACTGCAGCAGAACTGGGAAACGAGGCCGCATGGTTGTAGACAATACAAAAACCAGTAATGATGAAATTGTGAAATGCTAACCTGAATCTCAGTTTATATTTCATGAAGAGGAATTGAGCCATATGACTATTTATGGGCTTCTTGGAGGTGCTAAATCTAAACAGGAAGGGTGGTAGTGGAATGTGAGCTTTGCCAGAGCACCATGGATAACCTGCTCCCACAAAAGAGCACCAGCAAAATGCTGATCCAGGGCTTCTCCGTTAGGAACAGCCCTAAGCTCCCTCTTTCCAGAATTCTCTCATGGTTTTATAGGAGTCAGCAATGCATCAGCAACAAACAAAAATCCTTAGAGTGTTGACACTTGAAATTAGGAAATCACAACACCAAGAGTGGAACTGAACACACAGGTACCTCACGGGACAAAATGTTGCTACTCCCTCTCCTATTCAATCCCCCTCCACCCTCCCTTTTATTTAAGGTAAAAAAAACCATATTGCCATAATATGGCAATATTCCATAGCTGAAAAACACACAATAAAGACACCTTTATGCAGGTTTTGGGTCCAGGGAGCTGCTTTGTCTCCTTTCCTATCAGCATGCAACAGGATTAAAAACAATGGCTAATGGGGTTGATATTCCACTGTCACCCAAGCAGGTCTGGATTGCTGCAAGGGCAATTTCTGCCAGCTTTTCACAACCAAGGCTGCTTCTGGCAGCTTCACTATGCTTATTTTTACAATACAGCATTCACCTGGCTACCATCAGCTCCTCCTGTAATGAAATGCCCACCCAAATACTGGCTCATCAAAGAACATTAAGGGTATCCATACACTGAGTCTCATGGTCTTTCCCATAGTCCTGAAAAATTATAAACATCAGGAGATGTCCGTGATCACTCAAAGACACTGTTAGGCTTAATTACAGCTCTTTTTTTCTCCTTCAGGAGGGGGCAATTGATTTTTTTTTTAAGTATATGAATAAACAAACTTGAGAAGAAAAGACTGAGCAGCTGATTTACTACTGCCCACCCATAACAGCAAACCTGAAGCAGTAGTAAACCAGGAGTAACATTTTCTGCCTAAACTCAGGATTTTTCTTCCCTTTTGTAAGCACCAACCTCGTGTCATTTTGAATGATAGTTCCTTTTGTCTGTTTTTCCCTCCAATCTAATACCTGTCACAACCATCACACCACCGAGAGCCTTCTCATAGGCTTCAGTTAACCCACTGATCCATGGAAAAGCAGAACCTGGAGCCTGCAGAAGCCTTTGCTTCCTGAAACATATATTTGCTGAGAGCTTGCCCTTAAAAACTTAGGTTTGTGCATATTTTGGATCCACCACTTGCTTTACCTTTTGACGGAGAAAAAAAAAATGAAGCACAAACTCAGCTGAGGTAGTGGGATAAGAACATCTAAATTTTAACAGTGTTGAGTGATAAAATATCCCTGGAGATTGGAGATGGTGGAGGGAGGACTCAAAAGCATATCAAATTAAACATCTTCGAGTCCTCAGGGGCACAGTCAGAGGGGGGAGGGAGAAGCTGTCATCTCATTTCTCCAGTCAGTGCTGCCTGCAGATGCAGGTTAGGAAGCTTCTGAGGAGAGCAGGAATCCATTTGTTGAAATGTTCTTCCTTCAGATTCATCTGCCCTCTTTTTCTTAGTGTTTTTCCTCAGCATTTCTTCAATTTTCATCATTTTTATGAAATTGATGTTTTGTGGGTTTCCTTTTTTTTTTAACAAAGTCCTCTAAAATATTCATTTGAATACTTACCCAAAAAAACCCCAAATAACAGGCTTAATTAACGAAAGCTCTTTTATCCCTCTCTATTTTCTTTTTTTTTAAATAAACCATTGCATTCCTCCAATCATTAATTAAAATTCAATTTTAAAAATAAAAGCAATGGAGGCCTCAGAACTTATCAATAATTAATTAGGGAATTAAATTGCTCGGCTAGGGGTGGCACACGTGACAGCACAGGTGTCCTGCACTGGTGATCTGTCACACACTGATACCTCGTGGCACGTATGGGGAGCTCCGAGGGCTGGAACAAGCGGGTTCAGCTCCCAATTACGGGGCTGCAGGACAGCTACAGGCTATAGATTGGCTGCTTGTTAATTAAGTGGCAAAATGCAATTTCAGCCTCTGCCCAGCTTTGTACTGCATGACCTTCCTTTTTCCTCCCTCTCTGGAAAAGAAAATTAGTTCCCCTGGCAAGTGACACCGTTCACCTCCTCTAGGTTCTTCCCATCAACTTGATGTAGTGTTTTCCGCTGCACCACGACCACCATCCATAACTTTCAGCAGAGAAATAACCACACAACTGATTTATTTATTTTTTTAAGGCCCTGAATGCAGTGAAGCTTAGAGATTTTCTCAGCTGCTCCAAGCTGAACCAGCACCAGTAATGTCCCTGCCTGTAACCCATCCTAGGGGATGTGCAAAATTCACCGCTCCTCCAGCGTTCTCCAAGTGCCCAACTGGCACTGGGAACCAACGGTATTCCTAGAGAACACAGCTTTGTGGAGAGAGAGATTAAATACATCTGGGGAAAAAGAAAAAGGCAGAAAAAAATTAACATCCATTAATGGCTGCTCTGGTGCGTGGGCCCCGACAAGCCCACGGCATCTTCCGACGGCACCGGAGCACAGCACTCGCTGCAGCCCAGGGAACGCGGCTCAGTCACGTAGGGAACAGTGGCTGTGGGAGCAGGGGTGAGTGGAAGAGACAGACACAGGCGAGGGAAAGAGCTGAAGGAGTTTCGGGTACTCCTCAGAGGTCGGATTTGTGATTTTTCCCAGTGGTGGCTCTGGGCCGGCACCGGGCGATGAGTCAGTGTTTGTCACTAGCGGGGTTCTGCAGCGGGGAGATCTGCAGCGCTGTGACAGCCTGTCAGCACCAGCCAAGCAAGATGGCACTGCCGAGTTAATAAGTCTGGGAGACCGTGAACACAAAGAAACCAGAAATAAAAAGGCCGATGAGAAATGGGAAGTGATAAACAACAAATTACACAGAACCCTGTGCACAAAAACAACATTTCTGCACCTGAAACTAGATTTGTTCTATGGGTTGGTTTTATGTTGGGTTTTTTTTCAAACTTTACAAGCCTGTATTCTAGGGAAAATCCTTTCAATTGCTCTCAGACACCTAAAAAACTAAATATAACCACACACATAGCCCAGTGGCATGATGCGCTCACTCTTGCCTGTGCCAACACTGAGATTTACAAAACAGCTCATTCAGCCTGATAACAGCATGGGACATCCCCCACGCTGGGTTTTCCACTCCAGGGATGGAGAGTCTCCTTCATAGAAAGTGACACCCTTGCAGGATGCCTGCAGCCCATCTGGAAAGGGCACAGCTGCTGTTTGGGTCACAGAATCACAGAATCACTGAGGTTGGAAAAGACCTCCAAAATCATAGAGTTCAACCTGTGCCCGATGCCCACCTTGTCCCCCAGCCCAGAGCACTGAGTGCCACGTCCAGTCATTCCTTGGACACCTCCAGGGATGGGGACTCCAAACCTCCCTGGGCAGCCCATTGCAGTGCTTGAGAACCCTTCCCATGAAGAAATTCCTCCTGGTGTCCAACCTGAACCTCCCCTGGTGCAGCTTGAGGCCATTTCCTTTCATCCTGTTCCATGTTCCCTGGGAGAAGAGGCCAGGGGAAGGACACCCTTGGCTGGCTGCAGGGTGAGCCGGCCAAAGTGTGCACAGGTAAACAAAACGAGGTCTGGAGCAGAAAGTCCCAGAAGAAAGCTGGATCTCTCCTTTTCTTAAATAACCTGGTACAGTTCTGAATTGGATGAGAGAAGACAGAGCCTGTGAAGGTCAATGGGTCAGGACCTTGCTAGCAGGGCATTGCTGGAGGAGGAAATTGAGGAAGCAGACATTGGTAGGAAGTGGAAACTGGAACCTGTCCTGACAACCTGGATTTTCTTTGACCAGCCACTCTGTTGAGCTGGGCATCCCTGATGTACATCACAGGCAGAGAGTGACGTTAACTCCCTCGTGTCCTGCCACTGCTAAGTGCTGCTCTCAGCTCAGAGGCCAGGCTGCAAATATCCCCTGCTCCCTTAGGCAGCGGGGCCATTCCAAGCCTTCCTCAGGACTCCCAGGAGCACAGTGGCTATCCCATGCCATGTTCCTGTTATTTCTAACAGCAGAGTTTTTGGCAGGGCATCACCACTTCATTATTTCATCGTTAGCTTGTTTGGTAAAAGATGGTGGAACATGGCAAACACTGAGAAGAGAATTGTCTGAATTTTCAAACTTTTTTTTTTCCCAGCACTAATCGTCTATTTAAGGATTCAAAGGTGAGTAAAAGCCTCCATTTAATGAGTAAATCAGAGTGCATCATTTGGCCCCTGGCAAAACAAGGCAGTTTGATTGCTTAGTCTATGTGGGTTTAGTTTCCTACAGTTTCCCCTGCAACTCAATGCTCACAGATGCAGCATCTCTTCCCTCCCTTCTTTCCCCAAACTGCTTTTAACCCAGTAACCTCTTCTCTTCTTCCTTTGACTGCCTCCACAGCTGGATTCTTTTTGGCTTTGGGCACACCCACATTCTAGGGATGTCCAGAAAAAATTAACCAATTAAGTCATCCAAAGCGCCGAGTGTAGTTAACATCCATTTAGAGCATGAAAAGAGCAACGCACCTTCATGGGCCTTTGCCAATTACACGGTGCTTCAGCCAAATGCAAATCGTGCCAGAACAAAATCTCCTAACTGTGCATTATGTTCATTTCTAAACCCTGTTAACTTAATTAACTCTTGGTTAGATGTGCACTGATCTCAGACGTAAGGCATGTTTGATGAGGCGTTTTGCATTAGGCAAAAGAAAGAACTTGGAATGTGCAAATGATTTGCAACAAGAGAGAAGACTCCCTTCATCAAATTGTATACAACTCACACCCAATTTGTGGTCAGTGAAGGTTCATTTTCTATTTGTACTTTGTTATGCTCTTGTCAGTTTTACTTGGATCACAAAGCATCATTTGAGCAACTCCATCCATCAAATGTGGAAGATAATATTCTGCATTGTCAGTGCCATTTAAAATGCACGGCCAGGTAACATGGAAAATTATTAAACCATCCAACACTGGTTGTATTTAACCTGTGTTGCCACTGCTAAATCCACACACTGAGTGCCTGCTTGGTGCAATGGAGGCACAAGTCCAGATCCTCAGATCCTGCACCCAGAGGGCAGACAGCCATTTCTAAAAATAAATAAATAGCAGGGAAGGGGCTTATCATTCTTAGCAGAGCTGTGGCATTTTTAGTGAATGCAGATCCACACCAGAAATAACTAGAAGACGGTGCACTTCACTAGCTGCTAATAACTTCGTTGCTTGGAAATTTAATATTATCTCAGGATACCTTGCTGTTTGCTGGGGCTTTTTTACAAAGAAGGAGAGAAAGAGAGAAAGAGAGAAGGAAAGAAGGAAAGAAAGAAGGAAGGAAGGAAGGAAGGAAGGAGGGAAAGAGAAAGAAAGAAAGAAAGAAAGAAAGAAAGAAAGAAAGAAAGAAAGAAAGAAAGAAAGAAANAGGCAGGCAGGAAGGAAGGAAGGAAGGAAGGAAGGAAGGAAGGAAGGAAGGAAGGAAGGAAAGAGAAAGAAAGAAAGAAAGAAAGAAAGAAAGAAAGAAAGAAAGAAAGAAAGAAAGAAAGAAAGACCAAAAAAAAAACCTGATACCCAAATGTGATGCACACTAAGGCAGAGATTACAGTTGGCAATAGGAAAGTAATCTGGCTGCCTCCCAAAGCAGGTGCCATAAAAACAAATCGTTATTGCCAGAGAAGACAGGCATTCCTGGCTGTAAAAAAAAAAAAGTAATTAAATGGGATAACAACTCTGTTCTGTCCTAGAACTGAGGCAGAAGAAAGTTCCTTCCCCACAGCATCCTGTGCACTGTAAGAGGCAGCTTCTAAAAATCACAGCTGGACGCATCTGTCCTCCCTTATCTTTCAGAATTCACACAAAGTGAATTCTGAAAGATATCCTTCTTGCTGAAGGAGCAACATTAAATTGATGTCACCCACATTTTGCACCCCTCACCTATGGCTGCTAAATAAACCTCAGGTGAGTAACATCCTCTTATAGGCACAGAGAGGCTTCCAGAGCACAGAGAGCACTGCACTGGCACACTGAAAAACATGCAAGCAGGGCACTCTGTAGCCGTTCTCCTGTCATTAGGTATGGTAAAGAACAAGAAGAGACAGATACCATGACAGGTCCAAAAATAACTTCCTTGAGTTAAACAGAATTATGGTGTCTGGCTGTGGGCTATATTTCCTGTGGCCACTCAGTTGCCAGCACAGGAACATTTCCCAGCTTTCCTCAGTGTTAAGCTGAGAGCAAATGCTCCCCTGCCACCCTCAGAATAGAAACATTCAGACTCTGGAAGGCTACACCATCTCTGTCTTTTAGCATCAGCAAGTCCAGAAAAGCTCCAAAGGGCATTTTGATTTCTGTTTCTTCTTTGTGATTTCAGAGGTGGGCAGAGCAGTGCAGAAACTCTCATGCTCATTCCTGCAGTGGTTTCCTTTGACGTGCAATTTACTCCATCCCATCCCTGATTCCGTCTCCACATTCCCTGCTCAGGAAGTCCCTGTACACAGAATTTCCCATGTGCCTGGATGACCACAGCCAGTTTATGCAGCACTTTGTGAACACAGAGCTACTTTTGTCACGCGAGCTGAAGTGCTACCTCTGCTGCTCGTCCAAGCCTGCTCCTCCTCCCAGCACCTCCTAGTTACCTCACTCTGCAGATGTATTGCTGTATTTTTTAACAGAATCTGGTTATCTTGTCAAAACGTACTCTTAATTTGCTTCTTAATAAAACAGACCAGCACATCCCACCCTTCCTGCAACTCAGTACCAGCAGATGTTTGCTCAATATTCACCCGTGACAATTTCTGCTGATACAACACACGTTACTTCAAAGTAACCCTTTGAACCTGAATTGGACTACAAGCCTCATACACACACTTTAATTTTGCATACTAGAAGATGCTTGGTTTAGCATGAAGTCAATTTGCATACTGATAGATCTCTTCTTCCCCTTCCAGTCACAATATAAAAAGTTGACACACCGCTGTCGTAATTCAGTGTACGTCAAAACTGATTCCTTTTGATGCATTCAGCCACCTACTGTCATTTTAATGCATTTTCCCTGCACATGCACGCACACTGTTTCATGTGAAAACATTTACATTGGCACTCAATCCAGTTAATTTTTCCCTCAAAGTTGAAATATTCAAATAGAGGTGTATTCATCTCTTCAAAAGAGTCAACATTGTCAAGTTAGGGAAATGGAGAAAGAGGAACTATTCCATTTTCACAGCTATTGAGTCAGAAATAGTTTTACACTGAAACTGCAAAGTTAATCAGTTGTTTCTTTATTTATCTTGTGTTAATATCTACTCAGTGTAGGGGAAAGCACAGAGCTCCTCAAAAATTTCCCACAGGAGAATAAGACATGGGGAAAGAAATTAAAAATATGTGAGAAGTACATAGGTCATGTACCAGAGCAGGGTAACTTCTCATTCAGTCCTGGCAGCAAACAATGAGAGTAAAGAGACAGAAAAAAAAATGACACTGAGATAAAAAAGTTCATACACAAGTGCATGACGTTTATATGCCGTATAACCTAGTCTCACACCCAACACACCAATAGCATTTTCCTCAGGAGGTTAGGGAGGACAATTATCTGCATCAAAACACTCATCTGACTTTTTAGAAAGCTATGTTTTCCTATTTCTGGCACTTAATGAGTTCATTTGGCAACACAATTTAACTACTTAGTATTCCTCAACTTCCCTGGTACGAATGATGACTTGTTGGCACCAGCCATGCTTTGCTGTACAGGTGCATGAAATTGCATTGCTGAAGTTAATTCTAACAGGAAACTTCTGAATAAACAGAGAAAAACAGCACAGGAAGGACGTGGAGCTGCTGGAGAGAGTCCAGAGGAGGCACCAGGATGAGCAGAGGGATGGAGCAGCTCTGCTGGGAGGAAAGGCTGGGAGAGCTGGGATTGTTCAGAATGGAAAGGGCTTTAAGGTGACCTCATTTTGGCCTTCTAAGACCTGAAGGGAGCCAAGAAGAAAGATGGAGAGAGACAATTTACAAGAGCCTGGAGTGACAGAACAAGGGGGAATGGCTTCAAACTGAGAGAAATTAGGGTTAGATTAGACATTAGGAAAAAATTCTTTCCTGTGAGGGTGGTGAGGCACTAGAACCAATTTCCCAGAGAAGATGGCACTGCCTCATCCCAGGAAGTGTCCAAGGCCAGGTTGGACGGGGCTTGGAGCAACCTGGGACAGTAGAAGGTGACCCTGCCCATGGCAGGGAGGTGGAACAAGATGATTTTAAAGGTCCCTTCCAAGCCAAGTCCTTCTATGATTCTGTGATAAGTACGATACAAATACATGTAAATACACTCTTCTGAATCACTTGCATAGCAAAAAAAAAGAAACAACCCAGCAAAAGTAAAACGAAAACACATCCCCCCATAAAATTAAGGAAAAGGAAAGGATTAAGACGTTGAGGATGCTACCACTTCATTACACTGATCTTTCAAGGTATTAAGCACAAGGGCTGTTGTCCTCCTTTAGCAAAGCTTTCAAGATTGTGCAACCACTTGAACGAGCACTGAGAATTTTGTTTACCGAGATCTGTTTCCAGTGATTGCAGAACGTGGGGAAAGAGCCGGCAAAGATACAACATTCTTATTCCGATCTTGTCTCCCCGCTGGCGTCATCCCTAAGGCTGAACCTGCAAGCAGAGAACATCACCCATGCCGGCAGAGCACTGGGATCTGTCAGATTCGCTGCCACCGACTCACTGATTGATTTTGTTTCTCCCATTTCTGGGTCAGTGAGTGTGGCCGTTTTCCAGGCGAGTATGAACTGCAGCAGATACCGCCTGTGAATCCAGCGTGCTTTAGCTGTAGGTGGGGGCAAAGAGCAGGATTTGGTGCTGAGCCTTTGTCATCAGCATTTATGTGTGCACACGCACATGTACTCGCCCTCCAAAATTTCACCTTGGAAGAGAAAACATTCCCTTGGAGACAGAATGGGTTAGGAAGCATAGAACATCTCCTCATTATAATACTGACAGGTTTTTGGCCTTGAGCTCTATTCTTTCTTTTCAGTAAGAATTTCCTATGGGTTTGAAAGGCAGAGGTAAAACTAAGTTTATGACATATTTGTGTGTGAAAAGAACGTGTGGAAATGATGTCTAAAAAACAGGAATGGTCCCAGGATTTCACATGTTCATTGATAAACCATCTTCTCCAACTAAGAAGTCTCTGTGGAATAGTGAAAATGTATCAGATTCCCTGAATCACTTCTAGTTTATTTCATCTGGGATTTTTTTTAACATTTTAAATGAGGTATTTCAGCTTCACCTCTTGTCAAATCCCATGAATTTAGACAATACCTCATAAGGCTTTAAAGAGTAATCAGACATGTAATTGCAGTGTTTTGTTAAGTTACTCTTGTGACCGAAAAAGGGGCAGCAACTCAACTGCTCAGTGCTCCATAAAATCAAAGCTGGAAGAGAACTTAAGGATCATCCAGTTCCACTGCCACCCCAGCACCACCATCATCACCCCAAAACCATGTCCCCAAGGGCCACATCCAGACACCTCTGGAACACTGAAGATGGTGACTCCAACTCTCTGGGCAACTTATTCCAATGCCTGATCGCTCTTTCAGTGATTTTTTTTCTTTTCTAATACCTAAACTGAACCTCCCCTGGTGCAATTTAAGGCCATTTCCTCTCATCCTTTCACTTGGGACACAGCAGAAGAGACTGAGCCCCATCTCACTCCCCACCCTCCTGTCAGGGACTTGTGGAGAGCAATGAGATCCCCTCTGAGCCTCCTCTTCTCCAGATAAACAGCCCCAGCTCCCTCAGTTCCTCCTCATAGGATGAGATGTTTTCCAGACCCTTCCCCAGCTCTGTTGCCCTTCTTTGGCCATAGGCTGCTCAATTCTGCTGTTTACAAGAGTGGTCTGTTTTGCCTTTTGTTCTTTAGTGTTGATTTCTCTAAGACTGACTTCAGATGGATAAAAGGCCCAAACAGAGGGAAGAATATTCAATTGGACAGATATTAATAGCAGTTCTCAACCCAAGAACATGCTAAACTGGCTCTAGCAACTCCTTTGAGTCATCAGCTTGTTCTCCAAAAGATGTATTTGTTTAGACTTCCGTTCTTTCTCTACTTCTTATCCATCAAGAAATGACTCCACGAGGAAACAAAGAGAACAATGCTGGACAAACACTGAGTGTTTACACTCAGTCAGGAGGACATGGGCTGGTAAGGCTCTTGAGGCAAACTGTTGCTCTGCTGCCCACCAGCAGAAATTTGCTTTCTATCAAAATAACACAGGAATTTATTTATTTTTAAGTCACCCTTTTCCATTTTACCATTTAGGTCATAAACGATAATCATGGAATCATAGAATGGTTTGGGTTGGAAGGGACATTAAGGACCATCCAGTTCCAAACCCCTGCCATGTGCAGGGACACCTTCCACTAGACCAGGTTACTCAGAGCCACATCCAGCCTGGCCTTAGACACCTCCAGGGATTGGGAGTCCACAAATGGGATTTGGAGAAACAAATGAAAAATGGGATTTCTCGTGTACTTTCAGTAGTATCAAGGGTGATGAGAGAGCACTATGGCAGGACCCATCCCTGGGGCAGTCTTGTCCCTGCTTTGTGCTTGGGAAGTACCTGGTCTCCTCTGAGCTGTAGTATCTGGCTGGCCCTGGCCACAGTCATGCCCAAGAGCCCAGTGAGAACCCGGCAGTGTTTGCACAGTCAGCACAGGACAGCCTGGCACTCCACCTCACTCCCTGCTCCTGTTTTATTTACCAGCGGAGATGTGGCCACTGAGCCCTATCTAACAACCATTTAAGTTGGCTGCAATCATTCTGCTCACTCTGATGCAACTTTGATTACATTAAGCAAATTGGAAAAAGGCCAGGTGGAATAGAAAACGCTCTTAGCCTTGTTTTGAGAAAGCAATTAACCTACATAAGAACATTTCTCATGAACATTATCAGCATTAACCTCACCTCTCCTGTCATAGGGTGCAGGAATTTTGCCAAAGGGATTTTGGCATTGTCTTTACTACCTTTGGCTGTCCTAAGCTTACCTTTTAGAAGGTTATCCTAGGAGTGAACTGAGAGACAACAGAGTAGGGAAATGACCACAATCCTTCCCAATGTATTCCAATTGTTATATCAGCCGAGGCTACCTTTGTGCTAGGAGACACTCTAAAAACAAAACAATTTCAAACACTCTAACATTCAAGTCCATAGTTTTCAGATTTCATTGCACTTTCCTGAAATTAGCAAAGTTTTTCCTCAAATGTATACTTATTTCATGGTAAAATCATTCTTGAAAGCTAAACATTGTCTTAGATAAGCAAAATAGATCCTGCTCTTTAACTTATTCACAGTGAGGTGCATTTTTTAACATTTTTATCTGAGCTCTAAATTGCCACAATCTTTTTGGCACAGAGATTGACTGAGATGATCTCAGCCATGATCTCACCAGTGCCGATTGTAGACTACTGATTTTGATACATCCAGGAACAGTTCAAGAACAAAAGCAGTGCTTTCTCTCCCAGATTTGAAGTGGAAATGCAAACTTAAGAGTAGATCAAGAAAACCTTTTTATTGCAGAAGAAACCAGTAGAGACACTTAAAGAGTTTCCTGAGGGAGATGATTCTGCACCTCTTTTCTACTGTGGTGAGATCCCACCTGGAGTACTGTATCCATCTCTGGAGTCCTCAATCCAAGAAAACACATGGACAGGTTGAAGCAAGTCCAGAGAAGAGCTTGTAGTGATAGACATGAGATAACGGTTTTAAACGAAAAGATTCAGACTAGATATAAGGAAAAGAGTTTTAAGGGTGGTGAAACACTGGGACATGCTGCCCAGTGAGGTGGTGGATGCCATATCCCCGGAACATTCGAGGTCAGCCTGGATGGGACTTTGAGCAACCTCATGTGGTTGAAGCTGCCCTTGGTCACTGCAGAGTTGGACTAGATCACCTTGAAAGGTCTCTTCCAGTCCAAACCATTCTATCATTCCATGATGTAATTTCTCATCTCTTCTTGAGCACTGAGAGCTTTGCAGCCTTTGAGATCCAGACCCTTTTGAGGCTGCAGGTGCTCTGCTGAACGTGCCACTTTCCAGCTTCTCTAGCAGTCATCACACATCACTCAGAGCATGTGACTTCTCCTCCCTCCCTCTCTCCCCCTCTCTGTCAGTTAACACACACATCTGAAACTCTACTTAGCATTCCCTCTGTTTTTTTCCAAGCCACAGCACACGTTCGTAAACAGTCCTTGGTGTTTGTAACCTGATCAGACACATCACAATTTTCAGTTGTCAGAACAAAAACGACAGCAGTTTTAACAAACACGGGATAACACAGCCTTACACCATCCCTATTTCCAGAGGGAAATGCACAGCATTCCCCACATAGTTCAAACAGTGAAGAGACCAAACAAGAGGATGAAATAGCAGTAGTACAAAATCTAAAAAAAAAAATCCCAAAGCCAACAAAAACCCACCACAAACAAACAAAAAAGTAGAACAAGGTTATGAGTTTTGTTTGGCCTCAGAATAATTACAAACTGAATGAGCTGATTTTCAGAGCTCATGGACCCCTCTGCTTTGAAGGACTGGTTCAAAAACTTCTTCCCAGTTTGGGTATTATTCAGGGCATGCGAGAGAGAGAGAGATGGGGCATTAATCCCACCTTAGGGTCATATACTACACTTACTCTCCTGACACACCTGTCACAAGAAAGCAACTTTTTATATGGAAAAGTAACTGTGAGAATATATTAATATATTTTTATATGCTTAATGAGGCTTAACAAAAGAGAGAAACATGGGGCAGAAGCTCTCTGAGACCATTAACATTTGAAGGTCTCAATGGTCTGAAAAGAAATATAGGGAAATGAGAGTGATAGCTGATCAAAGGATAAAAATACCAATTGTAGAAATGATGCTTTGGTCTCTGAAAGGTGAATCTGTATAAACAGATCAACTGATCAGAATATCATAGGTTTACCATGCGTTTTAAAAAGTACACCCATCAGGTGAATAACTTTCTCATCAACTATCATAGTTTAATATAAATATTCAGAAAAGCAGCTATTAAAACTCAACATTAGTTTTGTGGGGGCCATTTGCTTTTGTTTTTGTTTTCATTTTTACAGAATCAGAGAATCATCAAGGTTAGAGGAGACATTCACAATTATCCAGTCCCACCATCAGCCCAGCACCACCATGGTCACGCCTAAACCATGTCCCCAAGTGCCACTTGAGAGAGACTTCACCTAGAGACGACCTTGATCATCAACAAGAGGATAAACTTTAAAGACTGACTGGCTTCAGTCATCCACTAGCCTAAAGGATTATTCTGAAATTTCGGTAAAAGTTTTAACATACAACTCCTGGGATCAAGGAGAAATTATAAGAAGAAATTCAACTCCTTAAAAAGCTGCCACAGGTCCAGAAATAAAACGCCTCTCTCAGAAACAACAGTAGTTTTCTTCATTCTATCTATACATCTAAATCCAGGTAACTAAAGGATCATCCTAGAAGAAACAGATCTCAATTATTTCTAAAAACAAAAGAATAAACAACAGGACAGAAACTGGCAATATTTTTCTGTGAAATATATTCATCTTCTAGTGACAAATACTGGTTTTTTGACATCAAAATGCTCTGGGATTGCAATCATCAGCCTAAATTGTCCTCAAATTGAAGAATAAATAAACAAGAGACTTTAACATTGAACAAATTTAACAAGTCACTAATCTAAAAACTTTATTATTGAAGACTTATATTGAAGAAACAAGGCATCAAACTCTGTCCTGTACTGCTTGCTGTACCTTTTCAAGAATTGAAAAGAGTGTTCTATTTTCTAGCTGGCTTTGTTTGAATTTTGCCAATGAAATAAAATTTAAAAACGCTTGTTTAATGACCCTCAATCTTTTCCAAGGTCAGATACCTGCTATTCATACATTTAGATTGAGAAAGGGAAGATTTGCCAGCCCTGCGCCTTGTGGGGAGCTGGACCGGGAGAATTCTAAAGGTCCTTTACTCCATTAATGATTCTGGGAATCTGTGAATAAAACTCCTGCCTCTTCAGAAATTGTTCCCAGCTATCTTAGTTGGGCATATGGTATCAATTACCATAATACTCCAGTTCTTTGCAATCTTTAATATATTTATTTTCACAATCCTTTTGAGAGGCAAGAAAGTCTATTATCCCTATTTTATAGATAGAGGACTCAGGTATCGAAATTTAAATGGTTTCTGTTAAATATTTCTATTCTATTCCTCAGGCTCAGGGTTCCTTGGATGCTGAACATATGTGAACATTTATGCACAAAATGCCAAAAATACGCTTCAGTCCTCTTGGGTAATTTCATTTTCATAATTTCATACCTGATAACTGCAATAATTTCACAGGACTGGAAAGCTTCATTTTGGGCATTTTAATTTAAACACCTGAAAAAAACCTTAAAACTCTTGTCATGGCAGCATCTTGTGATTTGATAATGTACCCTGGACTCAGCCAAAGCCAAGCACTTAATAAAGCAGCATGATCATTTGAATGGCCTGGTAAATACATTGGAAAATTGTCGATTTTATTTCATAGATGTCACAGAGGTGTAAAAGTTTCCTGCTAACCCTGGCATCACCTTGATATGAAATACAGGTTAGTAACTCTACTCAGAGGGAGGAAATGAAGTATGAGTGTCCTTAGTCACAGAATCAATGACAAATTCCAACATAGAGGTTAAAACAGTTCCTTAAGAGTTCCAGTCTCAAGGCTGATCTAAATAATTCGAGAATAACTCCCCAGGTTTGAGATCCCAAAAGAATATCAGCAGGTTAGCAAACCAAACCAAAGCAATAGTGAAAGAAAAAAAAAAAAAAAAGATAAAATATCGTAACACTTTATCAAAAAAACCACACTTAAACACAATCACCTACTTCTGAAACTGGGAGAGATTCAAGGCCAACAAAGTCTGTAACATTTCTCCTGGGAAAGGGTGGTCAGGCCTTGGAAAGAGCTGCCCAGGGAGGTTTGGAGTTCCCATCCCTGGAGGTGTCCAAGGAAGGCCTGGAGGTGGCTCTCAGTGCTCTGGGCTGGGGACAAGGTGGGCATCGGGCACAGCTGGGACTTGATACTCTTGGAGAGCCTTTCCAGCCTAAATGATTCTGTGATTCTGATTCTGTGATTTAACTACAGATATTCTGCAGTAGAAGCACATTTCACTTTAATGCTCAGAAAGTCTAGACTTTTACTGCAAATACCTCATAAAAACAATGAAGTGGGAAGTGTAAATGTGGACAGGTTAGCAAGGAAGAAGATCTACAACGAGCCTCTACAAGCCTGGCAATATTTTCTCCTCTGGACTTACTCAAACCTTGATCACAACCCTTCATTATGTTTCTATCCCCAGGAGAAATATTCCTTTGCTTTAGCATACTCTGCTCTCTTTGTGGCAGATTGTTTTAAAAATATTTTAAAGGAGAGACTCAGCGTGCTGCTAAGACTCCTTCCATCAGAGTTGGAATAACAGAGTTCTCCGTAGAAAGGGTTCACTCCATTCCGTGTTCAATCTCCTGAGTAGTGTGAATTTATTAACAGCTTTGAAGTGGTAAAAAATGTGATGTGTGTGTGTGCGTGTGTGTGTACAGATGATCCAAACAGTACAAAAACCAGCCAGGAAATCAATAAAGTAGCTTTTTAACAAATGCATTTCCAGCCGATCAAAAGAATCGCCTAACGGCTACACACGGCTGATCTAACACTCATTACATTATCATTTCAAGGAAACATCCTTTGCAGCTGAAAGGTGAAGTCTTTCTGTAATGAGCTCCTTCTGCGTCAGCAACAAGACCCTTTTTTATGGCGCTGAGACAAAATAAATATGTGACAAACACCGGGGAGGAATTATTCTCTGCAAACAAACGTTTTTCTGCATGCAAAAGCTCTGGCTTGGACTGGGTTTGCTGATTGGAAGGGAGGAAATGTAAAGAGAAGGGGGTCTTTCATGTAGGGCCTTTTCATTAAAAGATGTAATTAATCAGTGGTGGCCCATGACGGATGATGTAGTAGGTGGACCCCAGCTGGATGACAGGTACCCACCAAAGCCTCTCTATCACTCCCCTCCACAGCTGGACAAGGGAGAGAAAACACAACAAAGTTTCATGAGCTGAGATGAGGACAGAGAGAGATCACTCACCAAATACCATCATGGGCAACAAAGACTCAGCTAGGGGATATTAGCTGTGTTTTTTACCAACAAAATCAGCGCTGGATGATGAGAAGTGAAATAAGCACTTAAAAACACCTTCCCCCCACCCTTCCCTCCTTCCCAGCTCTTCCTCCTCCCTCACAGCAGCACAGGTAAATGGGGAATGGGGGTTATGGACAGTTCATCACACATTGCTCATAACACTGCTCATTGCTCTCCGCTATATCACTCAAAAGATTCTCTAAAAGTAAAACCACTTCCTAAAAGTTCCTGCTAAGGAAAGAAGCACCTGTTATAAATAACCACAACACGTTCAAAATTTTCTGGGAATTGGACTTTTTTTTTTTTTTTTCCCAAGCAATGACAGTGGCTTGAGGCCACCACATTGCCTCATAGTTCATTCTAAAGTAGCAAGGAAATTCAATATCCTCCAGCTGGTTTTGGATTACACAATCAAATCACACTTTCAAAGGAAAGTATCACTGCTTCTAAGCTTGTCAGTTCAAATCACCTGCAGCCATTACCAAAACTGTGCAATTGGGGTAGCCATGGAGCACAATAAGAGAGATAAAATATTTTTCCATGAGATTCATTAGGGGACTAGTGATAAACAAAGTTATTCATCTAAATTCAGGAAGGCTGAGACTGAGACTTCTGTTTTCCATAGTGCCTTTTTCTCAGGAGTAATGTGATTTTCCATAAAAATTTTATTGGCACAAGAGCATTCCCACAGGGGCCAGAAAGAGAATGAGGAAATCTCGTCCCTCGCAATGCTTCAAGGGAAGTCAGGAGATCCCTTCTTCATGAAGGGAATCATGACCCCTCAGAATGAAGCACAAAAGAGGATTCATCTCTTCTGATATTCTGTGTCTTCACTGTTAGCGTCTATGTCTGAAGCTCTTCAGTCCAGCCTTGCTCGACACCAGATGGATAAACACACATGATTTTAGGGAATGAGTTCTCTAACCAAACCGAAATATCTTGGTCTCAAAAAGACAAATCCCATCTTAGAAATGTCTGTTTCCCTTGTCTTGTAATGAGAAGATGAAATGGCTCAGGGACAGGCCTTTACCATGTAGATGTTTGTGTGTGATGGGCTAAATCCCACACTGGCAGTCCCGAGAGGGATCCTGCTTTGCACACTGCTGCGTTTTGGTGACGTAGCGTCTGCACACCAACTCCTGCCACTCTCTGTGCAATTTAGCAGCTTCCAAAGGAAAAGAAAATAGCAGCCTTTGCACAGAATTCACAAATCAGCAGGAAAAAGGAAATCTCTTTAAATCAGGGTCTTTTTGCCCTCTCTTATCTCCCCGAAAACTGACTTTTTCACAAGCACAGCTCTCCAAACTTCCCATCAGCTTCCAGTAGGAACTGGATACCATTTTCTGCTGTAGGACTACCAATCTTCATATTTTTGTTGATGTGTTGACATAACAGACCAGCCTATGCCTTTTTCCCATCACTCCTTTTAAACCTCCCTTACATACTCCTTTTTCTTTTTTTCTATTTCTTCCTTTTTACCATCAGCCTTCAGCTGCCTCAAAGGGTTTCAGAGGATGCTGGAGGAAGAAGGTACTACAAAAAAATGTGGAGAGAGGCAGAGGAAGGAGGAAAAAAATGTGAGTTTTATAATGTTCTTAAGGCACAAGGCTGTCCTTTTACCTTTCCCTGGGGGACTGGAGCATTTCTGTTGCTTTAACCAGATGTGGAGTGCAAAAATTAAGCAAAAAACCCCCAAATGTGTAGCTGGAAATTTCCTCGCACTCGTAACACGAAATTAATGTTGGGCTTCAAATTGTGCACAGAGTTTGTCGTGGATCACAGGAAACTGAGGAAGATTCTTTGTCCACCAGGCGTTTTGTTAGAAAACAGACTCAAAAAAAAGAGAAAAGCTTTCACTTCCAGTACCTGCAATCAGAGGGGCAACCACTACCATGATGCAGGCCCTGCACCTTCCTTCCACATTTTGTTTCTTTTTTGAAGTTTTTTGAGTGAGGAATCTTTCCACCTCCCAAACCCTCAGTTCAGGTTATTGTAAATGAGGTACTGAAAATTGTAATTTAGGTGCTACAACCTGCAAGGCTGGTAACTTTTCCATAAAGTTGGTGACACTTCATGTAAAAGTTTATGTCCTTGCTTGCAGTAGGAGATGCTGAAGTAAACTTCTGTTGCCTTCACTTTAGTCTTGCCTTGCCATAAAGAAAATTGTGCCTTTTAATATTTTGTAATTTATAGCATGGCCTTGCAATGGCTAAATATCTACGTGACTTTTATTTCCTGACCTGTCCCCAAGGCATTTGAATATGCAGGAATTTTTACGTTCTCATTTTCTTCTACAGATGGCAGCTAATATTAAAATATTAACAACTGAGTGAAATAACCAAAACCTTTACCATTTGACTCTCCAACTCCACCCTTCTCAAAAGCATAGCTAATTTATATGATAATTAAAAGGAAATTGCAAAATTCTGAGTTTCCCTGAAAGAGTCTCTGAGGTGAAAATACCGGCTAATACAGTTTTTTTGCAAGGATGGGAACAATAACTGTCGATTTTCTGTGGATTTAGTAACTTAAAATATATGAATGCGTTCAAGTATTCAGTGTATAGCATAGTAAAGAAATTCTAAATATACAGATTAAACTGTGCAGTTTGAATGGTGAGACAAGTCTGTGACAAACACTGACTTCTAAATAAAAATGTAAGTGCAGTATGAAATAAATAGTTCCTTAATGAAGGACACATTGTTCTCAGCCTGAGTTTTCTCCTATCGTGCTGGCTTTTGGGGGGACGGGACTTTTAAAAATTATTATTATTCAATGTTATAAACCACTTGTCACACACTGAGTCACACTTCTTCCCTTCCAGGCAAGCTTCTGAGCTTCCAGAACACATCTGCTGTTGACAAACACCGGGAAAGGTAAAGCAAACAAGACTGAAGGGTCCTCTCTGCTGCTCCCGCTGCAAAGCGTGTTTGCTCTTCCCCCACTGAGCAGCTGCCACCCTACCCCATGCAGATGGCATCCCAGCTGCTGTGTGACCACAATAAAAGGGTCAGTTACACCCAGCCCAACAGGTAACACTTATCAGCATCACAGAAAATGCACCTTCTTCTCCAGCTCTAAAATAAGGGTCCTCCAACTGGCTCAGTATGAGCTGCACAATGAACTCTTCCTAAAAAACCCCTCGTAGCAAGTCCATATAAATTTGCCAGGCCACCAAGTTCTCTGTGTTATCCTACATTTTCATCCTGTACTGATTTTCTATTTTTTTTTTTTACTTTACTGAAGTATTTAAACTGCATGTTAAAAGTATCTCTTCCGATGTGATTTGTATGCACTCACCACATGATTTATTATTTTTTACTATTATTTATTATTAAAAATCTGGCCTTCAAGGCCGGGTTGGATGGAGTTCTGAGCAATCTCATCCGGTGGAAGGTTCCCTGCCCATGGCAGGGGGGCTGGAACTGGTTGATCTTTACAGTCCCTTTCAACCCAAACCCTTTTATATGGTTTTATGATTTTCTCACATAATGTTGAATGGCATCTGGGTGGCAAAACCATCGTACGTGGTGCTTAAGGGTGCAACATCATGATCAGTGTGGGATCAAAATCAGTCTGAGGGAACAGAGGAGATCAGCGAAGGAGCAGAACACTCTGGTTTTCCTTCTGTATTTTTAGGGATGTTCTGAAGCCCATTTCAGCCTTCTCAATGCATGGATAACAGAGGCAGCACTGACACGAGCTCTCCTCAAAGCACTTTTGTCTTCATAAAATTCCATCTTAATTTCTGCCACTAACCTACACAAAATTCAAGTGCCATTAGTTGAGAACTGGTGCTTCAAAATACCATTTTGTCTTAACATATGGAATTTGCCCTTTACTATATTAATTTTCTGTTTTACCTTGCAACAATAAGAAAATAAGCCCTGAAGATGTTTGTAGATACAAATCACTTACAGTTTGTCAGAATAAATAAGGAATATGAGAGTGTAGTTTTCAAAAATAAAAGAAGCCCAGAGATTTAGAGAATCATAAACAAGAAAAGTTTCCAGGCAGAGATTTTTTAAATAGTTTGCCTTTCCTTCTCCATTTATGTACTAGTTAAAGCAATTTATAAAGGTTAATATTTATGTACTGTATATATTTCATAATACTTTGCATTACTTGGAAATAAAACAAATGTTCCATGTTCCACAAATCTGATTTGAATAAAGAAAAATTAATAGAGGCTTCATCTACAAGAAATTAATCATCTCTTCAAAGGAAATTTTAGCGTTTAGAAAGGTGATAAAAGGCAAGCTATAAAAATTACATTCTCAAAATCAAAGCTATTTAATCTTGCCTTCATACAGAACCACAAAAAGTAAATACTACCAAAATTTGAACCTCAAAACGGGTTGTTTTGACCTTCCAGGTTATTCCTTTGCGCATGAATGGTGTTGCTGCCACCAACACCTGCTCATCCCCGTTTCCAGTATGACCCCCCCAAGCACTCGGATTAGCAGAGGTAAATATGCAGTCTGCACTATTTCTGAAAGGGTTTTATGCAAGCAGACTCCATCCCCAGTGCACACGGGTATAAGTGCTCGATAAACAGACCCACAGCTGCTGCCAGCTCGGAGTGTACAAACAGAGCAGTTTTTTGAGTATTTAACAGTCACCTAAGCAACCAGTGTAACACACCTCTGAAGCTGACAGTGCTCAAAGCTGCCCTCGTTGCTGCTTGGAATTAAACACCACGTGAGGCTCATTCAGCAGAGCACTTTCCCCTCAGACTTGCAGCTGCCAGAGCAAGGCAGGTGTGATGTGGTAAGGTGAGTACAACATCTGAAGTGTCACCTTCAGCCATCAGCCAGGGTCCTTGGGTTTTGCCTTCATTATTGCAGGTTCGTGGCACTGAGCTGGGGGGAATTTGGCCACTGAGAATTGTGTTCTATAATTTCCTGGTGGCCATGTCACCATCAGCCAGTATTTCTTCTGTATCCCCAAAACTCAGGTTTAGAGGTGAGAGTTTCAGAGATGTTTCCAACAGGGGGGTTCATCATTCAGGAGAAATTTGGGCCAGAGTGATTTGTTGTCCCACTATGTGTGGCAAGACAAGGAATATTTATCTCTGCTCTTCCAGTGAGGATGACAGTGGGGAGGAGGAAGGTGGCAGCGTCTTCTGCCAAGACAGAATAACAACTGCACAAAGTACACAAATCAGGCAAGGTTATAGTTTCAGGTGGTTCTTGCCCCCAGTTGGGCTCAAATGACAGAAATCAAGAATGTTTTATTGCCAACAGAATGGTTCAGCATACGGAGATTTTTGCTGCTGTCTCAGCTCTGCTGCAATGACCTATGTATGGCCATTTAATTTGAATGGAATCAAATAAATTTGATAGTGAAGGACAGAATTAAAAAAAACAAACAAACAAACTACTTTATGTTCACAACATTTATTTAAAATAAAGTATTTCCTTAAATTAAAAGCATCTGGGGTGCCGTGTCCAGCTCTGGCTCCTCAGCACAGCAGGGCCAGGGAGCTCCTGGAGCGGGGCCGGCGGAGGCTGCGGGGCTGAGGAAGGGCCTGGAGCATCTCCGTGCCCAGGAAAGGCTGAGGGAGCTGGGGCTGCTCAGCCTGGAGAGGAGCCCCAGCTGAGAGGGGCCCTGAGCCCTGGGTGTCCCTGGCTGCAGGGAGGGTCAGAGCAGGGCCCGGGCTCTGCTCCGGGGGCCCAGCAATGGCACCAGAGCAACGGGCAGGGGCTGAGCCCAGCGATTCCCCCTGCACAGGAGGCACAACTTCTGCCCTGGGCAGGGCCCAGCCCTGAACAGAGCCCAGAGAGGCTGTGGAGGCTCCTCCCTGGGGATATTCCAGAGCCATCTGGGCACACTCCTGTGCCCTGTGCTCTGGGATGGCCCTGCTGGAGCAGGGAGGTGGCACCAGAAGATCCACAGTGGTCCCTTCCAGCCCGACCCATTCTGTGATGATGTGAAAGAAAGCAAAAATAAACCTCTTCTCTTTCCTCTCCCCAGCTTGCTTATCAAACCATGGCCAGGTAGGAATTACTGATTTTGTCACGCCACTTCTGATCAGGATGCAAAAAAAATCCCAACAGGCAGATTTCCAGAGAAATTAGCTCTGCTGATACAATCCACTCAGTTCTGCAACAAAAGATTGATTTAAAACAGTAGGCATGGAAGGCCGTCCAAAGACTCTTATTACACAACTGCTTTCAAACCTCTGACACAACAATGCACCAATGGCCCAGCACTATTTGTTTAATTCTTTTGCTCTGGGTCCCTGCTGGGCCTAAATTCATTTTTGCCTTGCGTCCTGTGCCCTACATAGCATCCACAGCAGCCACTTATCTGCAGCAATCCAGCTCGGAGTTTTTCTGGATTTCATGACAGAACTGCTTCAGATTAACTGCTCCCTATTCTTCTATGAGCCAGTTAATCACTGTACTGCTTGTTCTATTACTGGGTAATCAAAAAATTAACAGCAATCATCCTATAATGGCAATTCTGTGGCATTACATTAGTCAGCTTCCTCTGTCCTGAGCTGCTCTTACACAAATTACTGCTTTTTAAATAATTTAATCTATTTTTTTAATACTCTGAAGTATGTCTCCCATTTTGATCCTGACCTATAATGATTAGTTCAGGTAAATTATTTTCGTAGCTGTTCACATAAAAAAAAAAAAATCTTCTCATATTTGAAGTGGTTTCTTCTACCTAGACAATTTTATTCCCATTAAAACTTTGTGTTGGGCACCCAGGTGCTTCTTTTGGTAATTGATTTTTTGGTAATTAAGCATATTTGCTTTCCTCAAAATTGTCTCAAGCACTCTTCAAGCAGTAATATGGAGGTTACCTTAGTAAAGCTTCTCCTGCCCACAGTTAATTCAGCCGTGACAGATTTCCTGTAGCAAACAAGAGACTTGACATCAGTATTTCTAAACAGTTGCAGCTAATTACGTGACAGGCCCTAATTAGAACAACAGCATGACCTTCCGTGTGTAGGTGCTCACAGAGCTACAACTGAATTCAAACAGAATTTCAAGAAGCCTGATGACACAAAAACTTCCCTCCCATATCATACAGGCACACTCCACATCCCTTGGGATGTCTCAAATTTGATGCTGCAGTAAAGTCGTATGTTATGCTAATAAGAGGGTTACAGATATCTATTTTTTTCTTCACACCACTCAATCGAGCAATTGGTGAGTCCAGACTCTTTCACAGCACACGTGACCCAAAAATCATGGCTGACTTTCCCACCATCAGGCAAGCAACCAAAATCCAGTAATTTAATAGGTGATTGGAGGACGCTAAATCACAGAACTATAGGATGGTTTGGGTTGGAAGGGACCCTAAATATTATCCAGTGCTACCCCCTGCCATGGGCAGGGACACCTTCCACTAGCCCAGGTTGCTCCAAGCCCCACCCAACCTGGCCTTGGACACTGCCAGGGATCCAGGGGCAGCCACAGCTTCTCTGGGCACCCTGTGCCAGGGCCTCCCCACCCTCCCAGGGAAGAATTTCTTCCTAATATCTGACCTAAATTTCCCCTCTTTCAGTTTGAAGCCATTCCCCTTTGTCCTGTCACTCCAGTTCCTGATGCAGAGCCCCTCTCTGGCTTCCCTGTAGCCCTTTCAGATACTGGAAGGTGCTCTGAGGTGTCCACACAACCTTCCCTTCTCCAGGCTGGGCCAGCAAGAAGATTCACAGGGTTCATGAAATAGGGAATTTCAGGTCCTCTACCAAACACTAGAAAACAACCTTAATACCTAATAACTTAAACACTCGTATCTGACCACCTTGCTCTTAATGCTCTTCCTATTTTAAAAGGAAGGAATGAGGATGGCAGGCAACCCAGATTTGCCCATGACATTAAGACGTACCCCAAAATGAGAGGAAGAGCTTGAGCTGAGGGCAGAATACACTAAAATCACTCAAGTGTGCAACTAAAAAGTTAAAATCTCTGCTAGTCAGCCCCTTAAAAATGCAAATCACTAACAACCCCACAGAAGTTACTGAAGGTAGCAATGGTTACTGGTTATTCTCCTCTACTGTTTCATCTTGTTTAGAAGGTGATGTGTGCTGTTTGTTAAAAAAAATGGATTGCATCAGGGAACACATTTTTTCACATTTTTATTATGTTTTTTCATATTTTTTGTGAATTAAGTAATTGAAGCATCCAGTTAACATGAAACTGAATTGTTTTTGTCTCACTTAAATATGTTCATGTCCCTGTTAGCAGAAATAGAGGACAGTTGCTTGACATGACATAGAGCATGACTGAGCTTTTCAAGACAGATATGTCTTGAAACTTAAGAAAAGAAGGGACTTCAAGAAAAACCTTTCTGTGCCACTCATTTTCATCGTGAGTAACCTTAAACCACCCTAAACTGAAGCAAATGTGCTTTAATTCTTGTCAAATGTGATTGCTTTACTACTCAAGAGTCTCTTATTAAAGATGCAGAGTAGATGAAAGAATTTGCAAATGTTATTAAAGGAGAAGTTGAATTAAAGAATGAAGACTCCAGAGCAGGGAGGCACTTAATCATGTGCTGAGGGTCTGCAGAGGTTGTGGCTGCTTCCCTGAGTCTATGTCCTGAAGAGCAGCACTTCTGGTTTTTTCTATTTAAATTGTATGAGAATTCCATGCAGAGAGAGAACACAGACCCTGCTGTATACCTGACAGCCATTTTCAAATTGCATTTAATGATACGACAAATGGTGTGTAATATCTGTGAGAGTGATTTTAAAGGGTTTGCTCAGTAATCCCATTATCTTGATTAGGCTGCTATGATAAGCATCTTTTGAAAATCTTTTTTTGCTCCTGGATTTTCCTTTGTAGTTTCATTGCACTTTGAATTGAATTGCATGCATCATCTTTCTGCCACAGCCTCCTGTTTTATTCCGGCAATTTAGGACGTTATTGCCCCCTTGCCATCCCCAGATGTGCACTTGCAGATTTCACTGCCTTGTTGGACGTGCCTTCCCCTAGATCAGTGCTGCATTAGGACAGATTCACTGCAGGAAAGAAAGGGACATATTCGAGCTCTTCAAGCCTTAGAAAAATGTGTTCTGTCTATGGTTGTGCAAAAACAAAACAAAATTAAGAGGTCTACTGGTGGTATTACTCTCTAAGGACAGAGATTCTTAAATCCCCTGGAAAAGGAGCAGTCTCCATTTCTGTTGTAACCAGGTAATGCACAGCCACGTATCATTGTGTACCACACCCCTGAGGAATCATGGAATCACACAGGACCCGGAGACCTTACAAGCCTTCCTCTGCAGGATCCTGACAGGAGCAGGTACGTGCCGACTGCAGAATTCATAGTGACAGAAAAAAACCAGAGTTTCAGCACACAAGTCATTTCAGCAGCATGGTCAGCAGTGCCTCCGTAAGATCACTGTGACCTGGAAAAGGATTCCTTCTTGAAGGCACCAGGGATGGGATAACCTTCTTAAAAATGGACAGGCACACATCTGAGAGCACAGCTGCTCCAGAAGGCAGGACCCACAGGAAAGATTGGCACTACTGAGTTGCTGGGTGTCCAGGGTGGGGAGAGGGGAGTGGACAAAAATACCGACTTACATCAGCTGGAGGAAGTGCACCGGTTGAGGTGAGACTGTTCATAATATCCTAGAATATCCTGATTTGCAAGGGACCCATAAGGATAATCACAGGCCAACTCCTGGCCCTGCACAGGACACCCCAAGAATCCCACCCTGTGCCTTGAAGTGTCACCCAGCCATTTTTGATAGACAGTAAATAACTAGCCCAAAAAAATATCACGAATGAGGACCCTGAGCAGGCATTCAGAGCTCTGTTGAGGACACGTGCACAGGACTGTGAGGTAGGGTTGGTACAGAAGAAACTACAAGGAAGATGTTGGGGGAGGCAGAGGAGAGAAATCACCACAGGGAACACTCCCGGGAACTCTCAGGCTGCCACATAAGCCTGTGGTTATTCAAGATGTCACAGACGAGGTAAAGCTGCATCACATGCAGAAAGCAAACCTTTGACATCTTCTTAACTACCTAGAAGGACAGTTGTGTGATTTTATCGTAGATTTTGAGACATTAAAATGTAGAGGAAATACATGGAAAAGCCAGCGTAACTCTCTGGGAATAATCGGTCCCAGCAGAGATTCAGTCAGGGAGAAGTTTTTCAGCCGTTCTGCTGAGAGCAGTGAACACCAACGCTTTGCAAACTTGGGATCCATGTGGCTGCTCTTCAGTGCCAAGCTCTTCTGGGAAGTCTGGTTCACAGGGTGGAGCTTTCATGGGAGGACCGCTACATACTTTGCAATGTTATAGTCTAATTAAAAACGAGTTTACCGAAAAGTCGAAACATTCCAAAAAAAAAAAAAAGGAAAAACAAACAAAATTCAAAATCACCTACAGATATACTGGTGCCAGAGCAGTCTGCCCTGAAAACCCCTCTTGTTCTGATGCATAACTATCACCACACAGCCTCAGAGAGCTCAGAAAGATGATATTTCTAAGTTACACACAGCTTCCCATGAGTGGTTTGCATTAAAACCAAGTCAGCCGCTGAGACGGGGATGACCTTTCGACTATAACCACTGCTCCCCTCACAAGGAATTTCTCTAGAGCTACATTTCCCTGCTTTATCTTAGCAGAGGATACTATTGCTACTGCCAAGCCTACTCTAAAATTCCTTTTATCTATTTTTGAGCTGTTATGTGCCTAATAATTATAATGTAAATGTGCTTTCATAGCTACTGGGCAATTCTTGTTTTTTCTCTCTTCATAATAAATTACTCCTATTAAATTACAAACAGCAGCCTGAGGCTGTAGAGTTGATACCCAGAGGCTGTTAAAAACTTTCAACCTCATGTCTGACAACTGGGGAGTTAAACAAACATCCTCACATATGTTACAGTTACAATAAAAGCGATAATTATCTTTGTATTATAAAGGATGTTAACTACCCCACAAATTTATTTTTCTTAAAATTTTATGAGGACGCAAAGCTACATTTTACAGCTTTTACTCTTTGTTTTCATTACTGTATGGTTTGTAACATCATCTCACAAGCCTGAAATTAAAAAAAATAAAATGATGGTTTTGGTTTATTACATTGGCAGAGGAATATTCATTGCCTCACTATTCCTCACTTTCCAGTAGTGCTAAAGGACTGCAATAGTTATTTTCAAGGCTTTCTTCTTAGTGGAGGATATAAGAGACTTCTACTATCATTTTTATTTTTACTATTTCATACTGTTTTGTTTAACCAGTGCGAGGAACCTGAGGTTGCATACAAATTTAAATCAGATTTATTTTTTTCTCAGTCCCAAGTGATCAAGAATCTCTTCAAGCTGGAACAAAAATAAACACATTTCAAATGGTCTTAAACATAAGGCAAGCTAATGGGCGTAAAAATGCTTGTTATTAAAATAAATGGAACTTTCTTGGGCAAACAAAACTGTAGCCTATAAATAGATTAACCCTGGCAAATTAAGCAGGTGCAGGAAAGCGGCAGAGCCTGTGATGTAGCTCCTGAAAGCAGGAAAGGACCCATCTGATGGAGATAAGACAATTGTTTCATGCTTCCAAGTACTCTTAAAGAGTTGTTTGATTTCAAGCCTACTGAGATGATTAAAAAGCACCTACCAGCCCTTTTAATCCTTATTTTCATGGGAATATAGAAATATAATGCCACAACATAATGTTCAATAGAAACGCAGATTAAAGTGATGGTGTTTCTGTGCAAAACAGTTTGTCTTTGTTTATCCACAGTGCCCCATTTTATCAATCCACCAAAGTGTCTGAACACCTTTTTATTAAAAAATAACATCTGTGAGGTACATCTATTTTGATTTGGTGTTGGATATTTACACTGCTCTGCTGGACATTTAGACTGTAAATATTGGATATTTACATTGCAAGCACAAAAATAGACCCTGAATATCAGAAAATGTGGATTTTTTTGTTCCTTCTCTGGAAGAACAGCTGTTCTCTGAGCCAAAACTACACAGGGACCTGAAAATCTGAGAGAAAAAATATTCCTCCTCTGTAACTTAATTTTCATCTCAGTTGCTGGGAGGAAGGGGGCGGAAAGACGAAACAACATGGGAGAGAGTGATGGTGTAGATAGACAATAAAAATAAAGACTTTTGCACAAATAGTCCTTATTGTAAGAAAGTAATTAGCTAAATATGGTGGAGATTACATATCTACATTATGTTCACATTCTGTCTGACATTCTGCAGAGACGTGGGCATTCTCTTCTAGGTAAAGCATCACAAACAAAGAACAAAAGGTCATAACCACCAAGTGGAAAAGAAACAGTATTTGGAAGAAAAATATGTGTGGTAAAAATAAGTTGCTGTGAGCTCATTGGGGAGAAAAACTTAATTTTTCCTTCTTTTTCTGTAGGAAGAGAATGAACCTACAGTACTTAAAATATGAGCTATTATTAAATAAAGCATTCTTAAAATGACAATAAAGCAATTTCAATCTGGTAGACCAAGAGAGAAAAATAAAAATGCATGTGGCCAGAAGGAAAAGGGGGTATTTTTTCCCTTAATATTTCCCTAATAGATTATTCCAAACATGTTAAGCTGCTTTCAAGAAATCTAGGTGACTCTAGAAAGATTATGCAAATAATTATTCCATTTCTGTTCTTTTTTTGGTGGAGTATCTCCACCATTTTTAATGCAGCAAAGTCCCAGCAGCCCATATCTCTACCACACAGCTGGCAAGCATATCTAAAGGATTATGCATAATATGCATGTGAGCCCATGAAGCAAATGCATTTATTCAGGTCTGAAAAGAAGTAGGAAAGCTTCAATTCCCGAGCCACAGAGAAAAATGGCTTAAATAAATTTCTATTTCTCGTCCATCCTTCTCCTCAAATCCCAACCTCTTGCTGCCTGCACCTCCATTTTCACGGCAAGGTTAAAAGCATCACCAAACCCACCCTGCTCCCTGCCAAGCCAGTGCAGACTTGAAACAGCTTTTTTTTTTTTTTTTTTTTGGTGGATTCTGGATGCTTTTTTTCCTTAAAAGTAGATGGATGTACAGAATCTTTTCTTCCCTCCTCCTCCTTAGGTAAGCGTTTGTCACTGACATTTGTGAGAGTTGCAGGCTCCCATCAAGACAAGGCTGCTGTGGATACTGACAGGTGTGAATGCAAGAGAATAATTCATTCTCCTCAATCTTATTCCTGGGCAAGAAAGAGTGCAAATGTTCCTCTAAACCCAGGAGCTACACCTAAAGAAAAAAATAAGAAACCAAAACAAAAGAAGCACTGCTTTTTTGATGATAGTTTATCCCAAATAATTAATACTTTGCACCACTCATCACTCTTTTAAAAATACCATTCCCACAATTAGGACAATCCCTTAAATACAGTGCCCAGACTTCTACTTTTATGACATTTAGTTTTGTTTGAGTGTTTCTCTCCATTGCCAGAAGTCCTCAATGAATGTGAATGTGGTTGGGTACATCCACCCTTGAATCTCACTTTGATAACACCTGGGTTTAAAATTTGAGGATTCAAAGTTGTACAAGGAATACTATATTAAGGGATGGCAGCTGGTTGGATTTTTTGTCATATTTTATACTGTTTGTATTCCCCACAGGGTTTTACTCACACCTTGTGCACCAGCAGCAACACCAGCTAGAGAAAAATGAGGTTTTGTTTTAGGGGCAAAGTGAAACAGAAGGTTTTGAACTGAAGAGTTCACGTGCTGTAGCAATCCAGTCAAGACAAGGTGAAGTCTACACACCCCCTCAGCTTCCAGAGGGGTTTTTGCCATCTGCAGTGAAATCCGTGCTGCCACAGCTGGAACTCTGGTGTCCAGGAGGGCAAGGGACATCCTCACTGCTCTGACATAATGCTGCTAAAGCAGGAGATTTCCCCACCTAAACCAGCGCAGAGCTCACTCACAGAAATGAATGTCCCTGTGGCACTTCTGCATCAGATTTTTCTAGTGTCTTATTTCATAATTTTCACCTGTGGCTTCAACCTGCTTCCCAGTACCAATATCCTAAGAAGAGAGCAAGTGTTTAAAAGGCTGCCTCAGAGAGCCTAGCACACCCAGTTTGTGCCCATTTGTGAGCCCCTAATGTCACTCAGTAGAAGCGTGGGTCCCACGCTGTGAATATCACTCTCCTGGCCAATAAATCTGCCTTGTTGTCCTGCTCAGATCCCTCTGAGGTGTAACCCCAGAAACTGCTTAGCTGATAGCTCTGTTGTTCAGCTTTTGAATCTCCCTCAGAGTTCTTGCTCTTTTCATCTATTTTAAGAAAAAATCATGGCCATTAACAGTATCACCAGGCTTTTGAAAATGTCCAAACTGGGTCTGTTCTCGAGCTGTTCACCTCTCACACTGAACTGCCCACAAAGGAAATCAACTCACCTGGGATCATCTGGTGGATGAGAGGCTGGATACACCCTGTCTGTGGGTGCTGGGATACAGAAACCCCCCTGTGCTGGGCTGATCCCACAGTGGGGGCAGCAGATGAGGGCAGAATTCTGCCCCCTGTGCCCCGCTCAGCTGAGACCCCACCTGCAGAGCTGCCCCAGCCCTGGGGCCCAGCACAGGGAGGACGTGGAGCTGCTGGAGAGGGACCAGAGGAGGCACCAGCATGAGCAGAGGGATGGAGCAGCTCTGCTGGGAGGAAAGGCTGGGAGAGCTGGGATTGTTCAGCCTGGAGAGGAGAAGCTTTGGGGTGACCTCACTGTGGCCTTGCAGGGCCTGAAGGAGCCACCAGGAAACCTGGAGAGAGACAATTGCCAAGGGCTGGAGGGACAGGACACAGGGAATGGCTTCAAACTGACAGAGAGTGAGGTTAGATGGGATATTGGGCAGGAATTGTTCCCTGGGAGGGTGGGGAGGCCCTGGCACAGGGTGCCTAGAGAAGCTGTGGCTGCCCCTGGATCCCTGGAAGTGTCCAAGGCCAGGTTGGACACTGGGGCTTGGAGCAACCTGGGATAGTGGAAGGTGTCCCTGCCCATGGCAGGGGGTGGAATAAGATGATCTTTCAGGTCCTTTCCAACTGAAACCATTCTATGATTCTCTGATGACCCCAAAGCCCCTGGGAAGGGATGGATTCTGACACCCAATGGAGATGGCACACGAGATGTGCCACCACCTCTCTGTCACCTCAGGAACAGTCTGGCTCTGAGAGAGCCTGAGGAGGACAGAGAAAGGTGGCTCAGCTCACTCTGTGCTAAAGAGCAGGCTGAAGCACTGACAGAGCCTCATCTGACCCACTTGGAGATAATCAGATAAAGAAAAAGGAGCACGGAGTGAAGCAAGCCTTACTAACTCGTGGCTGTCATAACCTTTGCTTCCTCACAGGAATTACTTCCCTTGACCTACCATCCACTTCAGAGCATTCGTTAACCTTCTTCAAATTAGAAATTATAATGTAGGCTTGGAAAAAATAAGGGGGAAAAGAGAAGAGAGAAATGATAATCCCACTGAGACACGAATCTCCAGCTGATAGAAGCAGACACTGATTCTGTCAGCCAAGGGTCTGACCTGTGATGCCAAAACTGAAAAGACGCTCTTACCAGAGGGGTTAATTCAGACAACTCTTTTAAAATGCAAATTTTCTGCTTTTTGCTTTTCTTGATTTCAAGCACAGCAAAGCAGGGGCTGTAATTAGAGAATGGGTAGTCGGCACTGTTCACCAGTTGTGCGTAAGCTTTAAACTAATAACTCAGCAATTAGAAGAAAAATGAGCAGTAATTACACACATTTTACTCACTGCTAGACAGATGGAACATTTTCTGCTCATTATTGGCAAACTGTCACTGCGTTTATTTCATTTTTAGTGTTTACTGTTTGTTGTAGTTTGATTAGGAATAATTACGGGCTAGGAAAAATACGAAAGAAATGAACAGCCTTTTCATTTTTACATCCTTAAAGTGACACAGCCATTTCTTCCCCCTTTTTCTCCAAGATGTACATACTCTCTGTTTAAAACTTCATTGAAATCAGGCTGCACCTTATGGGGCTTGGTGAGGAAGAGGTGTAGGATGGTGCAGGAAAGACCATCCTCTCCAGAATGGCCGATCAAACACTGCTGGGATCACAGGCAGCTTCCCTGGTGGGCACTGCTCCATATTGCCAAGCTATTGCATAAATTGGTCTGTATTTATTGCAGCTACAAGGATTTAGTCAAAGGAGGCATCTGAGCCAGATCCCAGCCCACGGGGCCGGAGCTGCAGGGAACTATCAGTGCCCTTACCCCAGGTAAGCAGGAAAACACAAGAGGCTGGAGGCAGGACCTTCATTTTTCCACCTTACTGGAGCTTGCCCTCCCATCTCCTCCTACTTAATCCTGGATTTCTGAACCTTTCTGTTGCACAAACTGTGCCTTACTCCCAATCTTTGGGGACAATTTGAGGGAAGGGAGTAGGTGGCTGTCACCTGTGGTTAGACTGAGCTGCAGAGCAAAGTATCCTAAGTGGAAACCAGGCACTTGGAGAGATTCCTAAATACTGAAGCTTTGAACTTCCTGTTTTAATTCTATTCATCACGAGGTTTTTCTGAGCTCCTACCTGAAACACAGAGAGAAAAACACCAAAGTGTGCAGTTCAGAGCTTGTTTCTCCCCCAGTTCCAGCATCACCAAGATCCTTTCACAGCCCCTGCCTGCCCTGCACCAGACTCCTGGATATCCCTAATAATGATGGTTTTTATAGAGCATTGGATAGGGAAAAAAGCAATATAAATATTCCTATCAATCCATCCTCCTGACGTTGCAGACTAAACAGATGGTGTGACAAGGTGTGAGGGAGTGGGAGGTGGATCAAGCCTGCTTTGCCTCAGGAATCCATTCAGTGATTGTGTAAAGCCTGAAAGCCAAGGCCCAAACAATCACTTATGTGACGATTTCCTCTGCTTTGCTTCAGATATTTCCAGCACAATTTTATTCATCAGCCTTCTAACCACGTCCGCCTTCTTTAACATTTAGGTTTTATGAAAACAAAGGGTCAAAGCAACAAACCTGAGGAAAAAAAGGATGATTAATTTCCCTGCAAATATCATGGGATTTGAATGTTGGGGATGGGATACGTCACTGATAAATTGATTTAAATTCACTGACACACATAACCCGGCACCACTTGAAAGAATAATGATGCTGATGAAGTCCTAAGAAAATCCAAACCAGTCTTGTTATGAAATCTGGCTGCAAACCTCACGTGAAGCAGCAGTGGATAATCTCCCATTTATGTAATGCCTTGGAAAAGTTTCCTGGCTTTATGGTAGCGTCTTTAGGGCAACAAAATTTTGGCACGACTCATAAACTCTGTATTAGTCAGGTTGGAATGGACAGCCTTGTAATTGGGAAAGTCTTCCCACTGCCAGCCTTTTTGCCTGGTACAAAGCTGCCAGGCACTGTATCCACCTCTCCCTTCACAGTTCATAGCCAATGGTTTTCTCAGCAACACTAAATAAATGTTCTCTGTGATACCACAGGACTCAACCGAACATGAATGAACTCTACAGCCCATGGCATCACGTGGAGGAGCTTTTTCAAGACTTGAAACATGCAGTACCTCTGAAGTAGGTTTCCTTAAAAAAAAAAAAAAATACTATCTTTAAATGCATATTATTTTTAAGACTTTTCTGAGTGCCCTTTCGTTATAGCTTCAAGTTTTTCTCCAGAATAATGAGCAGTGGATGCATCTTCTATACTGCCAACTGAAAGAACAAACAGAGGCTCTACAAATCCTAGAGGTAGAGATGATGAGGGTGAAAAAACACCATCACTACAGGAGCAAGGCAGAGACTTTGATTGTTGCAGCAGGAGAAAGCAACAAAATAGTGATGGCAAAGAAATGGAAAGCATGAAAAATGGCTGAAAGAGCAAAGACTGTGAAATAACAGAGAAATAACTTCATCAAAATGATGAAGCAAAACATTAACTGCAAGGCACTGGTGCTTTTGTGCATTTGCCAATTCCTACTTATGAAGCTGTTGTGGAAATATCAAAAAGAAAAAAGATGTATCATCAATCACAGAATCAAAGAAAAAAAAGAAATATGGAATGGTCTGGGTTGGAAGGAAGTTTAAAAGTCACCTGATTCCAAACCCCCTGCCATGGGCAGGGACACCTTCCACTAGCCCAGGTTGCTCAAACCAGGTCTTGGACACTTCCAGGGTTGGGGCAGCCACAGCTTCTCCAGACAATGTATGCCAGGGCCTCACCACCCCCACAGGGAGAATTTTTTTATGATATCCCATCTAACCTCACTCTCTGTCAGTCTGAAGCCACTCTCCCTTGTTCTGTCCCTCCAGCCCTTGGCAATTGTCTCTCTCCAGGTTTCCTGTTGGCTCCTTCAGGCCCTGCAAGGCCACACTGAGGTCACCCCAAAGCTTCTCCTCTCCAGGCTGAACAATCCCAGCTCTCCCAGCCTTTCCTGCCAGCAGAGCTGCTCCATCCCTCTGCTCATCCTGGTGCCTCCTCTGGCCTCTCTCCAGCAGCTCCACATCCTCCCTGTGCTGGGCCCCAGGGCTGGGGCAGCTCTGCAGGTGGGGTCTCACCTGAGCAGGGCACAGGAGCAGAATCTCCCCTTTCCTGCTGCCCCCACTGAGGGATGTGCCCAGGACACAAGTGGCTTTCTGGGCTGCAAACACACATTGCCAGCTCATGTCCTGCCTTTGTCTAGGTTAAATTTATCCAGCCTTGTGATGGAAGGCAATTTCAAGTAGGTGGAAACCAGCTGGTTTTTATTATTTCTTAAGCTGGAACCAACGTGATCCAACAGAGCAGAGACACTACACCAAGTCAAGCTTCTGCCCAGGAAACAGCAACTGGAAATTGTCCTTGCAATATTATTCACTCCTTGAACACTTGGGAGCACACTCCTGCCAACCACGACGTATAGCACCAAGGTGAGGGCACTCTACTTTTGTATCTTAAATTCATAATAACCTATAATTCATAATAAATCATAATTTCCCTTTAGCTGTGCTCTAAAAGGAATAAAATAAAACCACTATCAGTTTCACATTTCTCATTTTCTATAAAATTTGGAAAACAGCACTTTCCTCATGGTGACAGAAGAAAGAGAATTTCTGTCTCGTTGTAAAGCTGTGCTGTTAATGATATTTAATTACCCACGCTTAATTACACCTGGCACTCTCCATCTTTGGCTCCTAAGGATTTTCCTAGTTACATGATTAATGTGCATGTAAGTGTGGAAAATTTCAAAGCTGGGGCTTAACCTTGGCGTTAATGTATAGCAAGCTCAAGCATCTGCATACCTCTGCCTGGGCTCCATTTCTTTGTTGCGCTTTATCAGTCCAAAGGTGCTTTGATAACACAGATACATTCCATAGAGGGGTAAAAAGACCTGTCCTGTGACATTTGCTTGAATCTTTTATTTTTTCCCCCCTAATTAAAGTTTTGCACCAGGACACCCAGCAGAAGCACAGATTTTGGACACTGTTATTTGGATCTACACAGGGATAGTTAAAGGAAAATAACAATTTTTATAAATGTTCTGTAATAATTAAGTGCTGTAAATAGCATTCAATAAACCTGAAGCAAGTATGAAAAACTTCTTGTTACCTGGCAGACCGCAAAGGCATCTCTCATCTTTTTTTTTTTACAGATCATAACTCTCTAATTTCTATTCTGCTCCAATATGTAGTAGTTTTGTAAATGGAGGTTCTCAGAGCATCAGAACTGTGCTTCATCGAGGTCTCCACAGGAGCCTGAATTGTTAATTGCATGTTATATAACATTTGAATAGTACTCCTGAATGGCTTTTGGAGCCATTTTTAGAATATCCCACTTATGTCCTGGAAGATAAACATGAATATTAGAAGTCCATAAGGAGTGACTTGTTTTGACCAGAGGTTTTTGGTTTTAAGGATGGTACATGCAGGATGGAAATGTTTATATATATATATATATATATATATATATACACACACACATGTATTTTTATATATATATAGATATACACATTTATATTAAAGCCAATAATAAGACAGTCTTAGTAAAAGATTTTGCAACAATAGCATTGGGTCACATAACAAAGTTGAAATTTTATTCTAGAGTAGAGATTTTGTTGTGAGTTGCATGATTTGGGATGCTCAATTCTCGTATCTGGGTTGCGTAGGAATAAATTAAATTTACATTCTGGTGTTGCAATTCACCAAGTGACACGAAATAGTTTTATGAAGACCATTTTATATATGTTTTGAAAGAAAAGGGGCCTAAAACTACTTTGTTCTACTTCCATTCCATCTACACCTGTAGCAGCAGTCCCAGAATCCCACTGGCTAGAAAATAAACAAATAAATAAATAAATAAGCAAGCAGACCAACCCAGCTGATAAATAAACTCTTGAGAAATGATCAGCCTCTGTCTCTTGCCCTTGCAAGAATTTAAAAAAATGTCCAATGTATTTCAGCTTAAAAAAGTGAAAAACCCCTCACTTTCACTCTCCCTAGAGAAGTTCCAGTCACAGTTTACAGCTACATCGTTACAAAGAGTGCTACAAGTTGAAAAACCTGTGAGGAGTCAAAATTATTCCCTGGCAAATCGAATCGAAGAATCAAAAAATTTGGAAAAGACCTCCCAGCCCATCGAGTCCAACCCGTGACTGATCCCCACCTTGTCCCCAGCCCAGAGCACTGAGTGCCACGTCCAGGCCTTCCTTGGACACCTCCAGGGATGGGGTCTCCAAACTTCCCTGGGCAGCCCCTTCCAATGCTTGAGAACCCTTTCCATTCAGAAATTCTTCCTAACACAAACTTTCAAAATGTGATTGTTTATCTTAAACCCAAACACATGGGAAAGTGCTTTAAATAGCATGAAAACCTGAATGAAGAGTAGTTTGTTAGGCAGAAAAGCAGGACCAGAGAAAACAGGAGGTCATCGATGAAGTCGCATTTACAAAGCAGGTTTACTTCAGCAGAAGCACAGCACAGTTAAATTTCCCTTTACTCTTCTAAGCAAAACCCACACGGGCTCAGAGCAGGTATTTATGAACCGGTTCTTGCTGACTGTGCTAGAACACCAACTTCTTTGCTGAGCAAACTGAACAAATTGTTGCTCCAATATTGAAGCATATATTCTCTTTCCCACTTCTGACTCAGCTTGGAGTGAAATAATTTCTCCAGTTATTAAAGAGGCAGACGACCAATGTAATTTCACTGCCAGGTTCTTTCAAACATCGATCCAAGGCAACTCCATTAATGGGTTGTTTTATTAATGTGCTTTGTCAACTTTATTAACCCACTATTCATGAGGACTTTGTCCTGAGGGTTTTCCTCTCAAAATTAAAATGAAGTGAACGAGAGGAAAAGCATCCCACAGTTACTGGTGCATTTAATAAACAAAGGTGATTATTAAAAATCTTTTGGGAGATACAAAAGCTCAACTTTTCCTCAGCATTTTGCTGGGTGCCAAGATACGTCTGGTTTCTGAGGTTTGCATAGTTTCATCTTCTTTACGTGACTTGGGGATGAAAAATTGGACATGAGTCAGCAATGTGCTCTTCCAGCCCAGAAAACCAATTGTATCCTGGGCTACACCAAAAGCAGGGTGGCCTGCAGCTCAAGGGAGATGATTTTCCCCTTCCACTTCAGTCTGTATCCAGGTCTGAGGTCCCCAGTGCATGAACCTGTTGGGTCGGGTCCAGAGGGGGACCACAAAAATGGTCAGAATGTTGGAGCACCTTTCCTGTGATAGAAGGCAGAGATAGTTGGGGTGGCTCAGCCTGGAGAAGTGAAGGCTTTGGGGAGACATTATTGCTTCTAAGTCTGCAAGGTGCAGGAGGCTTATAGGAAACATGGAGACTTTCTACCAGGACCTGTAAAGAGCAAGGAGCAATCATTTAAAACTGAAAGAGGGTAGATCTTGAGTGGACCTAAGGAAGAATTTTTTTTTTTTTTTTACTGTAAGAATGGTGAGACACTGAAAGAGATTATCCAGAGAAGCTGTGGCTGCCCCATCCCTGGAAGTGTTCAAGGCCAGGTTGGATGTGGCTTGGAAAAACCTGGCCTACTGAAAGATGTCCCTGCCCATGGCAGGGAGGTTGCACTTTAATGGCCTCCGGCAACCCAAACCAACATTTAATTATCATCAATATAAAAGAGTAGAAATCATTTTTGAAGAAATTCCTAAACTCCTCAGAGATCTGGATAAGACTTTGGAATGCCTTGCTGGTTGAGGAAAATGTCATTCTGTTATATTTGTTTCTCCCACTTTATGCAGAGGGATTAAAGGTTCTTTCAGAACCAGTAAATAATTGCTAGTGCTACAACAAGCACTTCACTTTTGTTTTACAGAAAAAAGAGGGTCATTAATGACAATCTCAACATCTAAAAATTGTGTTGATCATCCCAAATAACAGTCTTAATCCTGAGTATTTCAACACACAGTTTAGAAGCTGGTTTGTAAAGGGCTTCAACAGCTTTAGACTCAGACTGCGTTGCACGCGTCTGCAGCAGTTCTTGCACTAATACATCTAAATAGATGTGTTGTATTTAAAAAGAGTAGTTAATATCAGGAACACTGCTGGAAGCTGAAGCGGATAGACAGTTGAGCTGAATCCTATTTGCCACTCCAGGTGGATAAATCATAGAATCATGAAATGGTTTGAGTTGGAAGGGACCTGAAAGATCATCCAGTTCCACCCCTCTGCCATGGGCAGGGACACCTTCCACTATCCCAGGTTGCTCCAAGCTCCATCCCTCCTGGCTTTGAACATTTCCAGGGATCCAGGGGCAGCCACAGCTTCTCTGGATAAATACATCTTCTATCTTTTGGGGTTTTTCCCCTGAGGGAAGCCAACTCATTTCAGCTGAAGTATGTATATGAGTGAAGGGCAGCTATTAGCACAGAGTTCAATTAGCCCAGGGTTCAAGTACAAGTGACCTCCTTGTGAATCAATAGCAGTGTTAAACTAACAAAAACGGGATGAAATTATGGCCCCACTGAAGCCAGAGGACATTTACAACTTGCTTCCATCTCCAGACTTAGAAAGAAAAGGCACACACCTGCCCTACTGAGCTAATGTAACTTCTTTTCCCTCATGCCTTCACACATGATTTCTCTCTCTTACGCTACACACAGAAATTCTGAGGTTTTCCTGTTCCCATTGTCCCTTCCCTTGAGCACTGACCACTGCAGACCTTCCCTGCAGCTCAGGAGTGAGGGTGAGGGGACACTCCTACCTCCTCAGAGCCACTTGCTGCCTGACCAGTCCTGCTGACCCCAGGCCAGTTATTCAGCACAGCCCCATCGGTGGGTTCCCATTTTTATTAACAAGAGGAACAAAATGAAAATCTTTGCCAGCTCATTCTACAGCTTCCCTAGGAAATTCACATTTAGAAATGCACAGTGTGACGTGAAGCCAAGGAGAAAAACAAACCCTCCCCCAAAAAAAGTTTTACAGGGGCTATGTCACTGCTGAGGGAGAGAGCAGGTTAGCAAAGGAAAGCTGCCTTTTAACTCGTTTTTTCAGTATGAGAAAAGTCTCTGATAGAGCTGACAAATGGAAAACAAATTTTCACCAAGTATAACCACTTAATAGGCTTTCCTTCATAAAGTATTAATCTGCTTGCTTCCCTTGACCTTTTTTTAATGTTTTCCCCCCTTTCTATCTTCCACCTAGAGCCTTGGTAATGGTGAGGAACAAAGAGGTGCTAAGCAGTGATGAAGACAGACAGCAGTGAATGTGTTTGCTTCTATGGCCTGCAAAAATTCTCCATGAGTAAATTTTGAAAAAGGCACAGGTTATTCTAACAGGTGTCACACAAAAAGAAAAAGGAGCAGGAAAAATTACTAAAGAAAAGATACAATTTTACCAGCAAGATGACTAATGAAGGTGAATGTTAAACTGAACAGATGCTGCCTTGCCAAGTAACTCTTGTAACAGCTGCTCTAAACCAGACACCACCAGAACAGCGAATATAAAGTTATTGATGTTACTAATTGTACTGTGTCACATTTTGCACCATTGTTCTGTCAGGTTCCTGCAGAAATTTCTGACAAATACACTACTTATACTTTTCAGCCAGCTTCTAGCATTTTAACATGCCATACTCTGGGGGGAAAAAAATGTCAAAATCTAAGGTATTTTGAAAAACTTGCTTCATTATGAACTAGTCCACTGTCACACACAAGAGCATTTCATTCCCCTGGCTGCTGTGAGAAAAGTAAAAGAAATAATTAGACACAAGGAAAAAATGTAGAACAGAGGCATTTTTCATTCCACTTATTAGTAGCTAGAACATTCCTGACAGGAGCAGGAAGAAATCCTGAGGAGAAATCAGCCACAGGGTGGTGGCCAACACTTTCAGAATCATCCTCCTACCTTGCACCTGAGAGATAGAGGCTGGCACCCAGCAAGGTTTTCAGAACAGCTGGAGGTCACAAATGCACTTGTGTCCCCTTTATTTAACTCCTTTCCTAAAGGTCAGAGAGGAGACCAGGGGAAAAGTCAGGATCTGAACTCAGATCTTTCGAGTTGATCTGAACCCGGGGATGACCCTTGGTACATTCTCCCTGCAAGGAGCATTACACTGCTAAGAAATAGAGCTGAGCATTAAAGGTCATTGTTTTGGTGGGATTATAAGCAGAAGTGTTCTTAGATAAATAAAAACAACTCCCCACTTCTGCCCTGGAGTCCAAAAAAGCAACCTGAGGAGTGAACTTTCCAGCCTGATGAAATAAACTAAGGCCGTTTGTCACAGAGGCAGCACCTACTCCAGGAAGAGCCAAAGAAGGTTTCTGCTGATTCATTTGCTGCCTATCAAGACTGAATTATGAGCCCTGTCTCAAAAAAGAAAAAGAAATTATTATCAGATGTTTTCTCATGGAGATTTCCCGTGAAGACATAGATAGATAGATAGATAGATAGATAGATAGATAGATAGATACAGATATAGATATAGATATATAGATATAGATGATATAGATAGATATAGATAGATATAGATAGATATAGACATAGATATAGATATAGATAAGGATATATTTAGCTCATTTGCTCTTCAAGGTTAAAACAGAAGAATTGTGGATGAACAAATACTTCCCCTGGCAAGCACAAGCAGAATTTCAGTCACACTTTCTCTGCAGAAGGGTTGGAAGGCAAGGTCAGAGTCACGCTCAAATTGAGATTTGAAATCTCTGATTTTGTAGTGCCCTCCTTTAAATAGGGATGCTTTAGAAATGTTCATAACCACAGCTTTTGTTGGTGGCTTCACAGCTTTGTTGCCAAAACTCATCAACTGTCACGGGTGAGCTAATTTGGGGTGCAAAGGGTAAATAGCAAAGATGATTCTACATGGGTTATGTTGCTCACAGTTGATTGGGTAAAGTTGAAATTAAAAAAAAAAATACTGTAACTAAATTTGAAAGCACAGGCCAGATCTAAAACAGATCAAGCCACTGAGGTATCACACCTTTTTAGGCCTTAAGAGAAAAATGAAAGCAGGGAGATATTCTTGATTGAGCAAAGCCACACAGAAGCTAAGTTCCTGGTATTCCTAACTGACTCACAGTGTTCTCTGTCCATCATTTGGATATGATGGTGTGTTAATACTTACCTGGTAAATATGGCATGTCTGAGTAAATACAAACATGTGGCTAAAGAAACGTAGAGACAGCCAAGCTAAACAAAGTCCATTTGAAAGGGCAAAGTGTATTCCATATTTTACACAGGGCTGTGGATAAGTAGAAAGGTTGACATCAGATAAAGGTGTAAAGCTGGGAAAGGATTCTGAGCTTCAAAGGCAATGAGTGCCTGGGAAATTGAACACAGAGACTGGATTATATAGTTGAGGACTCAGCTGAGCAGCCCGCAGAATTGGAAAATTGTCTTTCTTTTGATTATTGGTGTATGTGGCTGATTTAATAAAAAGAATCTGGATGATGCATAGAATAGGAGCCTCCTTGTACTCCCTATCCAGTACAGAATAAATCAGCTTTCAAATATATTTCATATGGAAAGAGTTGAGCAAGACAGACAAGGTTAAGTGAAGAAAAAAAAAGGGCTGACTATCAGGTAAATAACACACACAGACTGAACTGATGGCAGAAAATAGGAGTGGTGTGGATTTATGGGTGAATTTATGTAAGTATTTGTCAGCAAGAGTGAATCTGGTTGACTTCCCAGAAATACCAAAGTACAAATAGGAGATCTGTTAAACTGCTCAGGAAAAACCTGCTCCCATTAAAATCCCATCAGGCACAATTTTTTGTGATCCCATTATCCCAGGCACAGGAAAAGGTGAAACAGAAAGGACTTAGTACTGCATATGTAAATACAGGGACACCCAAGCCGTGTTCCCTACAAGCGCTTCCAAAATTTTATCTGAGTCCGCTCTGTCTGCACCGTCCTGATATTTCTTCCCAAGAGTTTCAAACCCCATTCTTCACCTCATGCACTTCATCCCCTTCCCATTGCAAACTCAAAAGAAGTTGCAGGATCCTCCCTCCCACCTGCCTATTGCACCTCCCTGTTTGTTGGGGTGTGCTCTTACAGGGCATCCTCCTGGTCGCCCCAGGGACCCCCTCTTGTCAGTCCGGACAGGGCTCTCCCCTGGATTGACGAATCAGAATCGGAGGGTGGCTCTCTGGGCAGTTCCCGAGTTTAAGCCTCGCACCCCCCCAAAGCTAGCCATGCCTCTTCTTCCAGAACCCTCCAAGCCGCTCGGCACCCC